>CM053600.1:186064076-186096164 GCA_028646575.1 Pseudocheirus occidentalis | reverse complement strand
AGGAAGGAAGGAAGGAAGGAAGGAAGGAAGGAAGGAAGGAAGGAAGGAAGGAAAGAAGGGAGGGATGGAGGGAGGGCGGGAGGGAGGGAGGGAGGAAAGAAGGAACGAAAGAAGGAGAAAAGAGCTTGTGTTCTATTGGCACAGACTTGGAGAACACAGGCACGCCCCCATGTCATGACCTGGATTTGTGTTTGAAATCTGCCACTTATGTGACCTTGAGTGAGTACCTTAACCTTGTTTGTACAAAGTTGCTCTCTGTACAATAAAGGAGTAGAGCCAGATGGCATCTGAAACATTTTCCAACTCTAAAAGCTTATGAATACACTTGTGACTTTGTTCACCTTTTTGTGCCTGTTTCCTAACTTTAAAACAAAGGATATGGTGGTAAGCAATTCATTCATAGCTAATTGAACTTTAATGGCTCCTAATTTTGGTTTATAATGTGTTTTGGAGCCCTAAATAATTCGTATTATTTGTGTCCCATTTTACATGGTTTAGACCAATTAAATTTAGTATGATTTTTCATTTATTCTTCGTACATTTACTAAACACTTGGTCTGTGAAAGCCAGCGTGTTAAATTCTTTGCAAGACTAAATGAAGACAACCTTAAAACAAAGTTAAAAAAGTAGGCACCAATTTTGCCTTTGCTTAAGCCATACTATTCAATTCCATTTAAGTCAACAAGTATCTTTAATGGATATCAAGTATCCATTTAAGTCAACAAGTATCTGAGGCCCATATTCATCACTCCACTCAGCACCTGCTGTTCTATCTGGTTTCAACTTTCAGACATGATGTCCCCTCTTAGGATAAGCTCCTTCCTTCTGGTCTCACTACCATGCTGCTAACTCCAGCTCTGTTTGATTCTGCCTCCCTCAGACTTCTTTTTTTGCCTCTGATCGGAGGATTGGAAAGTAGAGTCTCAAACTCCTCCCAGTGCCTTCCTTTATATAAAGCAGAAGCTGGATTCTCAGATCACTCCATCCTTTATCTGCTGCCCTGCCTGGTTTCAACTTCACAGAACCAAACGCCCCCATTGACACCTCCCCTGGTGTCCTGCTCCCTTTCCTTCCCTCCTTTTTATATGTTGTTTCCCCCTTTAGATTGTAAGCTGGCTGAGGGCAGGGACTGTCTTTTTATTCACTGTGTCCCTATTACTTAGCATAGTGCCTAGTACAGCAGTTCTCAACTTGTGGGTCACAACCCCTTTGGGGGTCAAATGACCCTTTCACAGGGGTCACAGGGGCTGCCTAAGACCATTGGAAATACATCTTCCTGATGGTCTTAGGAACTGAGACCCTGCTCCTCTATCTGTCTCCATGTCTGCCCACGTGCAGATACGCCCACATACGAGTATTAAAGGGTTGTGGCATTAGGAAGGTGGAGAACCACTGGCCTAGTACATCATAGGCACTTAATAAACGTTTACTGGATTAGATGTAGGGATACAAAGACAGAATGACACCTGTCCTCCCCCTGCCCCAAAGAACACATATACAAAACATAAATACGAAGCAATGACAAGACTAAAGGGGAAACAGTAACATGAAAATGGGATGACATTTCATTCGGTAGGCATCAGGGATCCCCAAAAGCAGAGGTATGGGAAGAAACCATTCCAGACGAGGGAGACGGTTTGCAGAAAGTAGGCCAGCTTGGCTGGAAATGAGAATACATGAGAGGGAATGATCTGTAATTAGCCTGAAAATATGGGTTCAAACCTGTCTGGAACAGATTTTAAATGTCATGAAGAGGAATTTGTATCTTAACTAAGAGCACTAGGTAGCCACTGAAGCTTCTTGAGCTGAGAGATAATATGGTTAGAGCTATGCTTCAGGAATCTTAGTGGGTCAGATATGTGGCAAATGGATCCAGTGTTGGTTATGAAGAGACCAATTAGGAGGTTCTTTCAGTAAGCTAGGGAGAGGTGATGACCTGAATTTGTGTCCTAGAGACAGCTTCCTTAGGAGTTTTGTTCAAGAAACACAGGATAGGATTTGGCCTATGCTTTTCAAAATACCTCCCTAGAATATGGATGAACATATCTACTGGTGCTGAATGCTGAGGTCTAATGCATCACAATTCCAAGTCTAAAAGGGAATTGAGAAAGGGGTCGGGCATGTCAAACTGCTACCTTCTATCTGTTCCCATCCTGGTGACTATTTTATGATTGCAAAGAAACCCAGCGTGAGTGAGATGTTAGGAATACCAACAGTGAGGAAATCTGGTTCTTTCAAGTCCGTATTGTTGGCTGAGACTCCAGAGTTACCCAGTAGTGTCTGAAATAAAGCGACATGTGGGACTTGGCAGCGAGTTACAGATAACAAGACATTCATCCAGAAGACTGTCCAAGCTGCATGCTCAATTTTGCCCATCTGTCACCAGTCTCCTATACCCCATGTCAGAATGAAATTTGGAAACCAGTGACTTTAGAGGGACTTGTGATGCCTAGCAGAACAAACCCAAAGGTCTCATTGTTTGTGACAGTTTGGCTATATTTAGATGGCAATTACTCCTGGTATGGATTTCCTTGTGCTGGGCTCCTGTTTCAGGGACTTCCATCTTGCTTTAGTTAGTACCCATGGAACAAAGTATTGACTATTAGAAACTGTAAGAGACAAAATCACAGTTGCTTTGACAAACAATGAAAGATTAAAAAAAAGTGAAAGGAAGATGTTCACATGGGGACAGGTTGATACTAGAACTATTATTTTTAGCTACAGATATCTTGGAAAAGTGGATAAGGACGACCGCTATTTTCCGAAAGGCTACAGTTTAAAATATTTTCAATCTCATTAGTCCTCAATGGAAAATATCAAAACTTAAGCAAAATCAAATTTCTCCATAGCAACCTAACTTTAAGAAAAAAAGAAGGGATCTTGGTATCTATAGTAACTTAACTTTGAGAAAAGGAAACAGAGTCTGTCTCTCTAATCAAAAGAATTGTGGATGACTGGGTATTGTCCTTTAAAAATACTATCTATATTGTTTAGGTTTCATAAAAATCCACGTTAATTCTGAGTCTCAAATGAGGAAAACTGCTTCATTCCAGAGTCGGAATTTAATTTGCATTTGGAGACAAGAGGTTTTGTCGCTACATTTATCTTTTTTTTCAAAGAATTGCCAGTTATCTCATATATGATGTTATTGCTGAAATATTTCAGTCAAACTCAAATTCCAAAGTTGCAGAACTCAAATATGAATTTGATCTCCAGCAGGAAAATGAGTTCCCTGAAATTTCAGGGTAAGAGGAGCCCAAGGCTAAGGGGGAAATTCTACAAGCAAGTTTGTGCAGACAGACTGAGGTGGGAGGGAGGGGGTCAGCATTTTCATATTGATATTTCATTATTGTAGGAAACTCAGAGGAGCTCTTGTCCTTCTTTAGGTTTCTGAGATTCAAAGTTCTCCTTAGGGAAAGAAATGAACTTTAAGGAAAATGGGTTGTGTTTGAGAATAGTACCCATTTTCCTTTATTATTGCCCACATTGAGATAATTAAGAGCAGTGGAACCTAGTGGTCTAACAGGAAGTCCGCTGTTTTCCAAGAAGCCTCAGGTGTTCTGCATTTTGCACAGTACCTATATTTAATGGGGGCTTCTGTAAGGGACCAAAAGGGGAAGCCTAAGACAATTTTTATGCTACCCTTATTCTTTTTTCTTTGGGAAATTGATAGGTATAGGGGTTTTAATCTTTAACCATCCTTCTAAAGTGAGGAAATAGTAATTTGAAGATGCGACCATGCCAGTCCCCTATTGATTTTTCAGTGGACACTGCTGCCCGTAGGAAAAAAAAATGCAAAATTCTCAGCCTCACATTTAGAGTACACTTTAATCTGCCTCCAACCTATCTTTCCTGGGGAATTTCATTTTCTCCTTCACATGCTTTACATTCCAGTTAAACCCTGCTGTTAACAGCTTCTCCATCCCATCCTGGCCTCTTAGAATTCCCTCCATAAACACTCTTTGCCCATTGAAACTTCTCTCCCTTTAGTCTCCAGCATATTACCAACATTGTTCTAGCAAGGGATTTGAGGGGGTGCAGTATTTTAGGGACTTTTAGTGTGTAGCTGAAGGGTCACTGGACTATGCCAAACTCCAGTTAATAGAATAGACACAACTTCCCAAGCTTCTGCCCTTTTAGCAAGAAGAAGAAGAAAACCACCTCCTTAGTGCAGTTACATGGCTCATTGCTTCTCTATTTTTCAAGACCTATTGTTCTGCCTGAAGCTAAGGGAGATGAGGGGTGGGGGCTGGAGGGAGTAGAGCCTGCCATCTTCCAAATAGTAAGCGGATAATGAGATGTCGATCAAAATATATTAGCACCCTCTTAGCAAGTCATCTCTGGAAGCCTTTCTTAGCTAATGTACCTGGGTGAAAATGATCTTTCCATATTCTCATTCTCTTTTAGCACTTGGTCTGAATATCTATTTCCTTTATTCCCATCACATGCTATTTCATATCAATTTTCTTTATTCTTAGCCTTTGTATTCGATCATATGCTCCTTGAGGGCAGGGATGTTTTCCTCTTTCTGCCCCAGCCTCTAGTGTGATGCCCTTCTTATGGGAGGCAATTGATAAATATTTGTTGGCTTGAATGGAATTGGATGACTGGAGAAGTGAAGTCCACAACCTATATTTGGAGAGGAGAAATCTGTTATTTTTCTTCTAATCATGAAATTCATTATTTCATATGGAGGTATTTTGAAGGAAATCTTTCTGTTGATGCATTGGGTGAAAGGTGATTTAAAACACGCCAATATGGTCACTCACCTTTTGTGGATAAGAAGAATGAGGACCACAAAGGTTAAGTCCCTGTGTCCTTCAGCAAGTTCAAGTGCTGTGGAAAAATTAAGAACGCATTGTTCCCCAGAAGCATGGCTGAAAGCAGACCAGACAAGATTACAATCCTCAGAGTCTGAAAGGAGTACCTCAGACACAGAGTGACTAAGGCCTTTGCCATACAATACATTTCTAGTTGAAACAGGATTTGGGTGAGATGGTTGTTGGATGTTATCACTTGTTCCTATCTTTTCTCTGTCACTTTCTAATGCGTTAGCTTGATCATCCTTTCCCAAACAATTGTGATTTTTTTTTAACTCCACAAATCTCTTACATGAGATTTCTCAATTTCTGAATTCATTTTTTTTCCTCCAGCATGCTTAAATGATGCTAAAATACCCAGGGAACAGCCAAGCCTGTGTAACTTGCTGCTGCTTTTGCCCTCCTCTCTCCTTTGTTAAATCAGAGATGTCGGAATCTGACTCAGCTCCTTCCTTTGCTCATGTTTATTTCTTCTTTCACTCAGTAGTCGGATTAATAATGACATTTTTTAAACCCTCAAATTCAGAGATAAGAGAACGTCCTGAACCACACTCCCTAATAAAATGTCAGCGGTGGCTCAGCCGGGAAAGTCATACCACATTCCTTTTTCGGGGTAGCTCTGGTAGGGCTGGAATCGCAGGCTCTTTATCACTTAGATATGCTTAAAGTCTAAGTGCTGGATCTCTGGGCTCAACATTTACCCCCCTCCTTTTTTTTTTCAACAGAACACATGTAGAATCTGGAAATGGTTTCACTTTCATGGTTAAAGCTTTCAGCCTTCTTTCCCCATGCTCTTCCCAGGACTGATGTGGGATTTTCCCCAAATGGGAAAATCCAGACTTACTAAACAAATAAATTGTGAGTCTTTTATCTAATAAATGTTTCTTGGCTGATTGATATTACAAAGTGATTGGTCATTTTATTAAAAACAAATAAATTCCCTTCATAAACTAATCCCTTTCCCTTTTTTGGGCACTGGAGTATCTTTTTGAAAAATCATTAACTGCCTTAGAGAAAATGGTCCAGGAGGAGAGGAAGGGCTGGTAGAGAAACCAAGCGTTAAGTTGTTTTCAATTTATAAGAGATGATAAATGAAGACAAACATAACCTGCACTGGCGACCAGAATCAGTGGCAATGGGGAACATGACTTTCCCAAATACTTTCAAGGAAACTTCCAAAAACATGAATTGTGTCCATCAGTAATGATAACGAAGTGAGATTTATTGAGTTCTTTGGGATAATCTCATTGGATCCTCACAACAAACTTTTGAGGTAAACAATCAAGGTATTTTTAATACCCATTATACAGATGGGGAAAATGAGGTTGAGATAAAGTGGCTTACCCAAAGTCACACAACTAATGAGCACTTTTAAAGACCTTCAGGTTCAGGTCTCTCCTAACTGCAGGAATGTGATATTATGCTTCAGTGATGTGGAGAATATTTGTCTTCTCATTCATTTTAATACAGGAATGCCTCACCAGTCAATCATAGGATCATAGACTGAGAGCTAGAAGGGACCCTCGAGGCCAGGGAATCCAAGCCCCTTAATTTATAGATGAGGAAGTTCAGGCTAAGTAACTTGCCCAGGGTCACACAGCTAGGAAGTATCAGAAGTGGGATTTGAGCCTATGTCTTCCTGATTCCAAGTCGAGTTCTCACTTTTCAATTAACCAATTAGTTAGTTAATAAATAAATAATAAACAAGCATTTCTGTGGTGCTTACTATATGTCAGTGGCTGTATTAAGTGCTTTTACAAACATGATTTTACTTGCCTCTTATAATAACTCTGTGAGGTAAGTGCTGTTATTATCTTCATATTATGGTTGAAGAAATTGAGGCAGACAAACGTTAAGTGACTCGCCCAAGGTCACATAGGCAGTATGTAGCTGATGTCAATTTTGAACTCAGGTCTTCCTGACCTCAGGCCAAGTGCTCTATCCACGGTACCACCAGCTGCCTTTAATATGCCTTAATTAGCTGTGTAATCATTCATATCACATTGCTAGAGATTTACATAACCAGTCCTGGTTTAGTCATACTATGTGTGAAGGACTATGCTAAGCAGCATTTGGACATTTAGAAGTCACTTAGTCTAACCCACTCCATCACCCACTGAATTTTCATTTTTTCAGGTAAGTTGATTTTCTGTAGATAATAAAGCTTCCTTCTTTATCTATAAAATCACAGACTGACAGAGCTGGGAGGAATCTGAGAGAACATCTATCCCAATCCACTTACCTTGGCAAACCTCCCTGTGTTTCCCATGTGCAAAGGATACTGCTGGCTGTGGAGGTTACTTAGAAGCAAAACTAAACAGTTCCTGCCTTCAGGACCCTTACAGTCTTTGAGGAAGTTTACAGTCTAGACACCAAGGCATTCAACCCACTAATGAGGCTTAAACAGATGAGGTGATTTGTCCAGGGTTACATGGTTAGTGATCAGCTTTGGGGAAGGGAGGGGAGGAGAGGGGAGGAGAGGAGAACTTTGCCTTAGTAAAGGTCATATTAGATATAATTTAATTCCTGAAACACAGGACCTCTGGTTTTAATGAAACCTCAGAGATCATATGGTCCAAATCATGCTGGACCAAGAATCCCCTCTACAACATACTCAAGAAGTGGTCTTCTGACCTTTGCTTAAAGTTTTCCAGCTATGAGGGCACTAGCTACATCCAGAAACAGTCCACCCCATTGCTTGTTTACACCAAGATTCACAATGAGCTGACCAGTGGTTGAAGTGCATAGATTGTTCAAACCCTGCCTCAAGTACCAGCTGTGCCGTCCTAGGCAAATTACTTAACCATTTTCAGCCTTGGTTTCCTAATCTATAACATGGGAATGTTAGACCACCTGTCTCATAGGGTTGTTTTGGGGATCAAATGAGGTAACCCAGAGAAGTGCTTCCTAAGCCCAATAACGCTATATAAATACTATTTAACATTGTTATTGTTATTGTTACTATTAATCTTGTTATTTGCCCCTCTACATTTCCCATTTTCCCTATCGAATCTCTTTTTTACAGAACTTACCTTCAGAAATTCAGAGACAGTTTTAATGGCCTTTCTAAGACATCTTGGGCAGCTGCGTGGTTTGGTGGAGAGAGTTCTCTATCCAAAGTTAGGAATCAGGCTGGGTGACGTTGAGCAGATTCCTTAAATCCTGTCTGCCTCAGTCTTCTCCATTGTAAAACTGGGATCCTACTAGCCCCTCACAGGGTTGTACTGAAGAGCAGGTAGAAGGCCTACTAGAGACCCTACAGAATGATGGCTAAAGAGGGGAGGGGGTGGTCATGAAACTCTTACTCTTTTGGGGTCATTAACCCAGATGGCAGTTTTTAGTAAAATTAGTATTTAGCAAATGTTTAGTAAATTATTCTTTGCCAGAATAATTTTAATTGCAAAACTGAAATGCATAGGATTATAATAAAAAGCAAAGGTTAGTGAAAGCAACCATGGGATTTTTCCCATAAAAGTTCACTTGCCTGCTTAAGTCCATCCACAACTCCCCCCAGCCCCCAACTGCCCCCCGGGCAATCTACAGAACCTAAGTTAAGAACTGGTGCCATAATGAAGCCTGCAGGCATGATGGCATGTGCCTGAACAAAGGCTTCTAAAAACCTACTTATGGCGGCAGAATCTCTTTGGATACGGAGCCTGGAAATCCAGTGGCAATATGGCATTCCCCCATTCAGGTAATTATCACTAGTATCCTGTTGCATATAATTCTTGGGACCAGGTTGGCATTGTTGTAATCATTACAACTGGAGCAGCTGGGTGGCACAGTGGATAGAGCACTGGACCTGGAGTCAGGAAGACCTGAGTTCAAATTTGATCTCAGACATTTATCAGTTGTGTGACCTTGAACAAGTCACTTAATCCAGTTTGCCTCAGTTTCCTCATCTGTTAAGTGAACTGGAGAAGGAATGGCAAACCACTCCAGAATCTTTTCCAAGAAAACCCCAAAAAGGTGTCACAAAGAGTTGGATGTGACTGAAGGGACTTGACCACAGTAATTATCACAGACAAGAGTCTGTCCTTTACCAAGTCTTCCACAAATAGCCTCTAGACCTTAAGCAAAACAGGATTCTGGTTCCACTGCCTTGAGAAGGAGCTATGGGGCAGGAGGAAGACTGGGCAATTGGGGTTAAGTGACTTGCCCAAGGTCACACTGATAGTAAGTGTTAAGTGCCTGAGGCCAGATTTGAACTCATGTCCTTCTGAGTCCAGGGCTGGTGCTCTATTCACTGGGCCACCTAGCTGCCCCAGCTCACACTTTTCACACAGTCTTCAGGCACAGTGGCTTTGGAGAATGGCTCCCAATACTGGGAGCTCTGTCAGATTTAGAAGGATAACCTTATGAGAGGGATATAAATGGACAGGATTACTATCTAGAATGGGAAGGGACCTTGGCTAGCCACCTGGTCTAACCCACTCCTTTTGGAGTTGAGGAAACAGAGACCCAGAACGATTCAGTGACTTCCCCAAGGTTGAAAAGATGATATTTAAACCCAAGGTCTTTGACTTCAAATCTGGAACACCTTTCTCCTGTCACTGCTGGAAATTCTTAGGGAAAAATTCATTAGGGACATAAAAGCAGTATGTAGATGTCAGGGTCCTCCAAAGAGTAGCTGTAAAGATCCTCTCTCCTGATTGCTGACTCCCTCCCTGGGTCCACCATTTTAAGAAGGACTCCTACCATGTTTTGCCTTACTCATCTGCTTTACCTCCTTTCTCCTCTCAGGTCCACAGGAACGTTGACAATTAATATTTGAGGGGATAGGAGGTCAGTCTTTAATATAATTGGAAACTAGAAGAGAGGCTTTATTCATTCTGAATTTCCTTATAAAATCTCCTGCAAAGTGTCTGTGTCCTACACCTGGGAAAAATTTCAAAACCTCTACCCACATAACATATAGCATATGGAAATTTGTCATTACCAAGGAAGGCCAGGTGCTTCTCACACTGTTTACAGCCACACCCGGCTGCTTTCACACCTGTAGCAAAGGTGTGCAGAGAAGAGACTGAGCTATTCAGCTCCCTTGCCACCTGTTAGAGATTTTCCTGTTATAGCATCATATGTATAGAACTTGAAAGGGCCATAGAGATCACTGCCTGCAACCACCTCCCTCCCGTTATAGATGAGGAGCCTGAGTCACAGAGAGTTCAAGTGATTTGCTCCATGTCATGCGGCCAACAACTACAAGGGGATGGAAGATTTGGAATCCAGGTCCCCTAACTCCAGATTCACCCCCTCTTCCTACTGTTTCATGCTGCCAGTCATTTAAGCTAAGAGGTGACTGAGAGAATGTCTTATTTTAACTACACAGATTGGATGCTTCCAGACTTAGATTCTACTACTTGCCTTTCTAGGAACTCTGGAGAATGAATGCTCAACATTTATGTAAATGTTTAGGGCAATGCAAAAAACAGAAGCAGTCTTCCAAAGGCACACACAATATGGGCACTATAGGTTTCCCTGGGAATCCCCACCCCTAATCTGTGGGACATTTGGGGGCATAGTTAAATCTGTCAGCACATTTGCTTTGTACATATTCAAATTTCAAAGACACAGATATGATTTGGATACATAATTTTGGAAAAAGATTAGATGTTAACATTTTAAGTTTGCTTTCCCTTGCTAAAGTTGTCTTTAGACGTAAATTAGGTATTAATTTATAGAACAAAGTCCAATGGCACGGTCCCCAAAGATAGCATGGGGTCTTGATGATTAGGGATTTGAAGTTGGAATGGATTGTAGAGATCATCTTTTCTAGCCCCTTCATTTTATAGAAGAAAACTGAGACTTGGGACAATTTTATATAAGGCCATAGGAACATCATCATCACAAATAATAATAAATAGCAAGCACTTTAAGATTGCAAAAGAATTACTTCCTTTGATCCTCAGGACATTTCTGTGAGGTAGTTGTCATTATTATGTCATTTTACCAATTGGGAACCTCAGGTTGATAAAGATTGACTTGCCCACGGTCTAGGAAGCATCTGAGGCAAAATTCAAACTCAAATATTTCTGATTTCAAGACCTATACTCTACTGCACTACCTAGCTGTCTCTAAGGCAGTGGTTCTCAACCTGTGGATCATGACCCCTTTGGTGGTCAAACGGCCCTTTCACAGGGGTCACAGGGGTCCCCTAAGACCATCAGAAAACACATATTTTCCATGGTGTTAGGAAATGAGACACTGCTCCTCTATTTATCTCCAGGCAGGTCCCCCCACATGCAGATATGCCCACATACAAATATTAAAAGTTCCCAGTATTTGGAAGGTTGAGAACCACAGCTCTAATAGTAGTAGGAAGCAGAATGGCCATTTAAACCCATGTCTGCTGGCTGTAAATCTAGAGAATTCTATGGCACAACATTTATTTGCATTGTTTTTGCTTCTTGAAATTTGTGTGGCAATTCTGAATCTAGAATGTGTTTGTTTTCTTCCTTGTTGAAGAGAGAGTGATTTCTCAATATACAAATCCATGGACCAATGCATTGTATGGGATACCCTGTTCTGACTTCTCTTCTCTAAGGCTGAAATTCATATTTTGCTCAAATAACAAGAAAAGGCACCTTTGGAAATCAGGTCATTGGGTTGGCGAAAGAATATTTGCATGTCACTTAATAACAGAACACGATCACATATTTAGGCTTCACGAAAGAGAAAACAAAACACCGCTTCCCCCAGCAACTTTTTGACAGATAGCATGTCCCCAAAGTCTTAGCTCATTTTAAGGTTTTAAAGCTAAAAATTACATTTCAGACTTTTGGGAAACTCTATCTGTGCCACATAGAATTTGCTGCCTTTGGAAAGTGGTGAGTTAAATTTGACCACTTTGGCGGTCGTTGAGCAAAATTAAAATAACCACTTATGGGGTGTGTGGTAGTGAAGATTGATTATCAGGTATGGGATTGAGCATATGATCACTTAGGTTCCATAAACTGAAGAAATGTACGATGCTGTTTTGTGACCTAAATTGCAAATAATTGGCAATAGTGTAAGATAAACTTACTATCTATCTGTCCGTCTGTCTCTCCATCCGTCCATCTGTCTGTCTGTCTCTGTCTATGTGTGTATGTATGTATGTATCTATCTATCTATCTATCTATCTGTCTGTCTGTCTGTCTGTCCATCCATCGGTTGGTCTGTCGGTCTGTCTATCTGTCTATCTGTCTGTCTCTGTCCATCCCTCTATCCGTATCTATCTATCATTTATCTATCTGGCTATCTATCTATCTCTCTATCTGTCTGTCTGTCTGTCTATCTATCTCTACCTATCTCTCTCTCTCTCTCTCTCTCTCTCTCTCTCTATATATATATATATATATATAGAGAGAGAGAGAGAGAGAGAGAGAGAGAGAGAGAGAGATAGATTTTATTGTAACACATAACTGCAAGGTATATCTCTTGAGCTCCCTTCATTTCCTTTATATCACTCATTGACAGTAACTGAAGTGGTCTCCTGAATGAATAGACATCCAGATGTGTACCCATAATTGTGTATTGATAACCACAATGAATGCTGATTATAAGACTTTGCCCTAATACTTTAAGCTTTGTGAGATGCCTTACATATATTTCATTTGTTTACTTCAATGAATGTAAGAGTCAAGTTCTGAAGGTATTTTTATTATCCCCATTTTACAGACGAAGAAACAGATACTGAAAGGCTGAGAAATGTATCCAAGTTCAAAAAGGCATTAAAAATTGGAGGTGATATTTGAAACCAGATCTCTCTGTACTCCAAGTCCAGTGGCTTTTGTACTCTCAGGGAGAAAGATATGAAGGAGACCATAGGGATGAGAGCACAGTCTGAGCTACTCTTCTCCTAACTGGAAATAGTTTATTCCGCTTTCTTCCCCTTGTTTTTCTTCTTCTATCCATCCTTCTTCTGCCCTATGCGGTTTGGATAGGTTCAACTAGGCACTAACTAGAAAGGCTAATTTGGAATAGGTGGGCAAAACCTGTACTGAAATAAACTAAAACAGCCTGATGGCCCAGTTCCTAAAGAATTTCTGAAACCAGATAAGTCAGTGATGGTCCCCAGACCAAAAATAACAGCCAGTAGATTGTGGGCAAGAGGGAGGGAGAGGCAGGGAAGGAGAGGAGGAGAGAGAGTGAGAAGGAGGGAGGAAGAGAGGGAAGGAGGGGAAGAGAGAGAGAGAGAGAAAGAGAGAGAGAGAGAAGGTGCTTAATTAGTCTTTATTAATCACTTGACTTCAGAGACCATCTAGTCCAGAGGTTCAATCTGGCTCCATAACTTGTTCTTAAAATATTTTAATAGCTGTCTCAATATAATTGGTTTCCTTTGTAATCCTATGTATTTTATTTTATGCAATTAAAGTATTATTTGGAGAAGGCATCCACTGGCTCTTTCAGACTGTGAAAACGGTCCATGGTATGAAAACTGTGAAGAATATCTGATCTAGTTGAAACTCATAATTTTACAGATGAGCAAAGTGAGGCCCAGAGAGGTTAGGTGAAATGCCCAAGGTCACAGAGAGAAAATGTCAAAGACAGGCTTGAAGCTAGAGCCTCTGATTTCGAAAAAAGTGAATCGATAAACTCCTGAACACTTTAACACTTTCTCCTTGCATTTTCTTGCTCTCCAGAGACCCAGTGACCCCATGCTTCCCTCTGCCCATTTAAGTTCTTCCTCCCTATTCAATGTTGACATGTCAGGGAGTGACCCAGGCTCTAGAATTATCCCTTTCTTCTTCAGGTATCACTCCAAGCTGCCCCTTCTTGGTAATTAGGGCTGATCTCAGCTTCAGGGTTGATCTGATTAAAGTAATTTATAGTAAATTGTCAATGGTTGATAAGCTTAACCCTCCCAGGGGATATTTGCATTCTGAAGGAGGATCTTGTTAACACAGCTGAATCTCTAATTGGTAGAATATGCCTGGAAAATGTTTTTGTGTGGAGAGGCTTTCTGAAGATCCTTGCCTATTCTGAAAGGCTGTATGGTTCAGTCTCCTGCGTTTCCCCCAACAAACAAACAAACAAACAAACAAGCAGACAAACTAGTTTTGTTACTATGAGTCCATAGATCATAAAATTAGAGCTAGATTGGCAGGTCATCTGGTTCCACCTTCTCATTTTACAGAGAAGAAAGCAGAGTTACTGAGCATAAGGGACTTGTCCAAGGTCCTACAGGCTGTAATCAGTGAAGCTAACACTTGAACCCTGGTCTTCAGATTCCAACTCCAGCTTTTTTGTTTTCTTCTCTGTCATGGACTGCATGGCATCAGGCTTGATTAGAAGTATGGAACCAATGGCTACCCATTTCTTCTTCCCATGAGACATACTAGAAAGCCAGTTAGAATTTAAAAACAAACAAGCAAAACTGACTCATTGCTTAGAGGGCATAGGTTGGCTTGGAGAAACAGAAATATTTGAAATCACAAATGTAGAGGAACTCCTGTGACTCTCTGTGGCCATATTACAAAAATAAATTTAAGACTGTCCAGATCCCAGCGAAAGAACAAGAACTTCCTTTTCCTTCTACCCATTTCCCATGATTATATTCCATTGTACAACAAAGTGATATATATTATATATCAGTGGAGAAGATCATAGGCGGTAAATCCTTCAAATTATTATATATGTATATATGTATATCTATATCTATATATTGAAAAATGAGCCTGGGGTTGGAATTATGGGACTTGACCTCTGCTGACAAAGCTGCAAGTCATATCTAAAAGAGTCAATGGTTTTGCATGCTCTATATCTATTAATTAAACACCAGGGACTAATGGCACAGTATGGAAAGAGAAGGTGTGGATTGCATATAGTGTGGCTTAAGCAGCAGGGAAGAACAATTAGCAAATTCATTAATTATCCTTGTTTCTTTGCTGCCATTCCACAGAATCAATCCTTGAATTATTTAAATTCTGCTTTAGGCTTTGATCAGAGGTATTTCTACAGGAAAGTGTTGATTATGCTTGCCTCCTTGGTGTGTGAAATGCAAGTACTGAGAAAACTGGACATATTTCTGAAAGGCAAATGATTTTTATTTATTAATACTTACTAATGGCCTGTAATCATTTCAGCCTGATCAGGCAAATAAGCAAATAACTCACTATGAGTAAACAGAAGAAAATTCAAAAATTCCATACCTAGCACCTGCCTTGCAGATAGGAGACTTCAAGTGTTTGTTGAATTTAAATGGAATTGGTTAATTGTTCTTCCCTGGTGTGGACATTAGCCTCAGCTGGTCTGTAATTGTGTTAGGGCACCAAGGTTCAAAAGAACACGATGCGGCTGGAACATTTGGGTATCTTCCAATTAGAAAATGGTGCAGGGCTTTTTAAAATTCTATATGTTGCTCATAATTTCCAAGCCCACTGAACTGTGCTGTTATATTAATTAACTCTCAAAATTCTAATAGCTGAGCAGATCACTTGATTTCGCTTGCCTATACTACTTTATGTTAATTAATGAAAACCATAAATTGGGAGCCCTTGCAATTGTGCTATGCACTGCAGTTAAGGCTCTTGTAATGTCTGTTCTTAATTAAATAATGAGCCTCCTGCGCACATTCCTAGCAAAGAATTAGACAAGATTAGACTCCATCCAGCTCAGGCTTCTTACTAGCCACTCAGACCGTTGGATAGGGAAATCCTCCTACCTTTTTGGGGAGGAAACACATAAAAAAATTCTTCTTTGACTCTTCAACTCTTAATGTGGGATTAGATGGGGTGGTGGTGGTGGTGGTGGTTGTTAGAAGTACCTTACCTTCAGGTAGATAAATGGGAGATTTTCTCTCCTAATTCTGCTTTTCAGGTTGTACTAAGAATGGGGATTCCAGATTTGGATAGTGTTTAATGTCTACTTCCCAAATCCCATTTTCTTAATAGTTTTGAACTGAGCTTGAATATGTAAAGCAATAAGGTGGATTTCAGTCTCTCTAGATTCTTGCTCTTTCTCTGGAATGACTTACTTTGTACCTTTGGGTAGGTCCCTGAAGACCCCCTTAACATCTGTTTTTGTATCTTGAAAACTGTGATGATAAATGTCCCCAGAGGATATTTGCAAAGTCCTTTGCTTCTGTGTTTAGATGATTGCTATATGATTTGAATATGAACATTTATAACATTATACTAATAATGAAACTCTCAAAATGGCAGTCATTGGTTAAGCTGAATGTTCAGCCAATTAATACTTTGGACATGGCCCCTTTACTTATGGCACTCATGCAGAAACAATTTTCTAATTGATTTGAAGGTGTTATGCTTGAAAGCTCCTTTTTTCCTATGTGTCCCTCCTTTTTTTATTCATATAAAACTCAACTTCATCATTATAATGAAGGAGGTGCCATTTAATCCCCAAAAGGCTATTTTTTTGTCCTGCAAATGGATCCTGTCTCACAAACTTTAAGACAGCTTGTTTTTCATAATTAAAATTAATTTCATTAACAAAACCCTTCCCCTACTTTCTTTCCTATCCCCCCCTTCCTGCCCATCAGCCTGTCTCCCATTAGCTCCTCCTGCCTTCTTATAACTCATTTCAAGTCAAGAACTAAAGTGACATGGTGAAGAACTAAAGTAATATGGGGTCATAGGATCATGGATTAGAATCTGGAAGGGATCTCAGAAATCCCTGAGTCCAGTCCTTTTATTTAACAGATGAGGAAACTGAGGTTTAAAGAGGTCACATAACCAGCTAGGAGTGACACATCTATTAAGTATCAGTGACAAGACTGGAACTATCACCCCATGCTGCTTTATTAAAATAAAAAACAAAGTAGTGATAAAAGATATGTACTTCACTGTTTAGGACTGGTTGCTAAGTCACAGGTTCTGAATATGCCACTGGTCCTTTCTTGTCCTATAACCAGTTTATATGGGTGGAAGAAGGAGGAGTAGATTTATTAGATCTTAGGAATCCTTTCAATTATTCTTTAAGAATTAATGGAATAAGTTCATGAATCTCTATTTTGATTATTTAAAAGATAGCTTGTGTGAAATTTTTATGTCTTCTCTCCTTTTCTCTCCTCACCTCCTCTCCCTTCACCCCTCACTTTATGAGATGTTTCTCTGAGGTCACCCTTTATGCTGTTTCTGTACAGCTGACATCTATATGGAGTTACCACCCACTCAAGTGATATCCTTAGTGACCCAAATAGTGTGAAATATTACATCACAGAAATAGGGAGTTAAAAAAACACAGAATTTGATGAATACATTCTGTCTAAACCTTTCTTTTTCTTTTATCTTTGACTCCTTTCCTTTTGGCCATATCATTGCTTTGTAGTAAAATTAGGTCAAAGAAGGCAACCCAGAGTGATAATGAAATTAATTTTGCTACTTTTTTTCTGATGGAAAAAAGGCTTTGTTGTAAACCATTTGATGAAATGACATTCCATGCATTTTATGAGCACCTGTCAGTCCTATCGCTATTGTCTCCCATTATCACTAATGATTTGATAAATACCCAAATGAAATTAAATTTGACTAATTTGAACTAGATTTGGTTACTTCTTATGAGTAAAAAATAACTCATTTGCAGTTACATTGAAGCCCAAATACAATTTAACCAGCTCTTGTTATTCTTAAAAGTTTAACTGAATAACAAATATTATTGATTTATGTATAACTTTTTAGGGGGGAAAGGAGAATTTTACTTCAGGGAATTTCTTTGGCTCGTTGCCCTCACCCAGGCAATTTGGGAGCTTATGTTTATGACATGCCTCACTGCATTGTCACTAATCTCCCATGCAAGCACACCATTCACAGTGCTTAAAGAAGGAACAGGTTTATTTATATGTCAAAGACAATAAGTTGTGGTTGTATTATAAGAGAGATATAGTAGAATTTGTGGGAAATACACAGGAACAGCCTTATAGGCTCAGTCACTTCCATTCATGTCCAGGGAAATGATGGTTTTAGTGTGGCAAACGTCTTCTATAGAGACCCCCAAATTCCTGACATACAGCACAAATAGTTGTTCCTTATCTATGTTCCTCTCTACAGTTCTGTGGATGAACATGCCATCTTTCTCCAGGTCATGGTTCTTTGTAGCAATTGGCTAGTTGATTGTGGGATGGGGAGAGAGTTATTGCTCTTCACCTTTGTTTACTTACATATGGTCTTCCAATCTGAAAGCCACATTTCATTTTTCTAGCATCATGGCCCCTTCTTTAGCTTTCTGCTGATAGGATTCAATGATACTTCTGCATTACTGGACAGCTCCTAGAAGATGGTATGGTGTGCTCCTTTTGCAGCTTTGTAAAGCTGATCAATATTCTTCTCCCCAGAGATGCATTTCAGAATTCTTTCATTTTGGTAAGAGACTCTTGTTTTCCCTGTGTCCAGCTGTATACAACACAAGGCCTAAGGAAGGATGCTTTCCAATTATTGACTGGAGTTTTATAGCACTGTCTATAATACAAAGTATGGGGAAGCAAAGCAAACAGAGGCTCAATTGAGGGACAATACAACTATATAAATAAATTTGTGTTTAATGTATTTAACCACCTCTCCTTTTAAAGTGAGATTTCAGATATCGGAGTGATTTTTAATTAACCATGAAAATGAAACAGCAATTTAGCTTCCTAACATCTGAGTCAACTAAATAAACTCTTCCATTCTATTTCATTATATTTCCCATGCTCTTTGGGCATGACATTTACTGCCTCAATGCTTTGGTTTCTCCATTTATAGTGTTAGAATAATAGCACTTTGCATTATTTCAGAGCATGTGAAAAATACTGATTTTATATCAGGAAAATGATGAGAAAAAATCATTGCTAGATTCCTTGAAAGAGGGATTACAGATTTGCTCTCATCTTTACACTGTTGATGTATTTACTTACCAAGTATATTTAAAGCAACAAATGGTTCTCAAAGATACTGCCTATGGAAGGCTTAGCATCCATGTTTGAAGACTATACTTTAAGTCTGTAGCCTTGCAGTAAGAGAAACAAATCATCTGACTCTGTCAAAATATGTTCATATATTCAAAGGTGGAAGAAACTTGTGTTCAGTCAGTCAAAAACATTTATTAAGTGCTTGCTGCATTTCAGGCATTATGTTAAGTGCTTGGGTTACAAAGATAGACAAAAGGCAGTCCCTTGCCTTCAAGAAGCTAAGAATCTAATGGGGAGAGGGGTGGCTAAGTGGTGCAGTGAATAGAGCATCCGCCCTGGAGTCAGTATGACCTAAGTTAAAATCCAGCCTCAGACACTTAACATTTATTAGCTGTGTGACATTGGGCAAATCACTTAAGCCCAATTACCCCACACTTCCCCTTCCAAAAAAAAAAGAGAGAGAGAATCTAATGGGGGAGAGAACAATTAAAAAAAGTGTACAAACAAGCTATACATGGTATGAATAGGAAATAATCAAGGAAGGCACTAGAATTAAGAAGGGTTATGAAAGACTTCCTGTAGAAGAAGGGATCTTAGTCGGGACTTGAAGGAATCTAAGGAAACTAGTAGTCAGAGACAAGGAGAAAACATTCTGGGCATGGGGGATGGCCAGAGCCAGGAGGCAGAGTGGATTATTCATGGACCATCAAAGAAGCCAGGATACCTAGATCACAGAATGCGTGTGCATGTGGTGGGGGGAAGGGAGGAGGTTTGGTAGAGGGACAGGATTGGTGTGCAAGGTATAAAAATATTGGAATAGTGAAGGGAGATAGGTCATTACGGGCCTTGAATACCAAACTGAGGATTTTATATTTGAGGTGACAGGGAGTTACTGGGGTTTATCAAGTATGAGTGTGATGGAATCAGACAAGTGCTTTAGGAAGCTCGATTTAGCAACTGAATGAAGGGTGACATGGAATGAGGATAGACTTGTGGCAAGTAGACCAACCAGCAAGACGTTTTGATAGTTCAGGCATGAGGTGAATAGGACCTATACCAGAGTGGTGGTGAGACTAAAGTATATTTGAGAGATGTTGCAAAGGTGAAATTGATGGACCTTGGCAATGGATTGCATGGTATGACTGAGAGAATGAGGAGTCAGGGATTATACTGGGGTTGCAAGATTAGAATACTGAGAGTATAGTGGTGCCTTTGACATAATGGGGAACTTTAGAGGGGAGGAATGTTTAGAGTAAAAGACAACGAATTCAGTTCTGGACATGATGAATTTATGATGTTGACCAGACATCAAGTTCAAGGTATCTTAAAAGTGGATCAGTGAGACTAGAGCTCAGTAGAGGGGTTAGAACTAGATAAGTGGATTGCAGAATCATTAGCATAGAGATGGCAATTCAATCCATAGGAGCTGGTGAAATCCCCCAGAGAAGTAGTGTGAGACAGAGAAGAGAAGTGAATACAAGATACACTCCACAGTTAGTTGGACATGATCTGAATGAAGTTTCAACAACGGAGAATGAGGCTGTTCTCATAGATGGGTGAAGAACCAGGAGGGAGAGGTATCCTGAACACCTAGAGAAAAGACAATATCAAAGCACAAAGGGTGATCAGTTGTGTCCAAGACTACAGGGAGATTAAGAAGAACAAGGATTGAGAAAAAGCCACTGGATTTGACAATTAGGAGATCACTGGTAACATCAGAGAGAACAATTGTGGTGGCATGCAAATTCTAGAAGACACATTATACAGAGAGGTAAAGGGAGGAGGAAGGGAAGGGAGGCACTTAAAAGATAGCCTTTTGAGCAGTTTAGCCTCAAAGGGCAGAAGAAACAGAAGATGATGGAAGGATCAGGTAAAGTTGTATTGAGGATAGGAGTGACATGGGCATGTTTATAGAGGAATAGCCAGTAGACAGGGAAAAACTGAAGAGAACTGAGATAGTGAGAGTGACAGAGGGGGCAATCTGCTGCAGGATATGGGATAGATAGGATCTCTTGTGCTTTGCCAAGGAGTAGAGCCATCTCTTCTTGTAAGACCAGGGCAAAGGGGGAGGGGGGATCATGACAGAAGGAATCTGAATGAGATATGATGAATGGGAAGGGAGAAGAGGGAGCCCATGTAAATGGCCTTATTTTTTCAGTTTAATATGAAGCAAACTTCTCAAATAAGAGGGTAGAGGGAGGAGGAGCCATGATAAGCTTGGCAACGGATGAAAAGGTTTGAAAGAGCCACTGTGAGAGTGACAATGGTGAGTTCATAAGGGAAAGATAGGATGATTGCCTAGCAGGATTGAAGGCCTAGTTATGGTTTTGTGACATAAATTTCTAGTGGACCTAGTCAGAATGATCTGGTGATTTTTCTCAGCCTTCACTCTGTAGCATCTGAATAGGTGTAAAGCAGTAGGTAGTGGGATTGATCCAAGGCTGAGGCTTAAGCAGGTGCTATAAGTAATATGATCAGGGAACCAGGAGCTCAAGATAAGAGCATATTAGACAGTTGGGCTGACACTCCATCAAGTCAAGAGGAGAAAAAGAGAAGAAAATGACTCATGTAGGTGTGATGGCCTGAAAGAGAACAGAAGGTTTGAGGGATTGGACGGCACGATGTAGATGAAGACTAGAGTTTGGTAAGAGATGGCAGAAGGAAAGGAGGAAGCCAATAGTCTGTCACCAGATAAGGGCAGCTGGGTGACTCAGTGGATAGAATTCTGGATCTGGAGTCAGGAAGACTCATCTTTGTGAGTTCAAATCTGGATTTAGATACTTACTACTGCGTGACCCTGGGCAAGTCCCTGAACCCTGTTTGCCTCAGTTTCCTCATCTGTAAAATGAGTAGGAGTAGGAAATGGCAAAGCACTCCAGTATCTTTGCCAAGAAAACCCCAAATGGGGTCATGAAGAGTTGGACATGATTGAAAAAGGACTAAACAACAAGCAGAGGATTTCTGAGGCATTGAACTTGTGGAATCTTCAAGTTTAATCTTCTCATTTTGCAGGGAAGAAAAATAGAGTCACAAGGAGGTTATGTTTCTCGCCCAAGATCAGATTATAGGTAATGAATGGTGAAGCTGGGACTAGAACCCAAATCCAGTGATTTTTCTATAGTACCAGAAGAAGTGTATGGCTTATGTGTGAGGGGGAGGGGGATGGAACAGACATACCATCCATAAGTCATCTATTTATTTAGTAACTATGTGTAATTAGCTGTGGCCTAAGCTAGGGGAGGCTCAGACCCAGGAGCTGCCATTGGGGACCCTGGGGCAGAGGGTGCATTGAACTTGGCCTCAATTTAAGTCATGCCTCCAACATTTATTGGCCATATGACTTCTCTCTCAGCTTTACTTTCTCCATCTGCAAAACGTGGATAAAATACTTGTCACAAACAGGGCTGCTGTGAGATTCAAATGAAATATTGTATGTAACACATTTTGCATTCTCCACTAGAACAAATACTCCTTTAAATCCAGGACTGCCTATTGTCCTCTTTATCTCCAGTACCTGGAACATAGGAGGTGTTTAATAAATGCATGCTGAATTGAATTGGCACTTATAGTATGAGGGAAATAAGACAATAATGTATAATAGAAAGCAGGACACCACTGTGATATAAACGACTAATTAGATTGCTTAAACACTTGGCCAAAGACCTGCTCCCTCTACCAGAGAAGGCAGTCTTTTAAAACCAATCATATATCCTTGGGTCCCCTGTAGAATAATGAGAGAGGAATGGAACAATCACTTATCCCCCCTGATTAGGTTAATATACTCCACAAATCGACATGTGACTAAGCCAAGGGCCAAGACTTCAGCTTACCTTATCTTCTTCAGATGCAGGGCTCTTTTTACTAAATCACACTGCTTCTGATCAATGGTGACAGATGTTGCAGCCAGCTTGCCCTCCCATATGGGCAACTGGAACCATGCATATAGAATATCAGGGATATACATCAATGTCAAAATATGTGTTTAAATAAATACTGTAAATCATTCAATTATCCAAATGATTCAAGCACTCCATAGGCCCAAGCTCGTTATGTAGCCAGACTCATTGGAGTCTGACTGGATTCTGTACCTTGTAACTTGACTCAGAAAATGCTAAGCATCCTTGATTTACTCTAATTTCCATTAAAAGGTATTGAGATTTTGGGGGTAAAGGATTTTACAGAAGAGCATTAGTTTAATAATTCCCTCTTCTCTGTTCTAAGATATGCACTTATTATTTCTGCATAGGATTGATTACAATATGAGTTAAATTGAGGTGCAAGAGTCCAAAGCTCCTTTGAAGCAGATTCCATTGTAGAGATCTTCACACTTATCTCTGAACCTGGCTGACCTTGGTTTGGAGGGACTTTCTACCTCCTCCAGGCCTGGCAACAGCTGAGCCCACAGCCCCAGGAAGATAAGTGATATGTTCTGCGTATAAGTGAATAGTGCTGCTGGGTCAGCTGTTCTCAGTCAGTGCCAAATATATAAAGAACTAACCAGGAGCAGCATCCCACCATGTTGTCAATTGTTCTGCAGAACTGGTGGGAACATTATTTGCTTCCATGCTTGCTGAAGTGAGAGTAACATCTTGAACTTGCATGCCCTAAACTTTCCAAACAAAAGGCTTGCTCTTCTCCATCTCCCACTATTGACACTTCTGCCTACCTGTGGTATTCCCAGAAGAGGCAGCGGAGTGGTGAAAGAAGGAAGGGAAGAGTAGATATGTTCCTGTTCTCTCTTAGGGTTGGAGGAAAACATCAGATGTTTCTCTGTATTGATGCTCTTGGGGATTTGGAGGGAGTGTCCAAAGAAGAATCCCTCCAGATGTATGGTGGTACAAGGACCTACTTGCAAAAAAGAAATATAAAAGGAAATATAAATCAAATGGAGGCTTTTTCTTAACATATTTTCATTGCAGGGACATGATTCAGAAATAATCATCAAGGGATAAAATTCTCTGTTTGTAGTCAACTTAGCAAGGATAATTGACATAATAGAAAACACTTTAGCTTTAAGCTTCAGCTTGATGCCTGCACCTGATTGCTGAAAATTTTCATCTTGTTCATGCAATGACAGAATCTCAGAATTGGAAAAAAATGAGAGACTCTCTAGTCTGTCCTTATCTGAATAGGTATTTCCTCTATTCAGTGGTCATCTAGCTCCTGCTTGAAAAACTGTGCCCCCATTAGGGGCAAATCAATATCTCTGGGAGTCCGACAGTCCATCCAACTTGTGGAAAACTCAGTCATTAGGGAGTTTTTCCTTGCATTCAGCTTAAATCTGCCTCATTTCCACCCATTGTACTGGGTTCTGCCCTCTAATGTCAAGAAAAGAAAAACTTATCCTTCTTCCACATGGTAGCCCTTCAAACACATGAAAGTAGTTCTCTGATTGCCATCTCCATGTTATCTTTCCTAGGTTAAACATGCTCTATTCCTCCAACCATATTCCTCATATGGTGTGAACATGAGGCTTTTTCTCATCCTGATCACCCTCTCGTGAATATTTCCCACCTTATCAATGTTCATACTAAGGGAATGTGCCCCCTCTGTAATACAATATTCCATGTATTGTCTCCTGAAGGCACAAGACTCTCTTGTTCTGGACACTATCCCTTGATTAAGACTAACATTTATTTGTGTTTTAGGACCTGTAATTTCATGGGTGGAAGGAATTGCTGGTAGTAAAGACACCTCCACCAACTTGATGCAAATCAACCTTTTCTTTGTCACTCAGACAAAGTGACAAAGTGACTCTGCTGGGGAGTAGTACTGTGAGGTGAAATATTTTTCCTGTTGTCAAAAGGCAGGCCTCAAACCTAGGTCTGTTCAGCCCTCAGCCTTCTTTCCATTATATTGCCTCTTGGTTCAAGATTTCCTTAGTCTTTTGGGCTGCCATAGCACACTGTTGACTCAAATTCAACTTAAATTTCCCTTAAATCCCCAGATCCTTTTCAGATAAATGGCTGCTAATCTATGCCTTAGATGTCTGGGACTATGAAAGGTGAGGTTTTTTTTTAAGCTCTTGAGTAAGACTTTTACATTTAAATCTATTTAATTCCATTTTAGGAACGAAGAAAAAGTATTAAGTGCCTATTACATGCCAGGATATTATGCTAGGTCATATGAAAATATGATTTTATTTGATCCATACGATAACTCTTGGTTTTAGGTGCTATTATTTTCTGCATTTTACAGAGGCGGAAACTGAGGAAAACAAAGGTTAAATGACTTGCCCAGGATTCCACAGCTACTAAATATCTGATGCCAGATTCAACTCTATCCAGTATGCCTTACCTCACTGCCTTTTAGGCTGTTTGACCCAATACTGCAGCCGCTGGAGATATTTTTGTAGATCTTAATTCTGTGACCATTTCTTTAGTGATTTTCCATGATTTTTAATATGAAAAATCTAACAAATGTGCTGTCTATTCTTTCATTTAAGTCAGTGATAAAATATCAAATAACATATGACCAAGCACACATCTATGGGCAACTCTACTCCTCAACTTCTTAGGAATGGAAATAGAACCATACATGAGTGTTCTCCGTTTGGTCATTCATACCATTACAAGGTAACCTATTGATACTGTAATCATGTTACCCCCTCTCCATCTTTGCCATCTTAATAACATTATATATAATACTTTGCTAAGATCTAGTAAAGAATGTCTGCAATGTTGCCTGACCTACATGACTCAGAACCATATCAAAAAGGAAATGATCATCTGTAGTGGGAAGATTAGCGGGTTTAGAATCAGAAGACGTGGGCTGAAGTTCAGGATCTGCTACTAAACTCTCTGTGTTTCCTTCAGCAAATTAGTTTATCTTTGTGAACTTCACTTTCCCCATTTTTGAAATGACAAGAACTGACTAGATGATTCTTAAAACTCCATTCCACTCTAAGTTCTGAATCTGTTCCTGATGAAAGTAGGTTCCTACTTATTGGTCATGTCTTCCTTTTCTGAATGGCATTGACAATCCCTTTAATCATACCTTCCATGGTAAGAATCAAGATCAAACTTATGGACTTATGGTTCATAGGTTCCATTCTCTTCCGTATTTTGAAAATCAGGGAGATAATTAGTTGAATTTCTTACAACTTCTAATGTCACTCCCCTTCTCCATGACCTTTTAAAGATCACTGATGGTGGCTCAACAATCACATTGTCCAACTTTAGTGCATTTGGGTCTGGTGATTGGAATTCTTCAAGGACAGCTCCAAGGTCTCATATACGTGCTAGGTACCTTATGGAACAACTTATGATTGGCCCTTTTTATTTATTTTTCTAAAATTATTATTTATTTACTTTTAATTTATTTTTAAGTGGAAATTAGGTAAAATTTAAGCCACTCTATTCAGTCTTTCATGTGCTTGTATGTTGATAGGTAGCATGTGTTTGTTTGCTTATGTCTTGGTTCTTCTGAATTTCCAGTTGTCTTTACCACTGTTTGTCCCTTTTAAATGTGGCCACTCTCTATCAGCTGCTCTATCTAGCTACTGATCCAAATGACCAAAAAGATTATTTCAGTATTTTTCTTACTTTGTTATTTTTAAAGAAAGATCCCTGATGAACTCTCCTTCTTACATTTCTTTCCTTTGAAAGACCAAACCAGTTGTAAGAGATGCTTATTCTCTTTAGATTTCTTCCAGCTCAAAATCAAAGATTATGGGCAGCATCAAAGAACTATAAAACATTTCAAAGATATTTAATATATTTTTCAGAAAGGATTACAAATATGTCTCAATCTCAAAAAAAAATCCCCAAAGAAACCCCAAAGGAGAAATGAGGCATTTTACTATCTGGAACTTAAAAAAAAAGGAGAAGAAAACCCTTTAAAGACATTGGAATAAACTTTCAAGACATTAGAATAAACTCTAGATATTTCAAATACCAAATATTAATTCACAGAGAAAGTTTCTTCTTGAGCTTCCCCTCTCCCTTATTCATAAGCTAGCTCCCTGGATGAAAATTTCAGAAAGAGAAATTGACTGAAGTTTTGGGGGACACTCAGAGCAGGTACTGGCCTGTAATCAACTCTTTACTAAATGCAATTTCTGGATCATTTTAAAATAATAATTAAATTATACAGTAATATACAGGTGTGTTTTGGTCTTAATATGTTTCAGAAAGCCTATTTTTATGATGAAGCTAATGCCTCTTGATTATTTGGCATTGATTATTATTTTAGTTCACATAATGATGTAATACAAATCATGAGTACATTCGCCAACCTCTACACATAATTACCTTTTCAAATTCCCCTGAAAATCTCATCTCATTAGATATATTCCTTAGGAAAAAATGTTAAACAGATCTAACCGACAACAAACCTGGGCTAATTTAGACTAGTGGTGAATTATAGGATCAAAGATAAAAGGTGAAAGGGACTTCAGTGGTCAACAAGTACTGCTCGGTCGTATTAGAGAAGAGGAAATGAGACCAAGAGTGGTGACATGACTTGGCCAAGATAAGAGGCTACAATACACTCTGGACCTGTCACTCAAGGTTAAGTGGAAAAGTCCACTGAAGGCAGAGATCAGTGTGTGGGAGCTAGCTTGAATTGACTCAGGAGTTCCAGCCAACTGTGATATCTTCAATGCGAGCATTTATTCCTTGGGGTAAATGTCCGAATCATGGCATGAGTGATTGTTGTCTTGATTTTCTAGACTTAAGAAAGTGATGGGGGAAATTCTAATAATGCAGATTAAAATAAAAGTCTGTTATCTCTCTCCCTCCCCCCCCCCAGCTAGCTGTTACATATTTACTGAAACACTGCCCATTAAAGGAGATTCGCTCTCCATTGGTGACTATGTGGGGTTTCTTTGCTTATACTCTGATCTGATCAGCACACTTCTGAAATACTGTATTTCATTCTGGGTGCCACATTTTAGGAGGCCACTGATGAGCTAGGGAACTTCCAGAGGAGAACAATTAGGATAAAAATGGGTGTCTAGTTCATGTGATATAAAGAAGAGTCAGAGGAACTAGGAATATTTAGCTTAGAAAAGATATGAGCTGGGGTTGGGGATGAGATAGTTGCTTTTCAGGGTTTGTAAAGTCATCCTGGGGGAAAAAAATATTGGACTTGGTCTACTCAGCCCAAGAAGACAGAATAGGAGTAGTGTGTGGATGTTGTGAAAAGTCAAATTTGGGGTGCGTGTAAGCAAAATTTTAGTCATGATTAGTGCTATCTAAAAACAAAATGGGCTACTTCAGAAGGGAAAGGGTTCGCACTCTGAAAGGGCTTTGAGGGAAGTCTGGGATCATGACTTTTGGATTCCTTTCCAAAGCAGAAATTCAGTGATTCTAAACATTGCTTGAACAGAGGTTGAAGCAGCCCAGATACATTTCCATGATGCTGGTGTGCTGGGTAGAGATTAGATGGAAGGCTTTTTCTGAGGGCAAGATTTCAAGGGGGTGGCACTTTGGAACAACCGTTGTAGACATTCCAATTTGCATTGGAAAGAGCCACTCATCTTGAACTGTTTCCAAAATGGAAAAGTTGGGACCTTTCGGAATGTTGCTTCCCTTCTCTGGCACTGTTTTCAGTCTCTCCATTCTCCACTCTCTCTTTGTCACTTCTTACTAGCAAAGACCCTTTCCAGCCCCAACTTTTTTTCAACATCAATTCCCAGTCATAGTGCATGGGCATTGAACTTAAAAGGCAGGAAGACTTCTGATGCTTACCAACTCTGTAACACCTGGCAAAGTACTTATTCTTTCTGAGTCTCACATATCCCACTCTGTGAAACGGGGATAATAATAGTACTCACGTCCCAAGGTGTATATTGAATGAGATTATTAATGACTCCCTATGACCTCCAGGATAAAATGTGGAATCTTCTGTTTGGCATCAAAAGCTCATTATAACCTCGTCCTTCCCTATCTTTCCTGTCTGCTTGTTCTTACCTTCTGCTACACACCCTGTGATCCAGGTCCACTTCCCTCTTTGCTCATCCTCTCTTGCCTCTGCCTCAGGTCCCCAGCTTTCCTCTCAACTCAGCTAAAATCTCATGTTCTACAGGAGGCAGAGATTCTGTGATCTTGTCTCTTCTATTTCTGTTGCCTTCTCTTCCTTTATGCTGGATAGATCTTGAATGGACCTTGGAGAAGGTGATCTCCTTAAAGGGAGAAATTATTTCTGCCTCTCTTTGTGTCTCCAGCACCAATCACAGTGTGCCTGGGACATAACAGGTGCCTAATAAATGCTTACTGATTAACTGTACACTTGAAATCACTATCTGCACATAGGTTGTTCTTAATTACTCTTTTGTATGCCAGCCCCTTTCTAATATCAATAAATTTCTCCGATTCTGACAAAATAGCTGTGTTCACTTTGCACATTTTGTTGGAAATATTTTTTATATAGCAAGAAAATATTACAATACTTTGGGGCCACACAGATCTGTGGACCCTTTGGTTTGCTTCACTTTTATCCTCTCAATAGCCTTGGGAGGCTGCTGCTGTTGTTATCTTCATTTTACAGATAAGGAAACTGAGACTGGGGTAGTTTATGTGACTTGCACAAGGTCAAACGGCTAGTAAGTGTCTGGGGTGAGATTTGGTTCTTTAGCCTCAATGGAGCTGGTACCCATATAATCAAAGCCATGACTCTCTAAATCTCCCAAGGTATCTTCCTATCCCCTAAGTGCTGAGCCAAGGTTCACACTGTAAACACATTTCCCACCTGTGCTGAAGTTCCCTGTTTCTGCCAGTTCCATGAACTATTATTCCTCCAAGGAAAGATGGCTGAGATGTTCAAATTCTTCGATATCTGAGACTAAACATTTTTTGCTTTCTTTTCTTGTGAGTGGAATCTACATTCCCTGAAGAATAGCTGTTCCTCCTAGGATTGGAAAAACCAAATTATTAATAACTTCCCCAGGGTTTTGCTTCTTTCTCTGACAACCTTCCATGACATAAGCATACCAAGTAATATCTCTCCCTTAATCATCAGAAGCAGGAACCTCGCAGAATGTTTTTTATATTCTATTTCTCAAACTAGTTTTAATTATTATTAAAAATAAAATCATTTTTATTGCTTATCAGAGCACAACTTTCCTTCCTCCATGACCTCTTACGACATGCTGTTTGCCCCTCCTTTACGTAGATCTAGGTTAAGGTTCTATCCCCCATCTAGAATATCCCCCCTTGAGTGGAGTACCTCCTCTTGTCTAAAATGTGTATTTCACTCAATACGTCTCACTGTGCTCTGCACATTGGAGGTGCTTCATAAATGTTTCCATGTTGTGGGTGTGCTTTGTCACAATAAGTGCGATAATATTGTGTTGCAGGATTCTCCAACATTGCTGAAATCGGTAAAAACCAAGTAAATATAATTTTAAATAAAATCCATTAAAAGGAAGATGTATGGACAAATCTCAAGCGCAAAGGACAGATGACGAAATGTAATTTCCTCCTGTCAGTAGAGGTGGAGATGGTTTGGGTGCAGAATGACCTGTGTGTTGTTAGATGTAGTTGCCGTGTTTTGCTTAAAAGGTTTTCTTTGTTATGATGGAGGGTTTTTATAGGACTTATTTCAGGAAGCAACCGTGGCATTACAAATTATGAAAGCAGCATCTCTCCCTATTAGAATGTAAGCTTCTTAAGCAAAGGGAGTGTTGCAGTTTTTTGTATTTAAATCCTCAGCACTTACCATGGCGTTTAGCACAAAATCCAGGTGGCGCAGCGGATTGAGCATTGGGGTGTGCATGTGTGCATGTGTGTACACGCGTGTGTGCATGTGCATGCATGAGTGTGTGTATGTGCATGTGTGTCTGTGTGTCTGTGTGTGTAATCAGGAGGAACTGAGATCAAATCTTACCTCGGATGCTACCTGTGTGGTCCTGGGCAAATCATGTAACCTCCTCCAGCTTCTGTCTTCTTTTCTGTACAATGGGGACAATGATAGCACTGACCTCCCAAGGTCAATGTGAGGATAAAAGCAAAGTATTTCTAAACCTTAAAGAGCTATATAAATATTAGCTATTAATAATAAATGTGTTTTCATTTGTTCATCAACAAAGAATTTTACAAATTGGTCTTTCATGTGGTCACAGTGTTCTTCTGCAGATATACAAAAGATGTATTAGATTTAAAGTTCTCTGAAAGCAGAGTAATGGGGATGCTTTTTCATCCCCCACTTCACAGTGTTTATTTAAATGTCTTGCTCCTCTGGTATTTAAACCAAGTCACTTGGTGTGGGAGCCCACTCATCTGGCTATTTTGGTTATTTCATCCAAATAGACAACTGGCTGAGTGTTGGGAATATTTTTGTCAAAGCTTCCTCTTTGGCCCCAGATGAGAGAATGTTCCCACATCCCTGGGTTTTCATAATCTAATAACTACAGAGTCAAACAGCCACATGAAAAGGACCTGAGAGGACAACTCATCCATGTCTCTTGGCAGAGGAAATTTCCTCCCCTGTTCTTGAAATCAAGAAACCCTGGGTCTGTGAAGAACAGCAATGTAATATGAGGCTAGAAGGGTTAATCCTTCTTTGAAAGTAATTTTGAAAATTTAAAACTGCTTTTTTGCCCATGATATTTTCTGCCTTCACATAATTCTGGTTATGGAACAGTAACTCGATGATGTTGACTCCAAGCAGATTCACGTTACATGAAATTCACTATCCTAGGACTGGAGAGTATATGCATATATAATAGGTGTGCATTCACACACACATATGCCTCTAGTCTGTCGGGCCTGAGCTAAATTTGTTGCAATCTATGGTTTACCATATGTTAGACATTCACTTGATCATAACTAAGCCAATATTATCACTTGATTGCGATGAATAATATGAATTGACTTTAAAAAATCGACTTTAAATTAATGAAGCTTTTGGACGAGCCAAGGTAGATACTGATTTGATATCTACTGAGAATGAAAAATGTGGGCAACACTGGGCTGGGTGCTTTGGGAGGTTTCCTTTGATCTCTTGCAAAGTCATGAGTTTGCCATTGTAGGTAACCCATCTATTCATATAGATTGAAACCCATCAGTCTTCTGATCCTTTATGGTTCCCATCCCTGTGCTTCCATAAAAACTGCATGCACAGGAGTTCTTCCTTTGATGCTATCTGTATTCGATGGACACCAGTGTAGTAGTTACATGGTGTCACCTGCCAAGGCCCACTGTGTTCTTCTATATTTTTTATTTGAACGGCAGTCATTTCAATTCTTCAGAGGATGTAGTGTTCCTTGATAAAAGTTATGCACAATAACAGCATTACTGTGAAACTGTTATTTAAAAAACAAAACAAAACAAAGCATGGACCTCTGTTTCAGGGAGAAATTTGGAGCCTTACAATGGAGTTTTCTGATGATTATTTTGCCTGCTTTCTTCTTTTCTTATTGGCATTACTCATTATCCATTATCAGTTTATTTTCGAGACCATGAGAAAGACAGAGGCAGAGAAAAGATAGAGAGAGAGAGA
>CM053600.1:186017711-186063576 GCA_028646575.1 Pseudocheirus occidentalis | reverse complement strand
CAGACAGACACAGAGACACACAGAGACAGAGAGACAGAGACAGGGGGGGAAAGAGAGAGAGAGAGAGAGAGAGAGAGAGAGAGAGAGAGAGAGAGAAAGAGAGAGAGGGAGGGAGGGAGAGGGAGACAGAAAGAGAGAGAGAGAGGGAGAGGGAGAGAAGAAAAAGAAGAGGGGTAGGATAAGAAAAGGGGGAAAGAGAGGAGGGGGCAAGGGAGAAGGGGAGAAGGAAGGGGAAGGAGAGAGGATATGGGGAGTGTGTACCAGTGATGCAGGAATTCTCTCTTCTAACACCTGCCAGTATTGTGTAAAATACACAGAGACTCAGAGAGAACCTGGGACACTAAGGAAATGATTGTGTTGCCCAGGGTCACATAACCAATGTGTATCAGAGCTAAGATCAGAATGTAGCACTTAATGACTGAGACTGGCTCTCTCTTCACTATAACAAATTGCATTAATTAAATCACCTTCTGGTTTCCATGTGTAATTTTAACTTCTATCCTAATAATATAACACCAGATTTTCTAATTTCTCCTGAAGAAACTATGAATGCTGTTGTTAAATGAGAACAGGGAGAGACAGTTTAACATCATTCTGAGGAGAGTTTACTGGTTTTATGGAAGTGACTTTTAGAGGCATAGAGAGAAAAGACCAGAAGAACTTCTCTCTAAGGAGGCTGAGTCAGTTAGCTGCCGCATTAGGAAAGAGCAGAAGGGACCCCCTTTTTCCTATGGTGAAGATGCCAGGAAGAGAATCTTTTGAGATGTTAACAACCACCATGAAAGTACTGTCATTTTGTAACTGTGAAAGAGTTAGTCACAGTTGGTGGTTAGAGGTGGCTCTGGCTGTGATCCTTCTCCTAGTTGAAATACTTAAATATGACTTAATACTGTTTCTTAGACTGTTAATAAATTATATCACCAGTAACACTGATGTTTAAATCTATATTGAGGAAATTTGAGATAAAGAAAGAGAAGCAAATTCTCTGGCTGGTTAATAAATCGGAGGTGAGGGCTCAGAGATCATTGATTAATGAGAAAGATTGTGCATTTTTATTATCACAAAAACATTATTTCCAACCTTAGAAAGCAGGATGAGATTTACTGAAGAAATGAGACTGTAGTAGCTAAGTGTATGGCGAGGGTCCCACTGTCAATTAGACGCCAAACGGGTAGCCTGTAGCCTACTTCAGCTCCTACTTGATCTGTGTTTGGGGGTCAGCTCCTCAGTCCTGCTATAGTAATAATTGAGATTCAAATATCACTTTGTAATTTTCAAAGACATTTTTGATCAATTAATAAATTGATAAACATTTACTAAGTTACTACTATACATGAAACACTATGCTAGGTATAGAATGACAAGAATGAAATAGCCCTTGACCTTAAGGGACTAACTTTCTATTGGGCAAAATAACCTGTAATTATATATAAGTATATACAAAAAAATATATCCAAATAAAAAGAGGAGTAATCATTTATATAGAACTTACAATGTGCTAGGCACTGTGCTGAACTTTTTACAAATATTGTTTCTTTTGAAACTCACAGTGACCCTGGAGGTAATCAGTCTTATCCCCATTTCACAGCTGGCAAAACTGTAGTGAATAAAAGTTAAAGGACTTTGCCAGGGTCATGTATCTAGGAAGAGTCTAAGGCTGAATTTTGATTCAGGCTTCCCCTACTCTAGGTCCAGCATTCTATCTGCTGTACCACCAGCTTTCTCAGTTCTTTCTTTATACACATACTATCTGACCAAGTCCAAATTGCCTACCCTCTCAGTGCCTAAGCCAACTACCTGTTGCATGGTAAATAGAGGGTATTTTTTTTATTTTGGAGGAAGACATTAGTTGGTGTGGAAAAATCAGGAGAAAGGCTCCATGTAGTTGAGGAAGAAGTAGGGAAGAAGTACATTCCAGGTACAAAGAACAATTAGTCATAGATGACACAGTTGTATGCTGAGAAACACCAAAGAAGCTGATTCTAAGTTGGAAAGGGGCCAGGTTCTGAAATACTTTAAATGCCCCAAAGAGGACATTGTGTTTGCTTCTAGTGGTTAAGAGTGAACTGTGGGGGAGTGTAGTGAGTACAGGATCACATAGTCAGACCTATGTTTTAGGAAAGTCACTGTGACATACATGTGGAGGATGGTTTGTAGAAGGGAGAGGTCTGAAGACATCATTGTTGGCAACTCTCTGGGTGAGAGATGATGCCATTTTTACTAGGGTAGTAGGAATATGTGTGGGGAGAAAGGGGAAGGATGTAAGACATGTTGTGGGGCTAGAAATTTAAAGAATTGGCAAATGGTTGGATATGTAGGCTGAGAGAAAGTAAAGGGTCTGGGGAAAGAGCAAAGTGGAGAAGGTGGGTGACTGGAAGGATGGAGGTACCATTGACAGGAATAGAGTAGTTTGGAAGAGGAGTGAATTTGGAGGAAAAGATAATGAGTTCTGCTTTAGAGAATGTTGAGTTTGAGATGACTCTGGGACATTCATTTTGAGAGGAGCCTAGGTCAGTTGGAGATATGTGTGACTGGTGCTCAGGAGAGAAACAATAGCTTAGTGAGGCAGATGTTACAAGTAATGCCATCATTTTCTAGATGGGGAGACTGTGGTTCAGAGAGGACCTGACCCATCCGTAGTTACCCAGGTAAGAAGGAAGAGATGGAATTTGAACCCAGATCTTTTAAAATACCAAATCCAGTTCTCTCTCTGTTAGGCCATTTCCCCTTCTGCCTTGTTATCTATGGACCCTTATGCTAGACTGGCCCCAGTGACCTAGCTGGGGAGACAGAACAGCATCAAAAAATCAGAATTCAGGAAGCATCTTTCCTTGCCCAAAGAAATGGAATAAAGAGAGAGCTCTGCGTGCTGAGCAGTGGTATTCATTAGTAATCTGAATCACCCCTTGTCATATGTTCTCTTCATGAGGGAAGGCCACCAGCTCCCTCCTATCCCTTGACAGCACTGCCTACTCTTAAGCTGAGCTGCTCCCTATCTCCCTTCCAGCTAAGCGGACACACATGATAGCATCGCCTCAATGTCTCTTTCTTCTGGCCCATTGGAACAATATCTCCTGGGTCTCTGATGGTGTGCCCATGGGAAGGGTGGTGGGATGGGGAGAGATTGTCAGATATTGATGTGTTCAAGAGTCCAGGGAGAGACCTGGAGCAGATTACCCTGGCAGCACTCTGGCTCCAGATGCCTGAGTGCGATGATAAGTGGAGAGTTTGGGCTCTGGCCATTGCTCACTGTCATATTTCATGGCCAATTTTTAAAATGAGTCTCCAAGAAACCTAAAAAAAAATTCCCTACCTCATATTTTGTTCACTTTATAGGCTACTAGTTTTGGCCCTTTAGTGGTGGGAGTTGTTCACACCTTCCATTTTATTCCCTTCTCAGACATTTACTAACCATGCAACTCTGGGCAAGTCTACTGCCCCCTAGAGACTTGATAATCATGATTAAAAATAATACCAATAATAAGAGCTTGCATTTACATGGTGCTTTAAGGTTTGCAAAGTACTTTGCATGTATCTTGTTACATCCTGATGACAACCATGTCAAACAGGTACCATTACTATCCCCTTTTTACAGATGAGGACACTGAGGCTGACAAAGGTTATATGACTTTCTCAGACTTGCATGGCTAGTTGATGTCTGAGACAGGATTTGAATTCAGGTCTTTCTGACTCTACACTTATTGCTCTTTCTGTTGCATCACCTGACTGCTCCTTTACCTTCCTATCTCCTTTCTTGGTATTACTGTGGATCCAGGAAGGGGCTCAGAATGTAGGAGAGGGGTGCTGTTGCTATGTCAGTAGTAATCAAATACCATTGGTCTGCTCTTAGATAAAATTTGTTGATCTTCAATGCACTTTCTGTATCTAGAAAAGGAAATAAGAATTCAAAGACTCACCATGAGGATTGAGAGAAATACCATATGCAAAATTGCTTTTTACCCTACAAGTAAAATATATACCAAGAGATTTCTAAGTTTCCTGCTCCCTCCTCCCCCACCCCCAATAGGGCTGAAATTGTGTTTTAAGTGTTTTATGCTTGCTCGTAACTGCTGCCATTTTCAGGGAATTTTTCATTAAATTTTTCCAAAATTTGTTGCTTCCAAAGGCCCCCTAGGGTTATGTAGGGTGTAGGCTACACGATTATTATCTGCTGTCAGCAGAACTGAATGGCTGGGAGGGAATTATTGTAGTGTCCCTCGTGCCGTAAGCCACTTCTGAACATATTGCAATATATACGGGATTCATTTTAAAGTAGTTGTAACTAAATGAATCGCAACCTTTGGGGGATAGGGTAAAAGAGATCATATATTAAGACTGTGTAAAGTCTGTAAGAAGTCAGTATATTAAAATCTGTCAGAAAAGGTCATCATTGACGATGGGTTAATATCTGGAGTCACTAGCTTGCCGAGTGGTAATATGTGTGGGTCTGCACCCTTATCTTTGCTGTGGATCAAGGCAGGAAATGAGATTTGGAATGGGAGCTGAGGTGAGCCATGAACCAGATTTGCAAAGTTTATTATGGAAGGAGGACCTTGTTAGAAGACAGAGAAGTGAGTTCAAGTTGTCACTCTGACATTCATTGGTCATGTGACTGCGCAGTCTCTGCCAGTCTTAGAAGCTGTTTCCTCTGCAATACAATGAAGGATTTGGACTTAAGGAAGTGATAAGTTCTATCATAAACTGCCCCAGTCAGATAATTTCTGGAGTATTGTGTTTGGTTCAGAAAGGACATTGATAAACTGGACAATGCCCAGAGGATGGCCACCCGAGTGACCAAGGACCTTGAGTTCATACTTTATGAGGACTGACTGAAGCAGCTGGACCTGTTTAGTCTGGATAGAAGAAGAATCAAGGGAGACAGTAAGCACCTTGAAGTGTTTGAAGGGCTGTTGTGGGAAGAGGAATTGACTCTGCTGGGCCCTATTAGGCACAAGTGGGAAAAATAGGTGGAAATTGTAAATATGCCAATTCAGGCATAATGTCAATGCCACAAGCAAACAAAACAAAACAAAGTAACAACAACAGCAAAATCAAAAACTTCCAAACGATCAGAGTTTTTCAAAAGTGTTTTGGCTGCCTATGAACATACTGACTTTGGAGGTGCTGTCACTGGAAAGAGCTCAAGTAAAAGGAAAGGGGAGGGAACAAGGGCTTATGAAGTGCCAGGCACTGGTCTAAGTGCCCTCCAAATACTGTCTCAGTTGATCTTCCTAAAACTTTGGGAGGTAGGTACAGTTATTTACCATTGAAAAAACTAGTCAAGCAGTGCTTTTTAGTGATTCGCCAGCCATTAAGCAACCCTGTGCCAATCTTTGTGCTATAGATGAGACCTACATTGATGGTCCTTATGAGATCTACATTGGTTGTCCTCATGAGATCTACATTGATGGTTCTCATGAGACCTACATTGATGATCATCATGAGACCTACATTGATGATCATCATGAAACCTACATTGATGGTCCTCATGAGATCTACATTGATGATCATCATAAGACCTACATTGAAAGTCCTCATGAGACCTACATTGATGATCATCATGAGACCTACAATGATGATCATCATGAGACCTACATTGATGAACATCATCGATTGCATTTTTTTTTTAATTTCTAGGAAGACTCTATAAGTGTGTATGACAGAGGATTGCATTTAAAGTCTTATTGCCCCACTTATCAATATTCTTTTCTCCCTGTGAATTCCTCCTTGTTGGTCTAAACTTACTAGAGTTTTTAGTCATCTGGTAAAATCAAATATCTTTCTATCAATCAGTCAAAAAGCATTAAGTGCCTACTATTTTCCAGTTCTTGTTCTAGATCCTGGGATAAAAAGGCAAAAAAGACTCCATCCCCACCCTCTAGGACTTTAGATTCTTTTGAGGAAGACCTTAACTCCCTATTTATGAGCTAGATTTATAAAATTGGACCTAAGTTTGTACTTGGATGGGTAGTTGTGAAAGGGTTCCTCTTTAGGCCCCCAGTTAGAGAACAACACTCTCTTGGGCAGGAGTTTGAGCTCCCAGCCCTATGCTAGTTATACCACCAGTGATTTTATAAATGTGTATACATATATATATTTAGTTAAAATTAATAAACATTTATTTTCTATATGAAAAAGAAAAAAAGAAAAACAAAACCATGGTAAATATGCATTGTCAAGTAAAGCAAAATTGTGCACTGACTACATCTAAAAATGTAGATCTGATTTAATGTCTGAAGTCCATCATGCCACTGTCAAGAGGTGGGTCTGTCATTGGTCTCCTGTAACCATCATTGCTTACTGCATTGACATACCAAAGGTTTCATACTCTTATTTACATATATACAGATTATTCTAAAACATCCTATGCATATTTATTAACAGTGACTGAATTTGGGCCATATCATTAAAATGTGATTAAAAATAAGATTTTTTTTCTTAATTGTATAGGAAAATAAGACCTGAGAGCCAGAAGCTACCTTAGAGATGGCTGAGTAGGATCTAGTCATTGTACAAATGAGGAGACTGAAACAAAGAAATATTAAGTGACTTGCCAAAGGTCTCACAGTCAGCAAACAACACACATGTACCCCTCTTCTAGTGCTTTGCAAGATACAAAAAAATATTGTGCTGTGTTCAGAATAACTTCTTTGGACTTTCTCGCTGGCATTTCCTCACACTGCCCAGAGGAAATTGGGACACTTGCTTGTCACAGTATAGAGTGATGTATCAATCATATTGACACACTTTCCTTCAGGGTTAAATCATGTAATGGAGATAGTCCAGAAGTGGTGCTCAGTGTTCAAATCCTATCAACCACTCGACTATTCTTGGAGGCCCCAGGATACTTCTCTTCCAACTGGTGGGGGCATTGGTTTGGAGGTAAGTGTTATTTCCATATTTTTTGTAAGATCGCAAGCTTTTGTTTCCTATTCTTATCTTACTAAAGATAAAAAAGTGCACATAAACTCAATATCAAGTTGTCTAGGTCACTTCTTGCCATGGTGATTGGTCAGTCCCTCAATGATACTTGGTCCTGGGTTACATGTACTCATGGTTTTTTTTCCCTAATTTTTTTATATGTCTTGAAAATGAGATCTTTATTGGAGAAACTTGTGGGGGGTTTTGCCTTTTTTTGAGGGGGAGAAGGCAGGGCAATTGGGGTTAAGTGACTTGCCCAAGGTCACATGGCTAGTAATTGTTAAGTGTGTGAAGTCAGATTTGATGACTCCAGGGCCAATGCTCTATTCACTGCACCACCTAGCTGCCCTTTTTAATTTTTTTTAAATTTTTTTATGTCTACATGTTGATGGCATATTAGGCCTTTGGTGCTTTCAGTAATCCCTAGACAAATGTAAGGGGTGGGCTCCTTCCTCTCTTTTCCATGAACAGCCAAGTGGGTATATAAGTCACTGAATTGTCCTGGTACAAAATAACCAAGTAAGTCCATATAGTGAGAGGGAGAATTGAAGAGGGGAAAAAGCTAGTTACAGAACAAGCTGAGCATATACAAAAAAGACTCTGGAAACCAGCTGTTGCTATAAGATAGGATGTTGGAAAAAGAAGAAATAGGCCATCCATCATTCCAATCAGGAATTCAATGATTACTTGCTCTGCCAGAATGGAGAGAAGCCAATGAGTCTGTCTCCCATTTGAGGACATGCTTTAACTCTTAACTCACCTGACATAGGCTCCAAACTTTTGGGCAGACTAACATTTTGGCCCCAAACTCTTATTAATAAGTGATTTGTCAGCAAAAATGGTGGAAATTGTGTGAAAATTTTCACTAAATGTATGTTTAGCATTTTTAGGATGAGGATTTTTGTGCATGTTCACACATGTTTTAAACAGGAAACTGTAAAACATTCGATGTAGTAGGATATCTCCTTCCTGATCTCCTCCCAAACTCCAGCCACAAACTTACCCAACATAGTTGAACATTGGACCTGGAATCAGCAAAGCCTGGATTCATTTTTTTTTAATGTAACCTTGAACAAGTCGCTTAAACTCTCTGTGACTCAATTTTTCCATCTGTAAAATTTATGAAACTGTGATTTATTCCTATTTTTTTTTAAGAAAAAATAAGCAAAATTCCTCTTTCACCAAAATGTTTCAGTCCCTTTTCCCTGTAGCTCCCATGGAAGGGGATGGAACATTGGAAAGAAGCTCGACAGGAGATGGTGGAAAAAGTCTTTGTTAAGTAGGAGGAAGCAAAGAGAGTACTAGTGAAGTGTGTTAAGGACTGGAATGCTGCTCAGATTGAATGAGGAAAGCACCTTTGATAGCATGCAAGGCTTTTTTATTTTAATGGTTTTTATTGGGTCACAATGTCCTTTTGCAATTTAGTGAATTATATTTGTAAATAATTGAAGGAAATGCTAAATTTTATCTAGAGGTTAGTGACTCTATGTGCATATAGATAGACATTGTCTACATAACACCTCAAACTGAAATTTTACTTAATATATAATTCCTGCCTGGTCTCACTGTTAGGAAACACCACACATACACCGTATTATATTGTCTTACAAGATAATAAATATGGCAGGCATCTTGATGGTGCAGTGAATACAGCACTGGCCCTGAAGTCAGGAGGACCTGAGTTCAAATATGACCTCACACACCTAATATAATAAAACTAGCCATGTGACCTTGGGCAAGTAACTTAACCCCAATTGCCCAACCTTTCCCCCTCCAAACAGAAAAAAAGAGATGATAAATATGGTGCTGGATTCAGAAGAACATCTTTGGAATTCTTTGCTGCATTTGCTCACATTATCCAGAGGAAATTGGGACGGTGGCTTGTCACAAGAGAGAATGATAATATCAATCTCATTGACACACGCACTTACGTGTGTTTATGTGTATATAGATTATATATACAAACATATGTGTGTATGTATAAAAATACTTATATAATGAAATTTCAGTTTGAGATTTTATGTAGATATAATTTTCTTTTTCTCCATCCAAGTTCATGGACCACTGTGAAATCTATCCACAGGTATCTGTGGGCTCCAAGTGAAGAACCCCTCATTTATCGTAACCCCCTCATTTTGCAGATAGAGATGTGAGAGCCTGAGGTCTGTGATCTTCCTTAGCTTCCACTTCTAACAAGTCCAATGCTCCTCTGGGTTCCTGTTCTACTTCCTTCATAGGACTGAAGTGCCTTTGGGCAGGGTTCGTTTCACACTCATATTTTCATCCCTGGAACATTTTTATGCCACCTTTTGCAAAAGAGCTTTCCCTAATCTGCCTTGATACTAGCTCTACCCCTCTTTCAGGTAATTATCTCCAGTGTATTCTGCATGTAGCCTGTGTGCACCTCTTTGGTGGAGTGCTTCCTCCCCTTTTAGATCGGGAGTTCCTCAAAAGCAGGACCTTTTACCTTTCTTTAGATCAACAATGCTTCACACAGAATGGAGTAGGTACACAAAGAATGTTTATGGACAGACAGACCCAGGCATCTGGCACAGAGGAAGAGGTTCAGAAATAAATAGATATATGTAAAGAAATCTATCTGTCTACACATGTACACATATGTGTACGTACACACATACACACATACACATATATATACATATACTTAGTTGTGTCTAATGGGAGCCGTCTCTGAGGGAGGGGGATTTACACGATATTTTTGTTATATATTTGAAAGGAATAGCAAGTCGTGCATAATATATTTGCAGTTTCATGCACAATCATCTTTTTTGTTACATTATGGAATAAAAAATAAAATTAAGTAAAATGTGACACAAAAAAGAATTATATTGAATTGAATATTAGGTAGCAGACCCAGAATAGGACCTTTCTAAAAATATATATTTATTTTTAGTTTACAACATTTAGTTCCACAAGCTTTTGATTTCCAAATTTTCTTCCCCTTCCTCCCCTGAATTCTGGTATAAGCGCGACATATACATTTACGTTAAACATATTTTCACATTAGTCATGTTACAAAGATGAATTATAATCAATAGGATGACAAAAAAAGAAACAAAAGAGAAAGCAAATGGTATGCCTTGGTTTACATTCAGACTCCGTAATTCTTTCTCTGCATGTGGATAGCATTTTCCATCATGAGCCTTTTGGAGTTATCTTAGAACCTTGCATTGCTTAGGAGAGCCAAGTCTATCAAAGTTAGTCATCGCACAATGTGGCTGTAACTGTGTACAAAATTCTCCTGGTTCTTCTCCCCTAACTTAGTATCATTTCATATAAGTCTTTCTAGGTTTTTCTGAAGTCTGACAGCTCATGATTTCTTATAGCACAATAGTATTCCATTACATTCATATACCACAATTTGTTCAACCATTCCCTAATTGATGGGCATCACCTCAAATTCCAGTTCTTTGCCATGACAAAAAAAGAGCTGCTATAAACATTTTTGTATCTATGTGTTCTTTTTCCATTTGTATGATCTCTTTGGGATACAGCCCTAGAAGAGGTATTGCAGGGTCAAAGAGTATGCACATTTTTATAGCCCTTTGAGCATAGTTCCAAATTGCTTTTCAGAATGGTTGGATTAGTACACAACTCCATAAACAATGCATTAGTGTTCAAATTTTCACATATATTCTCTAGAATTTATAATTTTCCTGTTTTGCTACGTTAACCAATCTGACAGGTATGATGTGGTACCTAAGAGTTATTTTGATTTGCATTTTCCTAATCAATACAGAATTGGAGCATTTTCCCATATAACTATAGATAGATTTAATTTTCTTCCTCTGAAAACTGCCTATTCATATCCTTTGACCGTTTTATCAATTGGGGAATGACTTATATTCTTATAAATTTGACTCAGTTCTCTTTATATTTTAGAAATGAGGCTTCTGTGAAAGACACTGGTTATAAACATTCCCAGTTTTCTGCTTCCCTTCTAATCTTGGTAACACTGGCTTTGTTTGTACAAAAATTGATCAATTTAATATAATCTAAATGATCCATTTTGCATTTCATAATGTTCTCTTACCTCTTTTTGGTCCTAAATTCTTCCATTCTTCACAGATCTGACAGATTAACTCTTCCTTGTTCTCCCACTTTGCTTATATTATCAGCTTTTTTATCTAAATTGTGTATCCATTTGGATTTTATTTTGGTATATTATGTAAGATATTGGTCTATGCCCAGTTTCTGCATACTATTTTTCAGTTTTCCCAGCAATTTTCATCAAATAGTAAGTTCTTACCCCCCAGAAGATAAGAGTCTTTGGGTTTATCACAGAATAGGACTTTTAAGTTCAAACTCTCTTTGAGGAATCCAAAAAATACAGATATTGGTGATACCCCTTCAGGGAAACTTCATAGTCAACGGTCTGCATCCTTCCTCCTTGTGCAAGGTCAGGGGATTATCTATCTAGACGCTCAAAGCCATTTGCCCAGACTTTTTATTGATGAAAAGAGAGAGGCCTTTGATTTCTTCTATGTGGTGTAGGCAATGAGCATTGGATGGAGAATTGAAACCTATGTTGTAGGTTGTCTGATTTTACAGGTGGTTCCCTTTCCACTGCTCCAAACAGCCTCCTTATTAGGTTTTCCTATGCTCATTAAGTAGTCCCCATACGTATGTTTGGCTATCTTAATAATGTAGGTAGAAAAAGCATGAAAATAATCATGAAATACATGAAAGATATATGATTTCATTAATGTGGGAGATCCCTTTCCCTAATGCAGATTCATAAATCATCTCCAACTTCACACATAAACCCAGAGAATTCTCTAGGAGATGGTAGAGGTATGTGATTTGTACAGGGTCCCACAGCTAGTTGGTGTCAGAGACAGAAATCGAGTATATGTCTTCCTAACATATTGCTCTATTCATCAAACCTCACTGCTAATAATAATGTAATGACAGCCACAAAACCAACAATGACAAAGTTTGCATAATTTGTCATTTTCATGCTCACTTGATTATTTGTACAATCCCATGAGGTACTTTTGATCTTTGGTTTCACCAGTTATGGAACTCCTTATGAGGCAAGTCTGGGGATGGAACTGTCTATATAATAGATGGAATTTTTATATAACCATAGAGAATTGCTCTGGGGTATTGACTCAACAAATGACTTGCCCAGGGTCACAAAGCTGATGTATGTCAGAGGTGGGGCTTACCTTCAGGTCTTCCTGACTTAAAGGCCAGCCCTCAATCTAACATGGCTTGCTGCCCTTCAGAGTAAGTGCTATAATCCTCTTCTTACATATGAAGAAACTGAGGAATATAAAAGTCAAATGCTCTGCTTCTTGTCACACAACTAGTAGGCCTATGTGTAGGATTCGAATCTAGATCTCTCCCAATCCCAATTGCAAAGGTTTTTTTTTCCTTTCTTCTTTTTTTAATAATTGCTTTGTTAGCTTGGAGGAATCTGTTGTTTATAAGTCATTAGAATGATGAAATTTAAGTGTATTTTGCAGAGGAATGAATGTAGATAGTTGTTTAGGATTGGTGGAAATACATCAAATGGCTTTTTGCCCATTGGAAAAGTTAAAACAATTTATGTTTGCTAACTTGATGGTGGGTTGGAGGAAATGTGTGTTCTTCCAAGAAAGAAATGAGCCACATCGGGGTCCATATGTGTTTCTTTAAATGAAGATAATTGCCCAGCCCAATGACCAAATATTTGCATTATATAGCAACAGTTTCCACTGAATTTTCTCTGACAGTTTTTAAAGTAAATGTTTAGACATGTGTTGGTTTCATTGGGGAACTTTATAAAGCATGATACCCCATTCCCACCCCCTTTCCTTTGTTCCTTGCTCCAAGTTCATCTAAGAAGAAATAATGCCCTCTGTCTACTAAAGCAATAGGCAATCCCTTCCTTTCACTGGGTGTCTCACCGTTTCCTCACCTATAAAATGAAAGAGGGAGCAGATATTGGGCTGTATGATTTCTGAGGTTCATTCCCACTTCAAATTCAGCAGAGACAGACCTCAGAGATCATACAGCTTAAATGCTTCATCTTACAGCTGAGGAAACTGACCAGAAATGAAAAGTTACTCTCTGTGTCCTAAGTCACATAGTGAGTGGATGGCTGAACAGGGATCGGAACCTTGACCCATTGCCTCAGTCTCCAGGGTTCTTTCCACTTCAGTCCTTTGAACAGTCTAAGATTCAGCCAAATGACTAATTGCTCTCTCCCAGACTGGGTGATAATATTTTAAGCCTTTGTTTGTAATTGTGTTAGAGTTGCCTTCATTAGCAATTTTAAGTAGTCATCCCCTTAGAGAATGAGACAGAGGAAGGAAGAGATATCTGAAGTCTTGAGAAAAAAGATTGTAATTGAAGATCTGAATTCTAATCTATTACCTTTGACCAATGGGGAGAATCAATTTAATTCCTTTATTTCCATTTCTCCATTTGTAAAATGCAATGGTCAGCCTTGAGAAAAAAAGAAATCTGAAGTCATGAGAATGCACTGAAGCTGTTTGAGCACAAAGAGCAAGACCGGCCATTTACACCAGTTTATTAGACTTCTTTTCTACCTTATTTCTTTTCCCCATGTTACTAGGCTGGGAAGACAGCCATCTGGAGTACCCATACTCAGCACAATCACAAATGGAGATACAGTTTGGGGATCACACAAAGAATTTTGAACTTAAAACCAGAAGCCCTGGGGTTCTGACCCAGCTTCTTTACCATGTGACCTTGGGCAAGTCATTTTACTTTTGTGAACTTCAGTTTCTTTCACTTTAAAATTGGAGTAATTTTTCCTCCCCAAAGAGAGGGGACTACCTGGTGAATAAGGAGGAGCCAGGTTTGGGGTTAGGAAGACCAAGGAAAGAAGGAGTAAAGAAAGTAGAGAAGGGAGGAAGAAAGGAGGAATGGAAGGGAAAAGAGTAGAAAGTGAAAGGAGGAAGAGAAAGAAGAGAAAGAAGGAAGAGGTAAGGAAGGGAAGAATTGAGGGAGGAACAAGGGAATGAAAACGGGAGTAAAGAAAGAAGGGAAGAGTAGAAGGAAGAAAGAGGGATGGAAGATAAAAAGGAGGAGGGAAGAAAAGAAGGAAGGGGAAAGAAGGGAAGGAAGAAATGGAAGGACAAAGGAGGAAAGGAAGTGATGAGGTGCAGTCTCAGGAGGGCTCCCAGAGCCTGCACCTCATTGTTAGGATGGGATGGAGGAAAGAAGGAAAGAAGACTTGGAGGGACAAAGGAAGGAAAGAAGGAAAGGATGAAGAGAGAAAGAGGGAAGGATATAAAAGGAGAAGGAAGGAAGGGAAAGAATCAAAGAGTAAGGAGACAAGGGAGTAAAGGGGAAAGAATGGAAAGAAGGAAGGGAGGGAGGAAGGTAAGGGGGAAAACAAGAGGGAATGATAGAAGGAAGAAGGGCAAGAGTAGAAGGAGGGAGGAAGAAAGAAGAGAGGGGGGAGAAGGAAGGAAAGAGAGGAGGAAGAGAGGAGGAAGAGAGAAGGAAGGAGAGAAGGAGAGGAGGATAAAGGGAAAGTAAGAAGGAAACAAGTACCTACCTATGTACCAGGTACTGCACTAAGTGCTTTACAAATATTTCATTTAAGCTTCACAATAATCCTGAAAAGAAGGTGCAATTATTATCCTGATTTTATAGTTGAGGAAACTGAGGAAGACAGAGAATAAGTGACTTTTCTAGGGTCTCAGAGCTAGTAAGTATCTGAGGCTGGATTTGAATTTAGATCTTCCTGACCCCAATCTTAGCACTCTACCCCCATACTACTGGCTGCCTCAAATCTGCCTTCATACATTACTGTCTAGCCAAAGCCAAATCCTCCTTCTCAATGCTCCAGGTGACCCTCTAAGCCCAGAAGTGACTGAGGAATTGCTGAACTGTATCTAGCATTTAACACAGTACCCAGCACCCTGGAGGTGTTTAGTAACTGCTGGTTGACTGAATGACTCTTTAACTTGAAATATTCTTCCACATTGAAAGTTCCCTATTCAGATAAGATCACAGATTTATGGGAAGAAAAAAAACCACAAAAAATCACACTCCCCTGGTTTGTTGCAGGTGAACTGCTTTGTAAATTTTCTCATGTTAGTTTGCTATTCTTGTTATTAATCAAGCTTGGATTTCCATGGAAATCAAACAAGATGGAAATGTCAGGCAGGCACAGAAATGGTTGTTTCTCATTTCTACTTGCTGCCTGATTTCCAAGAAGCCAAATGGGATTGATTTTAGTCTTTGAGTGTTTAGGACAATTCTCATTTTCATGGATGGGGTTTAACTAAATGTATTCAAATATGGAAATATTGGCTTTGGATTTCTTCGGAGGATACTTTCAGTTTTCTCAGTTTAATTACATTGAGAAATAAAGAATGGGAAGAGGAAAAAGTGATGTCTTTGTATTAGACTGATCTTCTCCCAGACGTCACCTTTAGCATATTGCTTCTTGGCTCCCAAATCCTTAACAGCTCCTCAGGATCTGTGACCAAATATACCAAGACTCCCTTTCTTGGGAGTCAAGACCTCCTTGACAAGTCTGTTGGTGGCTGCTCCCTTGATATACCCTTAAGATCAGTTCAGATACTTCTTATAGTATACATACCATGCTAACAGTAGAATGGATGCATATTGGCACTCTTACAGATCATAGTTCTCGAGCTAAGGGACTTTAGAAGTCATCACATTCAATCTCATCATTTTACAGACGAGAAACCTGAAGGTCCAAGAGAGGAAGTCATTGACCCAGGGTTCATGCTAGTTAACATAAGATTTGAACCAAAACTTAATGCCCTATCCACTAAGCTTTGACTCCTCAATACTGTAGGAGTGCACATTTTCCAGTAAAAGGAAATTCTCTTTAGGTTAGATAGAAGGCATGAGTAGCATCAATCTGGGGCCTAGGAAAAATGAATATTTGTCTAGGGAGTCCGTTCTGTTGTCCAAAATGAAGTCTGGAGGAATATTCTGTAACTCTCCGAGGGTCTGTGTTCATCTTTCCAAAAGGATTCATATTTCATCATTAAAATGAGAAAAAATATATTTCTTACCTGCGTATGGTCAAACCATTTTCACTCTGAGTGCTTTGAAATCCCAATTTCATTATAAAAAATATTTAGAATTCATGGCTTCTAGGTTATTGGTGGAGCTATTGTGTGTGTGTGTGTGTGTGTGTGTGTGTGATTTTCTTTAAGTGTGGGATGGTGAAGTTGAGACGTTTAGAATGTGAAAACAGTTGCCCTAGAGCATAAATCCTGAGACTACCCGCTCAGGCTCCGTGAGTGGATGGGCATGGATGCAGGGACATGTATGCACATTTATATCTTTTCTTTGGAACTTCCAGCGTCCCATTTTGAGGAATTCCTGCTGAAAAAAAAACCCAGAGAACTTCACTTTCATTTCTAAATTAATTCAAAGATGGATGTAATGTGGCTGGGAGAATTCTCAGTCCAACCATTAATTTGGTATCTATTCTTTTGGAGGTGAGAGGGAGAAGAAAATACCACTGGGATGTATTTATCATCCATTTGAGGAAAGACTTAAAATTGCAAGGTAAGTTGCTGGCAAATGTGTTTCTTTGCTAATAGGCTGAAAAATAATCTTAGCACTTTCTGATTTTGGATTTTCTCCATCCAAATATATTGCTAACCTGGTTATGATCTATATCCCATGTAGAAGTTGTCTCAAGAATCATTTTGACAGCTGAGGAAAATTGTAAACCTCTTACAGATCTTAATTTATATCATTCAGTGTGAAGCAAATCTGCCTTAGCTGGCGAGAAATGGATCCTTTTAGTTTTTGTCATTTATAAGGCCAAGCTCCAATAAAGTGTTCTCTTCATGCCTTGTCAGGAGTAGAGGTGACCCTGGCTCCTCTAAGGCTTTGTCAAGGGAATTCGTATCAAGGCTGGTCCTTCCGGGCTGAAAGGCTTTACATTTAAGTATCATGATGGGCTTTTTGTTGAACGTCCAAGGGCCAACCAGATTGGGCTTGGAGGAGCTCATCGCCAGATGATTGGCCACCAGGTGAGAAATCTTTTTTTTTTCCCCTCCTGGAAACTCAGAAAGTTAATAGATTCAGAGTGGAAAACTTGAGATAAGATTTATAGGAGAGACTGTCCACCTTGAAGAAATCATAGATCCTTAAATGAAGTGTAAATTCAGAGGTATTGTTTGGTTGCTTTCTTTCCTTTAATTCAAGGGGATTAGAAACTAGAAATAAACAAAAATTTCCTTTCCAATTTAAGTTCCTCACATTAATCAATCCACAACTCCCCATTTAAACACCTACTATTTGATAAGTACTGTGTTAGAACTGCAGCAATTACCAAGGGAATTGATCTCCTAGCAGAACAAACTTAACATATAATTGTTGTGCAATAAGTAAAGATTAAGTGATCTTTTGTTCTGTTTTCGTTTTATGGCCTAGAGGTTACTAAATTGTAAACTCTGAGGAAATCTTTGTGTCTTTCTTAGCATACAGCACGTCACAAATCCAAAATAAATGGTTATTGAATGCTGTAGAATTTCTAAGTGTAGAGGAGAGACTGTTGTCTGCTGAAATAGTTAAGAATTGGTCATGCGTAGAAGTTAAGACTTGAGTTATATCTTTAAGGATTAGGAAGGTTTGTATATTGTACGATGAGAGGAGGGAGAACATGGAGTTTACATGTTCTGGGCTCACGTGAAGTTTAATCATGGGGTCGCTTAACTGACTTGCCCAATTCAGACAGGTAATAAGTATCAGGAGTTGAATATAGATTCAATTCCCCTGGTTCAAGAGCACACTTGTACCACTCATCATTATGCCTTTTGTATGGAGTCAAAGAAGAGACTGTCCTAAAGGGAGTGGTCCCAAAAGATTCTAGTAGAGGGAAAAGCCTTGATGGAGAGAGTGGGCCAAGATTCTACAAAGCCTTGGAAGTTCAGCGGAGGAGATTGAACTTGATTCAGTAAGCCATTAAGGAGCCCTTCTAGATGCACGAGCAGGAAATTGATGGGACAGCATTGGTAGTTTAAGACAATTAGTGTGATGAATATGTATAAAATGATTTGGGATGGGGAAAGACCAGAGGAAGGAAAATTAGGCTTGGTGTGTTAAAGTAGCTAGGCACCAGAGGGTTAGGGTTGCTCTTGGTAGTGGAAATGGGAATTAACGGCTACTAATATGCCACCCTTATCACATCCCAGATCAAAAACCTTCCATGGCTCCCTATTGCTAATGAAATAAAGCACCAAGTTCTCCTGGCATTCAAGATGATCCACAATCAGCCTTTCCAAGCATATTTTACCCTTTTTTTTTAAACATAGTCTGCCATCCATCATCCTCCGTCCTAAACACTGCTCACGTCATGCTTACCCTTATTAGTCACTTAGTCAATCAACAAACATGTTAGACCTATAATTTGAGGTCTCTGAATTGTGTTAAGAGGAGGATGGTTGACTTGAACCACATCTTTTTGATACACCATGAAGGTAGGAAAGAGGAAAGGAAGCTCACTCAGGGGAGAACACTGATGGAAATTGGCTTGACATCTAGCAGCAGGCAATTACACACAGCTACAGAAGTCTACTGGCTGCTCCTTTTTCCCTTTAGCACTGACATAAACAAACTCTGCTTAAGGTGAGATTGATATTATTTGCATATTGTGATGATACTACCAGAATCCTGCTTGCAATCTTTCTGTTATTAACATGGACATTTTGCCTCAAATAAATCAGTACTATTTTTGGTCTTCCACATTTATTTACCATTGAATTTGCCCAGTAAGTAAGTGAATTAAAATGAGATGAATATTGTGACATAGCATTTTTACAGACATCACTTCCAAGTTCAGAAATGTTTACTGTTTTGCATTTCCAGACAGCAGGGTCCTTTCCCACCCCTGTTTGTTGGGACAGTGGTCATCATTCTCGGCTTTGCAAAGACAAATCTCTACCCAGTGGAAATGCCCATGTTATTTAAGATGTGTAGTCCCACTATCTAATTTTCTTTTGGTCCCATCTAAGCTCTTTTAGGTCTCAAGTGTATGAAAACCAGGTTTAGACTGCACAGTTCCTAATCTAAGTGATCCCTGGGCTCAGTTGTTTTTCCCAGCTTATCTACCAACTTCTAGGAGAATGCCTTTGTTTGGATATTAAATTTATCTATTCATTTTTTTTATAAAAATATTTTATGATTTTCATTTTTATATCACTTTCATTTCTAATGTATTCCCCATCTCCTAACCATCCTCCAATACAGCAGAGAGCTATCTTTTATAATAGACAATAAAATGGACAAGGAAAAAAAATATTCAGGAAAGCTAATCAATACATTAGTTGTCTGACAGAATATGCAGTGTTCCATATCCATAAGTTCTCCACTTTTTCTAAGAAGGAAAAGAATTCCATTGTCATATTTCTTCTTTAGGAACAAGTTTATTTGTTGTAATTACAATGTTGTCAACGTGTATATTTTTCCTGGTTCTGATTATTCCACTTTGTGTCAGTTGCAATAAGCCTTCCTGTTCTTCCCTACGTTCTTCAGCCCCATTGTCTCTTATGGTACAATAACATTCCACATAACCCTATACTACAATACACTTGATTATTCCTTTATTGGTAGATATCAATTTTGTTTCTAGTTCTTTGCTACGACAAAAATATAGCTATAAGTAATTTCATTGTCTGGCAATTTTCTTCATTTTCCTCCCTTTCTTGTGTTACTCAACTTTTTTTTTCCTTAAATGGGCAGTGCTGCCTACCCAAACAGACCTCCAAATTTGGAGCAGCCCATGTTACCTCACACGGCCTTTTGCTCTTAACGTGCTGAAGCTTTCTAGCTTTTACCAGGACTAGAGGTGACTCAGTTTGCAAATCGACATAATGGGAAATGAAACATTTGCCTTAGTAATAACTTTTGCTTATCTGTCAAAGGAAATTCTAAATTGCTCTCCCAGCTTACAAAATGAGAGCTCTGAATTTCCCTTAAGCAGTTAGATGTATCAGTTAAACTTTTGAAAAGGGAGCAGGAAGGGAAGAGGGCTTGGGGATGGGAATGGGGGGAGAGCTTTCCTTTTTTCCCCACCCCACACGGAATAGTTTCTTTAAACATCTCCTCTTCTTACAAGGGACATAGCTTTGATTTCAACATTCTCTACAAGACTTCTCATTCCTCCTATTAAGGGGAATTCCATTGTAGCTTGAAGAGAGACAGAAAAGTACTGTCCTCTGTGGAAGTGGAAGTGGAAGTGTCTGATAAAAGAGTAAAAGGTTCCCATATGCCCACAGTCAAAACTGGAAAACTCCATTAGAAATAGGAGAGATCTGCTTCCTCAAAATGTCAGCTCAGCTCATCATCAAGCTAAAAGGAATTACTGTTCTTTATTTCTTCCCTTAGTTTTCAATCCTGGGTGTTTTTATTTTATTTATTTAAAATTCCCATTTATTTCTCCATTCATTCTTTTTTGTTTACTTTGCTTCGAGTTGAGTTTTTAGAAATCGAGACATAAATTAACTTGAAGAAACATTGGAAGGAACTGGAGAAATACCTCCAGAGTTTTTGCCACTTTGTATGGAGAGTCTTTACTCTGTTAGATAAATAATTACCTGAGGCAAAGTGAAATTCTATGTTGGAAGTCTCAAAACTTGGGTTTCTTAGAAATTACCATCTTACCAAGAATTTCATCTCGCCATGAGTGAATTTAGAAAAAAAAAAAAGGTTTTTTTTTTTCACATCATTATCTGCCAGGTGACTTGACCTCTAGCCCCTGGTGAAAGAGAGCCAGGTGCAAACACAAATTAAGCTAATCACACATCCCTTTTATAATTCATCCAAATTCAGATTTGCTGCCTTCACCCACACTGATGATTCCAGGGTTCACTGAATCCCACCCCTTGATTACTTTCCACATTTCAGTTCCCTGTCTTTTCATCCTCATTTTCCCCCATACTTAAATAAAGGAAAGGCCAGAAATGTTTCTAGTCTCTTCCCCTTTTCTCTGCAGCAGATAGTATGAGAAAGGTGCTTTCTCAGTTGCTAAGAGAATTGGAAAAAGGGTGATTTTGAAGATTTGAACCCAGGATATCAATAGTTCCATTATCTAAGATCATCAGGTCTGGGTTTATGGACCTCATCCTTATCCTTGGTGAATGAGACCTGGCCTGGCCATTCTTTTGATGTAAAGGAAGAGGCCTTTTCAGAACAAAGAAAAGTAGTAGATTAAGATGAATTTCAGGCAGCCAACATTCTCCACTCCCTCCTACCCCAAACAGTTTTATTTATTACATTAGCTACCAATATGACTTCAAATCATGTTTTCATATAATTTCTGTGGAAACAAAATTCAACCATACCTTAGAGGTTCTCATCCCTTGTGGTTGGGATGGCATACAGAGTAAAGGAGTGTAGACACTGGGGAGGATTTCAAGTGCCAACCCCAAGTCATTTTCATGTAGCAAAAAAGGAAAGAGAGAGGAAGGGAATAGACATTTTTTAGGCATCTAACATATACTGCACTATGTGTTTTTACAAATATTAACTCCTTACAAGAAAGATGTTATTATGTCTACTTTATGTTTGAAGAAACTGAGGCAAACAGAAGTTAAGTGACTTGCCCAAGGTCACCCAACTAGTAAGTGTCTGAAATGACACTTGAACTCAGATCTTCTTGGCTCCAGGCCCATGACTCTGTGCTCTATGTTGCCACCTGGCCACCAATCACCAAAAATAAAGTGATTAGATTGCAGTTCACAGTATCCTGCATTTAGAGAGGACAGATCATTGGAGGAAATTGACAGTTGGGGAAACCAAGGCCTGGGGACAGTAAGCAACTTCCTCACATGGTATAAGAAAGTAGGAAATACATAGAGCAGGGTTTCGACCCCTGTCTTCTGAGGATGTGACCATTGTGGTTTCAACTACATTTTAATGGTTTTTTCCCCTTCTGTTTTAAATACAGAATTTTGAGAAGAATTTGTAGTTTGTCAAATCTCCAGGACCCTGCTAATGACGTTGTATCTGGAGGAAAGAGAGAAAACACAGGGAAGCAACATTCAAAAGAATGACCCATTGTTTCTTTTTCTCTGGATGGATGAATGAGATTGACTGATGGGAATGAAAGTAGATTCATAAAGTGAATTATGTTGAATAACTAAGAAATAATATATCCGCGGGGGTAGCTACATGACACAGGGGAGAAATCTCCTAGGCCTGCAGTCAGGAAGACCCGATTACCAATTTGACCTCAGACACTTATTAGCTGTGTGACCCTGGACAAGTCACTTTACCCTGTTTGCCTCAGTTTCTTCATCTGTAAAATGAACTAGAGAAGGAAATGGCAAAGCACTCCAGTATCTTTGTCAAGAAAACTCAAAATAGGGTCACAAAGAGTTGTGAAGAGGTGCCCAAAGAGGGTTAGGGTTTGCCTGAGACCCCAAAATACCAACATGCTGGGTCCTGCTGAAAGAATTCCACTCAAGTCTTCTTAGCCAAAGAAAAAGTAAAGTTTTTTGAAAGATATGGGATAGACTCTTACAGAGCAATCTCTGCTAAGCTATCCTAAGGTGCTCTCACCTAGACCAAGTCACTGCTAGGGCGTTCTGTGGTTCTCTCACATGGGAAGTCTCTGCCAAGCCATTCCACAGCCCTCTCACAGAGCATGGAGGGAAGATGGGGTCTTATATACAGAGGAGTCTAGGAGAGGTTCAGAGGAGGAGCCGGGGAAGGGTCTTAGGGAGGAGCCAAAGAGGTTTGACTCCAGTAATGAGTTTGGGGAGGGACTTCAGGTGGAGTTAATGACAATCAGACTTGAAGAGGTTTCCCAGAGTATGTACCTCCAAGATTTAAGGAAAGCTCGAAAGGGGGGTGGGGTCCCCAGAGCCTACATCTCATCAGTCGGAGGTGACTGAATTACTGAAGAGTAAAAACATTTTTATAATACTTTAAGGTTAGCAAATCATAACAAATATGTTTCCTCACAACAGTTCTGGGAAGTAGTCCCTATCATTAACCTATTTACAGATGAGGAAGTTGAATCAGATAGAGGTTAATTACTTTCTTCAGGATCAGCAGATTAAAAAGTGTCTGAGGCAGGATTTGAATTTGGGTCTTTTTGACTCCTGGTCCAATGTGCTGTGCCATCTAGCTGCCTGAAGTGTTTTCAGCTCCTAATGTCAGTTTTCCTTTAAAAAGATAGTGGTCAATTCCTAATCTGGGAAGATCCTACAAGTTTTTTTCTTGGATCTTTTCTGACTTTATTTGTATATGTGCTTTATTATAGCTTAGAAAAAGTGAGTTTTCTTCCTTTTTTTCCTCCTAGCCTTTGAATGCCATGCCTTTTCCTTTAGCATTTTGGGGGAAGGTTAGCTGTGTGAACCTTAGAGAGATGAACGCAGAGATCAAAGATCTTAGGTAGTCGATGTGAAGAAGTGATGAAGGGGTTATAGGGATTGATATTGATTGGATGTCATATTCTGGGAAGATGGATCTTTGTTTCTATAAAGTAGTTGTTTCTATATAATATCTATATATTTCTATATAATATTTGTCCTTTAATGATACGATTCTGTTTAGTGTGGGAAAATGAAGTCTAACCCAGAGAAGGTTGTCTCATTAATCAGGTCTAGGACACATGCTTTCAGTTATGCATTTGGCCCAATTTTTCCTACATACTAGTCAGTGATAGAGTTTGGGGAGGGGGTGGGAGGGGGCAGCTAAGCTCCCTGCACCTCCTCTTCCTTGTTCTCACAGAACTGACTTCCACTCACGTCTTGATCTACTCCTTGGGGGGGGGGCTTGTCTATCTAGGTGTAGATTATCCAATCAAATCAATAGTTCATAGCTACCTCCTTCCTTAGGAAAATTCTTTCCCTTCACTCCACTTCTGTTGTATTTCTATTAAGGTTTTTACATCAACCTGCTTTGTGGTCTGTTATCAAACTGAATCAAACCATTAATGCCATTACATTCAAGATCACATGTTTGCCATTTCATGCAACCATTCTTCAGTTACTGTACCAACACAAACACCTCCAGATCTCTAAGTATGGAAGGTCACTTCTTTCCAGTTACTCCTAGCATGGCACCTCTATGGGTTTTGCCTGAGAGTATTCATCCGAAGAAAACCTCCAAAGTCAATCACTGTTATATGGGATAAGTGAAAACTTCTCAAGCAGTTTGAGATTAAGTTCGCTTTTTCCTACTCCATTGCTGCTGTCAATCACTTTCATTTTCCTTTGTCCACTTTCCCTGCTTTCCTAGGCCCCTCCTCCTGGCCAGTGGGAGTCAGGGACAGCCCAGGCTCACTCTTCCTCCGTTGCTTTGGGACTCTCTCCCCCCTTTCTTGCTGTCCCATTTGGGGAAGAATTTGGTGAAGTCTGTCTCTCAACCAACGAGAAAGGAGACAATCGGGAGGGGGTCTTGACCACATGAGAGCATAAATTCTTGCACTGTCTTTTGTAACACCCCTCTTTTCCATGAGTCATGGGGAAGACTGCCCTTTTCTCCTGGGGAAGAAAACAAACTCCTGTTCTTATCCTAAGAGATCTCTGTGTTGATTTTTTCACTAAATTAAGGATGAGGGTTATTTTTCATCCCAAACACTGTTAAAATTGTTGATGTATATCTTGGAAAGCTACACAAAGGATCAAAATTATAGAACTGGAAAGGATCTGGCTTCCTAAATTTACTGATGAGGTTAAACTCCCTTAAGCTAGAGAGGTTGACTTGCCTTAGATCCCATAAGTAGAACCTATGAGATGCAGGCTCTGGGACCCTTTGAGCTCTCCTTGAATCTTTGAGTTACAGGCTCTGGGAAAACCCCTTGAATTCTGATTGAGTCTTCCCACATAAGGCATTTGTATGAGGCCACAAGCTTTTCATTGTGGCTCTGCCCAGACCTTTGTTACTAGCTTAGCCCTCCATTCTTCAGAAGCTCTGTCCAGGTCCATGTTCTCCAACATAACCAAACAGGATCGAAGACCTCAGAGGTCAGGCTGAGGACTAGACAGCCTCCTAGCTGTCTGACCTAATGGGGACCTGAGAGGTCAGTGCCCCCCACCAGACAGACAGACACTCACTCACACACACACACACACACACACACCTCCAAGGTACTTGGAGAACAAGAAGGCAATGCAATAGAGAGGCTTATGTACCTTCCAGTCCTGTCTGGAAAAGAGCTTGAGATTAGCAGTGTTTCCTGGTATCAGGGAACCATAAAAATGATGTGGTTAGGGTTAGGGTTGCTCCAGATCCCAAAAAAGTCACTGGGTCCTGCTGAATGAATTTGAGTCGAGTCTTGTCTTAGTAAAAGAAAAGTAAAGTTTATTAAAAGATCACCTGTATTGGACACAGAACAAATCTGTGCTAGGTCATCATGGGGGGAAGATAGGGTCATATATACAGAAAAGTTGTTGGAGGAATCTAGGGGTAGTCTAGAGGGGGATTTGGGGAAGGTCTTCAGGAGGAGTCAATTAGGTAAATGAGTGATTAAGGGTGGGAAATTGCTGGAGGCTATCTGGAGCCAACCTACAATGGTGGGACAGGCCAGTTCTAGGGTGGATTGATATTTTGATGGGCTCAAGGGTGGGAAGTAGATGGACAGTGGAGGGCTAGGCTAGTAACAGAGGTCTGTGCAGAACCACAATGAAAAGCTTGTGGCTTCATGAAAATGACTTACATGGGAAGATTCAATCAGACTTCAAGGATTTTTCCCCTAGCCTGTAACTCAAAGATTCAAGGAGAGAGCTCAAGGGGGGTTCCTAGAGCCTGTACCTCATCAGAACCAGAAGTGGGATTTGAACCTACAGCCTCCAACCCAGAGTCAGTGCTCTTCTGTTCAAGTAAAATGACATCCAGTGACAATTATCACTTAAATTATGTTATTCCAGCTCTGATCTAGGACCTCTAGGGGTTAAGGCTTTAACCCCAAATCACTGGGTTCTCATTGATTGGCTACCAATAGGTCCCAGGACAAGTCCTATTAATTCATTGTTTGGGCACTGATTGGCTCAGAATGAATGTAAATAGCAATTGTTTCTGTTTTGGCCAAAGACTCTTTCCCCCCCTCCCCCAGGTAGATTTTTTTTTCTTTTGGGCTGACTAAAGAGGCCTGTCTCTACCTCTTATCTTATTAAGCCTTTCTCACAGAATGGTTGATGCCTCAGTCAAACTGAGCCCTGTTAAATACCTTCCCTTGAAAGGGCCAAGGTACCCCACTGAGTCCTGGGCTGTTTCTAGTTGTCCTAATCTGTATCTGGCCACTGGACAGAGAGGAGAAAGTGAGGCTGGTGACTTTGCACAGCTGTGTCTCACCTAAAGCCACCTCACCTGTGTGTTGAGTCTTCTCTTAGTCAAAGAAAAGTAAATTTTATTAAAAGTTCACCTGTATTGGACACAGAACAAGTCTGTGCTAGGTCATCATGGGGGGAAATCACCCCCTGATGTCATGGCCCTCTGTAAGAATGAAGGACAAACAACAATAACAAGGACCTCTAGTTCTATCTGATATGGGCATTTAACTTGTCTTTGGCCCTACAGTGACAGGCAGAGTCTAGGGGAGTTACCCCAAATGGCAAAGATTAACAGCTATTTCAGTGTCTGAAAGGAAGTTTGAGAAGGAAAGATAAAAAAGGCAAGCATTTAATGTCTCCCATTGCTACTGGTCCCCTTTTTTACCTTAAAAAATGGCAGCATCCTGCTTCTGATACTGATGCCCTATACCATCCCTCCAAAAGGAAGGAATCTGGAAAATACTAATCAGACAAATTAGGCTAAGAGAAAATGTCAATGGGAGAATAATGGAATACGTTAAAAAATGAGTCCTTACTTTGTGCCAAGTACTGTGTTAAAAACTGGAGATGCAAAAATAGAAAAATCAGGCAATTCTTTCTCTCAGTGAGATTGTTCTGTATTTGGGGAAGGGAGAGATAACATATAAAGGGAAATTTTACTGCAGGGCCAATGGAAGGGCTCAAGAATCCTAAGGTTTCAACAGTGATGCCAATACCAAGGCATAGAGAAAAACAGTAGGGAAGATGCCATGGACAGGGGGGCATCAAGGTAGGATGGATGGAGAATTTTAAGAGGCAGTGGCAAGAAAGATGGTAGGGACTGGTAGCCCTCCATCTCATAAGAAGGAGCAGGATTAGTGACAAGCATTTTGCTCTAGCAATGATTCAGCACAGATGGGTTCTAGGATGTCTGGGGCTGAGGAAAGGGATGATGGGAAAAGCAAGGAGTTGAGTGACTCTGGTAACATTGCCTCTTCTTGCCAAATCCTTCTCCTGGATAACAAGGGCAAAAAGAAAGTGGATGAGGGTTGGGAGGAAGTTAACAAATATGTAGCAATGAAAAATCTTGCTCATTAAAATAACAATATGAAAACACCAACATTTTCTCTGCAACATGGTGAAAGGATTTATTTTTAAAGGATGTTTTCTTCCATGGTTATGTCCTGAGTCTTGGGCATAGATCCACACAGACAGTGAGTGGACAATAAGTAAGTAGTGTCCAAGGTGTGGAAACAGACAGAATGTACTTGTGGATTTATGAGCCTGCTCCTGTAAATGGAGTCCACATTGGGAAGGAAGCTTTATGAAGATGAGATCTTTTGATGGAAAGCCTTCCCTTAAATTTTATGCTTGCTTTTAAAAAAAGATATAAAACTTAAAGACAGAATCACTTTCTGGGCTAAGGACGCAGGTTTTATTGAAAATCCACATTTTCCCTTTGTACTCGAGTTCACTTTGTGAGGAGAGGCATTGCCATGGTAGGGTTGGAACTTTTCAAGTATATTGACTCTTCAAAGAGGTGGCTGGTTTGTTCCACTTTGGAGGAGCTTTCTCCTTCACTCTCTGTATTTAGTTTGATAGGTTTTCCTATCTGTGGCATCAGAATGAAAATGGCTGTTAAGAACGGTGATGTTACAGTTCTTGCTACCAATAAAATATGTATGTTTTCTCACTGTGAGTGTAAAAAACAGAAGTAAACAGGCTCATTGGGTAGCTGAGGTGCTTACCCTTTCCTTCACATTCATACAAGTGCTTTGTTATTGTCCTTGTGCAGTTGTTTGAATCAAGTCTGATTCTTCATGACCCCATTTGGAGTTTATTTGGCAAAGATATTGGAGTGGTTTGTAATTTCCTTCTTCAGATCTTTTTACACATAAGGAACTGAGACAAACATGGTTAAGTGACTTGCTCAGGGTCATCCAGCTAGCAAGTATCTGGGGCCATATTTGACCTCATGTCTTCCTAACTCCAGGTCTGGCATTCTATCCACTGTACCACCTAGCTGTCAGGCAAGTGCTCATGGCATAGTAATCGTAAGCCAGTGCAAGGAGATGCTGTCCAGTAGCGCCAGTCTGCTTGCTTCGCAGCTGTTGTGAGACTAAGGCAATGATTTTAAGTTAGTGATTGCTAGACTGGCACCTTGTTCCACCAAGGTAAACTATGAAGAGTCATCAGGATGCTCTTTGGAATCACCAGATTGGTGGATCTAAAATTCAGTTTACTTTCTTTATCTATAATAATATTCTGGACCTGTCCCATCCTTGCCTCTCTTGTGAATTGTTTCATACCTGTTGGTTTTCTCTATATTTGTCCTGAGAGTACATGAGTGTGGTGGTCAGTGGAGAAGTTCATCTAGTCTTATCTGGCTTTCGGATGTGAGGAGTCAACTGGGAATGCCATTTAAACTGTTCTGGTTACTTTCACTATACAAACACCCTGTGATGATTGTAAATTCTAGCTTTGGAAGCTTACTGTGACGTAATAATAATAGCAATAGCAACTGGCATTTTTGTAGTGCTCTAAGGTTTGCCGAGTGCTTTGCATATGCTCTTATCTTGTCCTCACAACAGCCATGTGAGTGGTGTTATTATTGTACCCATTTTACAGATGAGGGCACTAAGACTGAGAAAGACTGAAGGTCATATAACTAGTGTTTGAGGGAGGATTGGATTTTCCTAACTCCGAGTCCATCAATCTATCCACTTCACTAGCCAGCCCACATCTGACCCACCATGGCTGGGTGACCACAGGACAATCCAAGAAGTAATCAGGGCAGCCTGGAGTTAACACTCCAGAATGCTGCTGAAGTAGATTAAAATGTCAATGAGAATATTAACAAAATAAATAGAAATACAATACGACATAGATAACTGGTGGTTTTCTGTGTCAGTGTGTAGCCTGCAGACAGCCAGTTCTATTTGACTTGACACCAATAAGAATTCTAGGCAACTCTATCAAGAGAAGTTGCAGAGGAGGTGCAGATTAGCATTGGTGGGAGGTGTTTCTTCATCTGGGAGTTCCTTCTGTCATTGAAAATCCAGGTTGCTATCCTTTTGCATATCCACATGCTCAAGGATGTCTTTAAGGTATTTCTTTATCCCAAAGTCATAGTACAAGTAGAACAATTCTTAGCCTCAATTCCTAATAAAATTAAGTAGGTTTGATGGATATTCATTTATATACTGAAGAGAATACTTTATTCCTAAGTTGGCCCCATGAGTTTGGATCACAGCCCCCACATTTATTAGTACGGGACCCTGAGTAGCCAGTCTCACCTCTGTGAGCGTCGGCTTATGTGGCCATACTGTTGCTCATGCAGAAACTTCCCTCCTACAGGAGTATACTACCTCTGTTGTGGCCACTGGCCAAGAGATGCTGACCTAAAGGATATCTCAGGATCAGTGGGGCAATAGGAGGTAAGCGTAGTCAGCTCTGGAGGTTAGTCTCCCTCGTTCCCTGATCATTGTAGTAAACCCAGCCATGTCTAGGCTTTTCCAGATCATTTTCTTTGCTTCTCCTTTCTCCTGTTCCTCTAGAACCACCCCCTGCCCGTAAGAACTGTCATTCATCCTAAAGAATTTCCTGTCATATTTCTGGTTGAATTCAACTCCATAAATATATATTAAGTCTCTACTAAGTTCTGATGATACAAAAAGAGGCAAAAGACAACCCCTGCCTTCAAGAAGCTTACAATCTAGCGAGGGAGACAGCATGTAAACAAATGCGTACAAAGGGAGCTATAGACAGGATAATTAGCAGAGGGAAAGCCTTGGAATTAAAAGGGGTTGGGGAAGGCTTTCTGTAGAAGGTGAGATTTTAGTTAAAGGAATCCAAAGAGGTCAGCTGATGGAGTGGAGAAGGAAGAGCGTTCCAGGCATGGGGGATGACCCAGACCTGAGCAGTGGCCTATCTTGTTCAGTCAGGGGACTAGTATTACTGGGTCAAAGAGTACGTGTTGGGGAAGAAGGTTGTCACTTGGTGCTGTGCACATTACTAGCTCACACTTCTTTGCTAGTTATCCTTCTCTTCTTTTCCTCATGTTAACCTAGCTTTTCCTGAGGACGGTAACTCCTCTTGGTACTCTCTACCAGGCTGCCTGCTCCTTCAAGCCTACCACCTGGCACACAGATCTGAGAGGATGAGTTGGCAGTCTTCTCCCTCTCCATTGGAACCTTCAGAGCCTCCCTAGCCACCATCACTCATTCACTTCCACTTTTCTCCTTTAAAACTCACTCAATCCTTTCTGGATCCTTGTGGGGCCTCCTGATCGCTCGCTCTTCCTCCCACCAAGTTTAAGACGACTATCTCCCACTTGCCTGGCTTGCCACTCCTCCCTGTGGATTTCACATCATCTGGCTTTCAATTTGTTCACTGTCTTCTACTTCCATCAGCTCTGCTTCCAGTACATCTCAACCACATATATTCATCCCACCCAAACCACTCTGCCGATACCTTACAAATCAAATTGAATGGGCCAGAAGTGCCAGAATTCCTGGTTCTAACCATGTGTATGCATACCTACATACACACATGCATACATACATATACATATACACACATATTTATAGTGTTGGATTGGAATTTGATTGACATACAAAGAATAAAATAGAGGAAAATGCAATTATCTTTGAAATACAAAAATGTTGCTGTTGTATGAATATTCCATGCCTGTAGCTCTCTACATCTCCAAAGTGGCATGGTAAACTGCCTTCTCATTTTTCTATTTTGGGGCCAAGTCTGGCCTTTATAATTTTTTCAGGTTTCAATTTCATTTTTTTTATTTTTTATTCTTTCCATTAAATCTCTCTCTCCCCCCTCTCTCTCCCTTTCTCCCTCCATCTCTCTTTCCATCTCTCTCTCTGTCTGTCTTTCTCTCTGTCTCTCTCTCTCTCCACAGATAGATAGATGTACACCTGTCTATATATACTTTCTCTGGTTCTGTGCTTTTACCTCCACCTTTTAACTTCCCTTAGAATGTAAGCCCCCTGAAGGCAGACACTGGTTTTGTCTCTATAGCCCTAGTTTTATCACAATACTTTTACACAGTAGGCCTTTAATAAATGCATTTTGCCTGACTGATAACTTTACTTTGAATCAGTTCATCAGTTTCTTCCCGTGCTTTTTTTGAAATTGTCACATTCATCGTTCCTTAGAATAGTTATATTTCATTACATGAAGATACCACAATTTGATTAGCTGGTAGATATCTGTTTTGTTCCCAGTACTCTGCACCCACAAAAGTACTATTATAAATATTTTTATGTCTATGATTGTTTCTTCTTGTCATTGTTTTTATTGGGTTATATGCTTAGCAGCAGTCCCTGAATTTTAGGTATGTTTTTGTTTCATTAATTACCTACAAATAATTATTTTTCCCATTTTGCATAGTAGAAAGCTGAGGGCCAGGGACATGATTCATTTACCCATGGCTTCCCAGCTAGTAATTTCTCAAAGGCAATATTCAAACCTGGGATGCTTCTGACTCCAAGTTTAATGCTCTTTCTATTACTCTTCATCTTGTACAACTGTCTTCTTAGCCGATAGGATGAAAAAGGATTTCAGAGTTAAATTAGACACCAATGAAATCCAACTAAGAATTCATTGATCAATGATGCATATGATTGTTATAGTCAGTTCTCAATGGCCCATTGCATCTCTTAGGAACTGGACAGCCTGACAATGTCTCTCTCTCTCTTTTTTTCTCCATCCTTGCCTACTAGATGATCTTTGTCTATTATCTAGAACAAAAGTGTTTTATGCCCTTCCCTTTTCAAATTGGGATGAAATATGGCTGTTTCCCCCCCCCACAACTCTCAAATGTCGCACTCTAAGTTTATTCTCATTTCCATAGCACAATGTATTTTGCCAAATCATCTGAATGATCAAGGATAGCTGAGTGAATAATTTTTGAGAATGACAACTCAATATGTTATTCCTTTCAGATGAAAGTAGTAAAAACCTTGGTACGGCCAATCGACTTTGAGGAGTTAATATAAGTTCAATCCATTTTCATATTTTGATTGCACCTGAATTTAAGCTGCCAGGTTTAATCCATATCTCAGCGTAGCTGTATTCCCAAGCATCAGCTGCTCTGTTTTCTGGGGAAGGTATTTCAAAAAATCCCTTTACCATTGCCTGGGCTTGTGAAGTTTGAACAGTGAAAATTTACTTCACTGCTTGGATGGCCTTGTTTCAAATGCTTAACAAGCATTTGTTTACGAAACATGTCCTACTCTATGTTCAGCACTGTGCTAGGTGCTAGGGGTACAGTTACAAAGTTGGGACTCTACTAGTCCTGATGGCATGTGCATTCCCTGGTGATGAGTCAGCATGGACCTAGGGAAAGAAATATGCAGTGCAAGGAAAGTCAGTGTGGAGGAGCAACTGGCAAAAGGACTGATGATTGAGGATCACTGTTAGGAGGGAATGCTGGAGCTGACCCTGCAAGGGGGCCACATATGAAGAAAAATGTTCTGGAGGACTGACTGGGCAAAGGCATGGGGAAGAGAGACTGAATGTTACAGACAGGGAACATTCCCTAGGCTAATTTGGCTGGAATGTGGAGGGATTGAGGAGAACTGATTTGTAACAGAGATACAGAGAGAAAAGACAGAGACAGAGGGAGACAGAGAGAAAGAAACAGATAGACAGACACGCAGACACAGAGAGACAGACAGAGACAGAGAGACAGAGACAGAGAGACAGAGAGAAAATTCCTCTAGTGCATAGATTCCTGTCTACCCATTTTGTGTAACTCTTGTTCATGTTCTTCTGTAAATTCTTTTGGGGGTGAGAGATAGCCACACAATGTCCTAAGTGTTTTCGAGTTCCTTGATATTACACAATAACGGCTAACATTTATATGGTGTTCTCAGGTTTGTGAAGCATTTTCCAAACAATATCTAGTTTGAGCCTCAAAGCAGCCCTTTGAATTAGGTGCTCTTATTAAACCCAATTTGCAGGTATGGAAACTAAAGCTGAGAGAAATTCAACAAAATGCCCAGGAAGGTCACACAGCTATTTAATGTCTAAAGTGGGTTTGAGATCAGGTCTTTCTGACTCTCAATCTGGTGCTTTCTTCATTATGCTCATACCTACCAAATAAGTATGAGGGCTATCCATCAATGTTATCTCTCATACCAAGTGATCAGACCATCTCCCTTTCTGGTCACCTTTTGTATATCTCATAGTCTGGCAACTCCCATTGTATATCTTTCTGTTGTTCTTTGGTGACCCTTAGCTTTGGTCCTTCAGAGATCTAGGTCCCTTATTGGGAGCTAAACCCTGTCACTGAAAATTACTATTGTGAAAAAGATGGATCTTTGTTTCCGGGGAAAAGCTTGATGTCATTAAAAGCACCACCTGTGGTTCTTCACAGGCAATCCAGCTTGTTCTCCTCTTATTTCATTCAATTGATAAACATTTATTGAGGACCTACTGTGTGCCAGACACTTTGCTAAATGTTGGGGATACAAAAAGTGGCGAAAAAAAAGGCAATCCCCAGAAGGAGTTCACACTCTAATGGAAAAGAAGCATAAACGTAAATATATGCAAAATAAGCAATATACAGGATAAATAGGAATTCAGCAGAGAGAAGGCACTGAATTAAGGAGGCTGGGGAAGGCTTCTAACAAATGATGGGATGTTAATTGGGATTTACAGGAAGTCCTCCAAATTAAATCAGCATATACATTGTTAAAATAGGATTCACAAAAATTCTAGTGATTAGGAATTTTCAATGCAGGTGGAAGCAGCTCTGTATATATTAAGTTTTGCTAGATTCTTGTTTCCCTTTATTCTAAATGGTAGTCTCCTTTAACAAAAATGTCACCTGCTGCCTTGAATATGTTCTTCTTCATGATGATGGAAAGAAGAAACACTTCCTATCCATTAGATGATAGAGCCCATTGCCTTAATCTGACTTCTCTCTATGGAAAAATAGTAATTTTTTTACCTGAATACCACTTGAAGTCTAATCTTCTTAACACACTGCTTTGATCATGTCACCATGCTATTCAAAGACCTACAATGACTCCCCATTGCCTCTCACCTCACATCTAAATGGTTCCTGGCTTTCTCTTCCATCATCTGGTCCTCATTTCCTATAAAGCCTTATTTTCTCCCCTGTGCTAAGATACACCCTCTACACCAACCAAGGTAATCTCCTTCCCTGAGTACTCCATGATCATTCATGCCTTTGTGCCTTTGACATACAGTAACCTCTAACTACAGTATCCTTTTCTCTTAATGAAACCTTAACCATTGTTTAAGTTCAAGTTCAAGTTCTATTTGTTCCAATGACTCTGGGCTACATTGATTTCCCATTTTGCTGAACTACAGTCAGATGACTAGAGTTATTTTTAGTGGGGGTTATATAATTAGGCATATCATAATATTTGTTCTTATACTGTTCATTGCCTATGAGAGGTAGTGGGGCATAATGGATAGAGGGCTAGACTTGGCATCATGAAGATTTTTTTCTATTTTCTTTCATGGTACAGTTAAAAGAGTGCTTAATTTGGGTATAGAGGACCTGGGTTTGAGTCTAAACTCTTCACCAATTATCTGTGTGACCACTGGGAAGTTAGGTAATTTCTCTGAGACTTAGTTTCCTCATCTCTAAAATGGGGGAATTTTACAATTCTTTTAGGTCTTTTCCAGTTCTAAAGCTATGATCTGCCTATGATTCCACCAGCAACCATGGAGTCAATTCATATTTACTTGCCAATAAAAGATATATGTTTATTGGTACATGTGTATGTGTATGTGTGTGTGTGTGTGTGTGTGTGTGTGTGTATCCAGCCTCAGTGTCTCTCTTGAGCTCTGGTCCTATATCACTAACCACCTGGTTGCCATTTTCATGTGGATGACTGCACATGACCCTTAAGCACCTTAAACTCAACCTGAACAAAATTGAATTCTTTATATCATCCCTAAAATCTATCACTCTTCTTAATTTTCCTGTATCAGAAGTATCAACATCCTTCTGGTCTCCTAGGACATTCTCCCCTCTTCTGTATACATCTTATTCCATCAATCAGTTATCACATCTTAACACCTGATCCCTTCTTTCCACTCCTACCCAAATCACAATAGCTCAGGTAGCAGAAATCAGGAAGGCATCCACATGTCTATTGTCCAGTGGAGAACGAGGAAATGGCACACGCAAGCTTGAAAACATGGCTTTGGGGGATGCAGAGAGAAGAGGTCAACTCTATTGGTGGGAATAAGACTTTTGTGTTTGTTCATCTACTGTGCTGTATTGGTAGTTCCAGCAAAGTGACTACTTTTTTCCATTAGGGCAAATCATTGCCATCTCTCCATGCCAGTTCATACTGTGTGGACCCTGTATGGTTCAAATCTTCCAGGAAATCCTTTCCCGCAGCCCTCCCAGCAGATCCACCGAACAGCTTTATATCTCTTCAATTGCATCAGTGCCAATGGGTACTGTTGGTCACTCCATATTCTGTGAAATGATCAGTCAGTCTTCTTTTCCAGACATAGATGGTTTTCTCATTTTAATATATTGAAGCCTACCCACACCTGCCACACGCCTCTCTGTTTCTTTTAAGATGTGACCTTCAGCTTCAGTTCTTCAGAGACTGTGATATTTTCCCTATGTTAGGTCTAAATCTGAAGTTTTGTACTTTTCAACCATAATTCATAGTTCTGCCCTTTAGGGCCAGGCAAAACAAATTTAATTCCTCTTGTTTATAACAGCTCTTCAAACACTTGGAAATTGCTCTTATATCCTTCTAATTTATTCCCTTCTGCAGGCTAAATATACCGATTTCCTTCCTCTGCCTTTGCTGCGGTGACATGGTCTCCAATTGTCTCATCATCATGGCTACTGTTTTCCTGACATACTCCAATTTGTCTCTATCTTTCTTAAAATGTGAGGTCCAAACCAAATGCAGTATTCTAGATGTTATCTGACAAGAGAAGAACAGACTATGGCTCTCCTCTCACTATTCCTTTCTTTAAAGCCCCTTAAATCTATGTGCATTTTAGGGGACTGGTATGTGGACTCATGTCGAGTCCACAGTCCATTAAAACCCTGGACTGTTTCTGCACAAGCCGCTGTAAGACAACATTTGCCACCATTCTCTACTTGGGAAGTTGATTTTTTGAACTTAAATAAGGGATTTTACATTCATCCCCTTTAAATTTCATCTTATTACATTCAGCTGAATTTTCTAGCCTGGTGAGATCCATTTGGATCCTGTCTCTTTCATCTAAAATGTAAGTTACGCTTCCTAGATTCAAATCCTCTGTAAATTTTATAACCATGCAGTTGAGTGCTCTGCAGTTTATTTTTTTGGACCCTTGGGAAAATAACTTAGCCTCCTTATGTTGTAGTTCCTTCATCTATAAAATAGTGAAAGTAATATGTGCACCATGGAGATTTGTAGCTGAAAATGTTATAATTACCTGGTAACGAAAAAAAGCCCCTCCTAAATTATGATCTGAGGAGTGTCTCATTTATATGAACTGTCTGTAGCACAAGGCCCCCCCACTCTTCCCCAACCACCTGGAGTTTGCTCTGGATAGCAACTAAACAGCCCTGGGCTAACAGCTCCGTGGAACGATCTGACCAATCTCCTCTCCCCACCACCTCCTTCCCTCTCTGTTCCTCCATGGGGGTTGAACCTGCTCTGGGATTTTCCTTTTCCTACCTTTCAGTGCTCACAGCTCAGCTAATGGCACTTCAGGCAATCTTGGTTGCTCATACACACAGAGAGAAATTTGACCTGTTTTTTTTTCTTTTTACACTCTTCCTTCCAATACAAACTTACCTCCAGACGATCTCTGTCCTTACCTCCATCCCTTCCTTTTTTCTCATTTCTCTTCTGCTTAAGAATGCAGGTGCCTATGGACATTGACCTTCAATGCCCCCTACAAATCAATGAGGGAGAAAGCATGTGTTAAGTATTTACTATGTTCTAAGCACTCAGACACAAATACAAAGTTCTGTGGGTCACTAACCCCAAGGAGTTTATCTTCTAATAGGGAAAGATGCATTGATGGGGGAAGGGTATCCAGAGAAGAGTTTTCCTATCCAAAAACACTGAGTGGAAAAACAGAGCTACCCATTGGCCCAAGTAAATGGATATGATTGATTATAGGAAAAGGTGGTGTAGTTACCTCCACCTGTTCTGGATTTATAAGCCAAACAATAGATACCCAAAACATGGACTACAAGCATAAAAGTAAGACTACTTACTCAAGTGAACCAGTTGAGAGAACTGGAAACTCTAAGACCCTTGAAAGCAAGGAGGCTGATTTGTTTGCTGGTTTCATATACATTCTTGGGACTCCAAAACTTTTTCAAATGGGTCTCCAGCATCTAGAATGCAAACCCTCTTCACCCCTGCCTGGTAGAAACAGCTCAGGTACCTCAGATTACATTTAGGCATTTCCCGGTCCTCCCATCCCCACCCCCCACAATTGTTAGCATTTTTTCTCTCAATCTGTGTACTTTCTATATCCCTTCATGATTCCTTGAGAGAAGGTAGTGTTATATTTTGTTTTTCTCAGTACTTGTGCCGCAGAGCAATTTTCTTGGCACACAGTAAGTCCTTAATGGGTTGATGCGGTTCTAGTATTTGTGTCTAGATAAAGAAGGACAGGTTTTGAAATAAAAATGACAGGGAAGAAAAGAAAACTAGAAACCTTTTCAGGATTCCTGCAAAACTTTGGGAAACATATAGAAGCTTCCTACAAGACTCCCCCAGCTTCACCTCCTCCCCAATTCATCCCTTTCCTAAATACCAATATTCAATAGAATGAAATGTTGTTTTCTTGCTTGATTTGTTTTCTTAAGTTTTGTACAATTCCTAGTATTGCCTCCTGTGATTATTTGCATTGCAAATGTAGCATAATTTAGCAATATTTTCAACCATTCTTTAATGGTTGAAGTTTAAAGTATTCAATAATGCTTTTCATGTGCAGCAAATTAGCAGTACTTTGAGTTAGACTGTTGTGGGCTAGCCTGGGAACCTAACCTCTATTTAAAATACTGTGTGAGAAAATTAACTTTAAATCCTAGGAAACAATTGACAAAAGTGCTTTAGGAGGATAATTTGTCTATAGGTTGGAGAGTTCATATATCATTTTCTAAGCTTCCATCATGCTTATTAAAAATTGTGTTCAGCAAACAATATTCACCCAAACTTGCCCCTTTTCCCATTCATTCATACTAGTTTCTTTAACAAGAGGATGGATTAGAGTTGAAAAGGACCTTGGAATACAACTCCCTCATTTTACAAATGAAGAAACAGACTTCTAGAAGTGATTTACCCAGAGTCATATTCATTGTGAGTGACTGAGGCAGGATGTAATTCACATCTAGTATCCACCTAACTTTAGCAGCTTCCATGTTCTGGTGATAAATCCTGACTTTCAGGCTAATGCCTGAATCTTTTCTTCCTATAACCTCTGGCTGTCAATTTCTTCTATTTCTCTTCATTTTGGAAATTCTGAAGATGAATACAGAAAGAAAAAAAAAGTTTTGAAATGTTCTCTGCCTTATTATAATTGTAGATGCTGGCTTCTTTCTCTCTTTTTTCTCTTTCTCCCTTCTTCCCTTTCTCACTTCCTTCTTTCCTTCTTCCTTCTTTCTTTCTTCCTTCCTTCCATCCTTCCTTCCTTCCTTTCTTTCTTTTTTTCTTTCTTTCTTTCTTCCTTCCTTCCTTCCTTCCTTCCTTCCTTCCTTCCTTCCTTCCTTCCTTCCTTCCTTCCTTTCTTTCTTTCTTTCTTTCTTTCTTTCTTTCTTTCTTTCTTTCTTTCTTTCTTTCTCCTTTTCTTCCTTTCTTTCTCCCTCTCTTCATTTCTTTCTCTCTTTCATAAAACCTTAAACCCAGTTTACTCTGAAGCTTATAGATTGGACCACAATAGGTCACTGCCCACGCTCCACTTAATGGCTTTATTTTAGGCCCTCCTGCCTTAGAGTGAATGTCAATGGTAACTATTTCTCTTTGGAACAGCAACCCTGAGGGTCTTCTACTCCCAGCTGGATATTTTTTTCTTTTTTCTAATTAAAGGGGCCATCCATTCATTCACTTCTTAAAGAGACCTATTCATTGAATGGGCATTACCTCACTCTAAGTGAGAACCTGAAAAGGCTTTAGCCTCAAAGGGCCAGTATCTCCCGTTGCATCCTGGGTCATTTCTAGTCCTCCTGAAGAATATCTGGTCACTGGACCCAGATGGCTCTGGAGGAGAAAGTGAGGCTGGTGACCTTGCCCAGCTCTCCCTCACTCAAATCAAAGTCAACTGCAATTCATGTCATCATTTTCCTGACGCTACGGTCCTCTTCAAAAATGAAGGACACACACACAAAGGATGACTGATGTTGCTTAGACTATTGCAAAGCCTCTTTATCAGATAAAATAATCATCTGTGAAATTTTGGGTAAAAATGCCAACTTGCTGGTTAGTCTGTCAGAGAAAAAATTCAGACAAGATATAGATTACAAAGTGTGGTGTAGTAGAAGGAACAGTGAGCCTGGAATGAGGATTCAGTTGTATTTGGGGATGATTCCTGACTTTTATACTTGCTAGCCAGGAAAACGTGGGTGTAATGTAAAGTCTCTAGGCTTCAGTTTCTTCATCTGCTTTCTTCCATGCTTCTCTCAAACCACAAAAGGTTGTTTTGAGTAAAGGGCCTTGTAAACCATAAGGTGAATTATTTTTGATACTAGTCACGTGGAGAGAAGTCATCATGTAATCCCTCTAGAGAACTATGATTGAAAACCCAAGGACTATCCCAATACATGTAGTAGGGGAAGCATTTCTAATCACTCATTGGCCTTTGCTTCTACTCCCCTCCACATACACACAATGGTGAAATTGTCAACAAAACTAAGTGGGATATTGAAAGAATAATATAGAAGTGACATTGAGCTGAAGGGCCTCTTCAAGGTAGGAGATACTTATTTTGCCTCTTCAGGGTCCAACTGCACAAGGCTTTGATAAACTCTTTCACAGAAAATAAATGTTTTTGGGTCACTCTGGGTTCATGGCATTGCTTTAGTTATTTTCTTGTTATTAGCAAGTAGCCCTTGAATATCAAAGCTGGATATAGAAATAGCATTAAGCACCAATTAAATTGCTTTCAATGAATTCATCAAATTATATTAGTTAAATGGAAAAGTATTATGTTTTCACATGTTCTGATCTTACTAAAACAGTTTCATAAGAACATCATGAATGTGGGAGGTTCTCCCTTCATGCACATGAATATGAATGTCTATATGTAGATAAATATATATATATGTGTGTGTGTATATATCTATATCTATTATGTATATATATAGATATAGATATCTATATCTATCTATCTATCTATCTATCTATCTATCTATCTATCTATCTATATAGCTTTGACAGGGGAATAATGAAATCATTGAGATCAGATTTGGTTCGAATTTCTACCTTGTATATGTTTGATTCTGGCTTCAACAGCCCTTCTCACAGGGACTAAGGTCATATGGATACTGCTATCAAATTTTTAGGAGTCAGTACAGTTTTGGGAGAAAGTCAGTTTAACTGTCCAGAGAATTCCTGTCATGGTGAGAAAGATTACGTGAGGCACTGAGCGAAAAGACAAAGAAAGCTTCTTTCCTAAGAGACTGAAAGAGTTAACTGTCAAAGGGAAAGTCTGGAAAAAAAAACATTTCCTAAGAGAACTGAGGTTAGATCCTTTCTTGTTCAGAAGATGTATTCTCTTGAAGATTTCCTAGAATATTCTTCAGAGACATTGATGGTCATTCTGAAGGATCTGAATTGTTTATTTTTAGTCTAAAGGATTTGATATTGAGAAGAGATGAATGAAAGCTTGGGTGGGGTGGAGAAAGGTTCTTTGCTTCATTTAATAGTCCAGGGTATGGGGTCAGATTTCATTGAATAATGAAAGAGATTTTGCATTTCTGTCAGTTTGTGAGGAAGTATAAGTGACAGCTAGATGGCATAGTGGATAGGATGCAGAGCTTGGAGTCAGGAAGACTCATCTTCCTGAGTTCAAATCTGGCCTCAGATACTTAATATTTGTGTGACTCAGGGAAAGTCACTTGACCCTGTTTGCCTCAGGTCCTCGTCTATAAAATGAGTTGGAGAAGGAAATGACAAACCACTCTGGTATCTTTGCCAAGAATACCACAAATGGGGTCACAAAGTCAGACAGGACTGAATAACAATATTGTTGACTTGAACTATGCTGCTATTCTATTGGTGAGGAGGTGAACTGCTTCCTGGCACAAATGGCTGCATGATCTTTTCAATAGCTTAGCCCCCATACCTTTCTTTTAAGTTTCCCTATTTCTTTTGAGGGAATGGGCCTCCTTGCAGTAACTCAGCTTCTCAATGTTAATGTTATTCTTACCTCATCATTCTCACTAACCCACGTATTGAACTTCCATGACCTGCTTATTTCTCCCTTCATAGCATCTATTGTATTTGTTTTTTTCTGCTCCAATAGAGTTCCTATCTTACTTTGACCCCTCTTCATCTCCCTACTCTTCCACTGTAACAGCCTCCTAATTAGATGCACCTAAGCATTATTGACAGTGGAACCACCATACTTGGACTCAAATACCTTAGTAACTTCTCAGTGCCCTGGGCAGCTGTCTAATATTATGAGTTACAGAGATTCTGCCTTGGTGGAAGAAATTTGTTTCCAGAAGCTCCATATACCTGTGAAATTATTGTTAAAAACAAAATAATACCAAAACCCCTTATTAACAGGTAGTATCTTTCAAAGGTATCCTTGATGAAAATATGAGAAAGGAACAAGTGGACTTTTGAAGATAGTTTTTCCATGGTATATTATATATTCATACTGGTAAAATTGAAAAGGAGATACTGAAAATTAGCATGCATATTGGGTGTTCCTGCTCTACTCTGACAAAGTTGAAGGTCTCAAAAATGAAAGCGTCTTGGCATTTTAATTTAAATGCATGATATTCTTTTAGGTTTTATGTATAGATTTTTGTGTTATACATGAGTATTCTGCTTAAGTTTAGTTAAGTTTTAATGTCTTTAGTATGATGAAAAAATAATGCCCTTTGTGATTAAATATTCAATAAATGTTCACCTTTCAAAAAATCCCAGGGTACAGAACCCATTGAAATGTGCTATGCACGTGTATCATAGAGAATATGAAATCCTGATGAATTTATTGTTTCTTGGTTGCAAGAAAACTGTGGGACAACGTAAAAAGAAATACACCTTAAAGCTTCTCTTTCAACAAGGTTTCTTTAATGCATATATTAAGAGCTTAAGATAAATGCAAGCATGAAGATGACTTTGTTCAAGCATGTTTCAATTATTGACATCACGTAAGTCATAAAAGAGATTTAAACAAGTTGCTCATCAAAGGTGCTTACTACTGTCATCAAGAGTGGTCTAGACAAAGTCCAAATAAAAGTGGTTTCCCTGTACATGGTGAGGCCCTCCCAATTACTCCTATTTGCAGGTAACAGGCTGACTGCAGCAAGTATCAGGTTACTTTATTGCAAACTTATTGAGATTCTAGCATTCAAAACCACAGTTAACATAATCCACACAGAAAAAAAAGCAAGCAGATTAATGACTATTGTCCAGATTACAGAATGCAATTGAGTTAGTCCATCAGTATATTGATCTTATAGAGATAATTCTGATAAAAAGTTTGCTTTGCTCAGAATTGAAGAGAAAGAGAACAGAATGGCTTGCATGTAAGAAATTGTTTAGTATTCTCAGTTTTCAGCTTCTCCCTGGCACAGAAATTCATCTTTTAAAAATACAAATATGGCTATGAATTATGGAATGCCACAAACTACAGAAAATCAAAGTTGTGGGTGATCCAAAGGAAAATGAAGAGGCACATGTAAGATGTCAGTAGGCTAGAGCATATCCCAATGGTAACTTGTGTCTAAGAAGCTGTGTAAAGATATCCAAATGTATGAAAAAGCAGGGGGAGGGGACAAGCAAAGGGGGAACCTTTCCATGGAAATGGATCCCTTCAGATCTCAGCCAAAACCCTGCCTTCTACGGAAAGCCTTCCCCATCCCTCCCAAGTCTAGTGCTTTCCCTGGGTCAATGATTTCCCATTTATACTTCATATAGTTTGTACAGTCATTTGCATAGTATATGCATTTGCATTTCACCCCATTAGATTTTAAGCTCCTCAAGAACAAGGACTCTCTTTTGCCTTTTTTTGTAACCTCATTTCTTTGCATAGTGTCTGACCATTAGTAGGCATTTAATAAATGTTTATTGGCTAACTGATTCTTCTTTTCATGGATACAATCCATACTAGGGTGAACATTTTGGTGAGTAAGATATTTATGCCTATATATTAAGCTAAATCCACTCAATGTTGAGAAAGAATGAGTGACAATGGAGTACTGCCTGGGACCCCCTCAGAATGTTAAAGGATTCCAAGACAGGCATTTTTCAACTTTTAATGCATGTCATGGACCCCTTTGGCAATTGAATAAAGTCTGCGACCCCTTCTCAGAGTGCTTTTAAATTCATAAAACAAAATACATACAATTACAAATGGAAGCCAATTATATTAGAATGCCATTATGGAAAATATATTTTTTTAAAAAGTTTACAGACCTCAGGTTAAGAACTCTTAATCTAGAGGAAGACCATTAGTACATTGAATAGATCTTGGGAGGATTAATGATGGGACTAGGATAAGAGTCAATGAGGGTTAGAAGGTTTGAATGGATGCCATTGGAGGGCAACATTCACTTCAAGTACCGTGCAAGTATGCTTCATGGGCTATGTTATAAATATAGGAGTTAAATGTGTTTCTGGCAAAACGAGGGATAATCTGAATTATTTTACATGTTTATTTAGTTTAACCTGAGAGTTAAAAGTTAATTATATAAAAATTATTACCATAGTATCAGTGAGATGTTGCATATTTTAACATGTAGTAAATCATAGAGAATATGCATAGAAAAATGACCTTTTCCACTATCTTTGTAGTAGTAATTTTTTCAAATATAGGAATTTTTGCCTGTGTTGAATTTTCTTCTCCCCCATGCTTCATCTCTATCATTTAGCAGTGGAGAGAGAGAGAGAGAGAGAGAGAGAGAGAGAGAGAGAGAGAGAGAGAGAGAGAGAGAAGAGAAGAGAAGAGTAAAGTCATTAAAGAAGTGAAGAGGGGAACTAGATTTGGCAGGGAAACCAAATGTGCCCACTAGCCAAAGTCAGTTTTGGTTGGTGGAAGAAGGCAGGTGGAAACTCCCTTGGAGACACATGGCTCACATTGGTAGGAGGGAGTTGGAGTAAACACTATCAGACCCCCATGGACCAAAGCTAATGTAACACATCTAAGTGGAGGTTATCCCGCCAACACTAATGAGCAAGCATATTTTATTAGCAGAGTGACTCTTCCTGGGAAATCAGGGGATGTCATCTGATTGGAAGAGATGAAGAGAGATATCATTGACATTCATAGACAGACTTTTTCATGTTGAGAGAGAAATGACATGGATAGCTCCAGATTTTCATCTAGAAGGTCCCAGAGGAGAAGTAATCCCCATTCCTGATCCATCTGGGTCCTTGTTTGCTTTTAGTCATGTTCAGAAGCAACCCCATGGCAATTCATTTTGTTTTTACTTTTTAGTGAAGTCATTAGTGTTGAAAGAGATTTTAGAAATAATAATAACATCTATATAGGACATTAGGATTTGCAAAATTGTTTAAAATATTATCTCATTTTCTTTTCACAACAACTGTGTGATGTAGATGCTATCATTATCCCCTTTTTACACAAGAAAAAGAATAAAACAGACAGAGGTTGAGTGACTTGTCCAGGGTCACACAGCTATTAAGTGAGATACTTGTAAATTATTTAGCACATTACCTTACCCACAGTAGGTGCTAAGTAAATGATAACTATTGCTGTTGTTGTCTGAAACTGGATTTGAAATCAGGTCATCCTGATTCCAGGTACCACTAGCTTCTATCTATATGCCACCTAGCTGCCTAGACTACCATGGGCTATATTATCTAGTCCAACCCCTCGTTTTAAAGGTGAAGAAATGGAAGGATGTTGGTCAACCTACCCAATATCATGTAAGTTACACAGAACTGAGATTTGAATCCATATCTTTCCTCTGTGTAGTTCTGTTTATGCTACACCATGTTGGCACCTTACCTTTTATTATTTTCTCCTTGAAAATAGAAGCAATATATCTTTTGAACCATATCTTAAGAGTAAATGGATTCATGGCTTCTGTTTGCTCCCTACTAGAGTTCTTTAAACAGCAGGAATTCTCAGCAAAATTGTACTGTTGAGGATGCTATAGACTTATTTCTTTCGCCAAAACTCATGGGAGTGAAATCCCAGTTCTTTTCTCTAAGATTTAGTTTCCTCAATTTACAAAATTATTTATAGAAGAATTCCTGCAGTAACTACTTTGCAGGATTCCTGTGAGGATTCCTAGTAATGACTGCTGGGGAGGATGTTCCAAGGTCCAGAGAGCAATGAGCAGAACTGCCAGGGAGGAGAGTACGTACCATCCGAAGAGAGGACTTTGGGCAGAGACAGCTTCAGGATGACAATGAGAGGTGTGGACTAGATAACACCAAGTTTCCTTTCAGCTCTGCATCTCTGGGGCTTTGACCAAACTGTCTGGGCATTCTCTGAATGAATCTTTAAAGTGTCCATACTATGTATGTGGG
>CM053600.1:185983920-186017611 GCA_028646575.1 Pseudocheirus occidentalis | reverse complement strand
TCTTTCTTTCTTTCTTTCTTTCTTTCTTTCTTTCTTTCTTTCTTTCTTCCACATCTAAACTGTAATCTCTCATTTTCGCCAGGTTAGCCGGGTAATATATTTAAAAGAATGTAAGTGGGGTGGCTACGTAGCACAGTGAATAGACCACCAGCCCTGGAGTCAGGACGACCTGAATTCAAATTTGGCCTCAGACACTTAACACTTACTAGCTGTGTGACTTTAAGCAAGTTACTTAACCCCAATTGCCCTCCCCTCCCTCTTCCAAAAAGAAAAAAAAAAGAAATACTGGATCTGCTGGACAGAAAGTTGCTGAAGTGAAGAAGCTTTATGTTTGACTAGATATAGTGGGCTCTCACCAATCATGACATCATGGTTCCAGGATTTAAATTCCAGCAGCAGAGACAAGGGGGAGGGGGGAAAATGGCCAAACATTCAACACCTACGTGATAACTTCAGACTTCTCTTCAGGATGGGGTGGGGTGGAAACTACCTGTGCCAGTCTTTTTTTTTTCCTATATGTTGGTTAGTTTTGCTGAAATGGAATTTTTCCCCTCATCCTTTATTCATTGCTTTTAGACATTACTCTCCAAGTGGGGGGAGAAGAAAAAATGTAGGTGATGTAAAAATAAATTATATCAATAATTTATATTTTAAAATAAGTTGAAGAGGTTGAATTAGGTAAGCTTTAAGTTACTCCCAGTCTCTAAATTCTATGGTTCTAAACCTATGTGCCAAATAACCAGTATCAGATTTTGAGCAGAGAACTTTTGTGTACCCATAGTAATAAACATGTTGCTTCCTCTATTTTAAGTAATGATTCCAATGAAACTAACTGTTGTGGGCAGTTTTAACATAGGAAATTACTGAGAACTCAGCTCTCTCTAATTGGGCTGGGGCACTTTTAATTTACATCATCTCTAGACAGTAATACTTGTTAATAAAACTCTCTGCTCTACATTTGGGTTTTGCTAATGTGATTATGTGATCTAACATAGAAAGGGCTCATTGTTTAATGACCAAGAACCAAGCTTGTCAGGATGCTGAATTTGGAAATGACTTTAAATAAATCAATTTCAGGGGAATTAATCTCTAAGAACCACACTCAGGATGTTTTTTATGCCAAAGGCATTTCTTTCTAGCCCCATTGTACAAGGTAGAGTATCTCTTTTTCTATGTTTATTGTCTTTATGGTACCATGAGTAGCTACTCTTGTGTTGTAATAACATGGTTTATCTTCCTTGTTGAATTATCGAAGGAAGAGACTGGATTTATATGACTGTGTGTACTTGTTCAGTGCCTTTTCAATATCCTCTCTGAATCACTCATACATCCCCTTAGGTTGTCAATGTATCTTTGTTGGAAAGACAGAGCACTGAATCAGAGCAATTCACAATTTCCTCTGTGGTATTGTTTATGTATTCTCACTTTACAATTGAACATTCACAAGCATCTTGGTGTGCTTAAGATTTACAAGTCATTTGTTTGCTTCCAAGAAGCCATTTGAGAAGACACAGTATATTTAAGTTGCTGTACAAATAATGTTTTTGTGAAGAAAGGATCTTCATTCCCGAATCTGCAGAGATGTGTGATAGCAAGTGTGCATTTGTCTTCTTGAGGTAGAATCCAGTAGATCTCATTCATAGTGACTTCAGTGACTTCAATGAGAACTGAAAAACATCCTTTTTCTTCCTTGAGAGTTTCCATACTTCCCCAATTTCTCATTCCATTTCTATGGTCATTATTGTATTGTCATTACATTTGATTTGATGTTTAGGACCAGCAATGGACTATCTATTATTACACATTAAGAATAAGAATGAATGAATGAATGATGACTAAAAAGTATGCATCAGTTGATCACTGTGTGCAAAACATTGTGCTAATCTCTGAGGATACAAATATAAGGCTGTTAGATAGTTCTTCCCTTCAAGGAGATTTCATTCTAATAGAAAAAAGTGATTTTTATTCTTTCTTCATAGCCCTAGCACATATCATAGTGCCTGCCAAGTAATATCATGGTGATTGATTAAGTGATTGTCAGAAAAATAGCTTTACGTATTTTAAAGAATGAATGAATGAAAAAGCATTTTACAGTGCTTATCATGTGTTGTTCAATCATGCCCTACTCTCTGCGTCCCCATTTGGGGTTTTCTTGGCAAAGATCCTGGAGGAGTTTACCATTTCCTTCTCTAGCTCATTTGATGGATGAGGAAACTGAGGCAAATAAGATCAGTATCAATTGACTTATATGGGTCAAGCTGCTGTGTGCCTAGGGTCACACAGCTAGTAAGTGTCTGAAGCCATTTTGGGACTCAGAAAGATGAGTCTTCCTGACTCCAGGCCCACACTATTCACTGCATGACCTAACTGCTTTCTTTACTATGTATCAACCATGTTGAGCAACCAGGATACAAATAGAAAAGTGAGACAAAAGGTCTCTGCCCTCAAGGAGCTTATATTCTACCGGGTTGACAGCAAATATACAGACATGGTTCCCAGGGAAGAGAACGTCTGGTAAGTCACAGAGATAGGGTGGCTTAACCCATTCTCATCGATCGATATGCTCTTTCTTGAAACAATGGTACTATGGTGGTATCTCATCATAGAAATTTCAGTTGCTATTGAGAGTAAGCATGATAAAGAGGGATTTTGAGTCACAGACCTGTGTGTTTACCACTTACTACATGCGTATGTCACTACTCTTAGACTCAATTTCCTTATCATTAAAAAGGAAAAGGTTAAATTATATGAACCCTAGGAGCTCTTCTAGAGCTAAATTCATTATTCCATGATCTCAAAGAGTCTTAGCCACAGATCCACCACAGTGTTTTGTGTACCAGGGTCAGAGAATGATTTGTATCTGCCTCAGTGGAGGTGACACCCACACAGAAGATATCATGGCCCCTCAAAATGTTAAAGTTGATCATGTAACGTGAAAGTAACATTTCAAACTTTGTTCACAAGCAACCTTGTCATTCATAATGTTAAGTTTTGAATTCACTTGTCCCCATTCAACTGAATTATTTCTCTTGGAAACTCAAACAATTTCCCCTATGATTTTTTTCTTCCTCTTAATAACATGGTTTTAAAAAGCATGTAATATGTAATTCTTGCCAAAAGTAACTAAGGAAAAACATACATACATATATACATATATGTGTGTGTGTTTGGAAAAATTGAATGTTGGAGACAACGGAGATAAAACTTGTCCAATTCTATTCTGAAAGTCTTCAGAGAAGGATGAAATACTATAAAATACTTTGGGTAAACATCTGAGAGATCTTTATGAAATGGTATTATTTTGCATTTTGAACTTCAATCTAATTTATGTACATTCACTTAAAATGTTCTCTGGTATTCAACCAGAGACAAAAATCTTGTTATGCCATTGGGTGCCAAAGGGAAACCATTTGTACTTTTTCCCTTGATTTCCCTCTGTGTCTCAGCATAGGGCCAGATTCTTTCAAGATGATTTAATTCTAAAATGAAATTTCTCAAATGGAAATTTTACTTTTTTTAGGATCATCCATAATTTGCTTTTGACCTTGTGACCTGGGAGGCATTTTCCCTTATTACAATAAAAAATTCCTGTTCTAACTGTGGTGATATATTTCTGAGGAAATATAAGGCCCTTCTCAAGACACCTTGATCATAAGATTTCAAAGTTGATATTCTTGAGATGCTAGTATTTGACTCCTCATTCCAAGCAATTAGTAAACATTTATCATGCACCTACTGTGTGCCAGACCCTCTGCTAAACAGTGAGGATACAAAAGAGGCAAAAGACAGTCCTTGCCTCTGGAATCTTAGAATCTAATGAGAGAGACAACATGTAGACAAATAGAGACTAATCTAGCTATGTACAGGAGATACAGGAAATAACAGAGGGGCAGCGCTGGAATTAAAAGGGGTTGGGCAAGGATTCCTGTGGGAGATGGGATTTTTACTGGCACTTAAAGGAAGCCAGGGTGGTCAGTAGTTGGATGGGAGGTGGGAGATCATTCCAGGTATGGAGGACAGCCAAAGAATGCCTGAAGCCAAGAGATGGTGTGTCTTGTTCATGGTATAGACAGGAAGCCAGGGTACCTAGATTGAAAAATATCCTTTGGGGAGTAAGATGTAAGGAAACTGGGAAGGTAGTAGGGGACTAGGTTCTAAAGGCCTTTGAATGCTAAACAGAGCATTTTGCATATGGTCCTGGAGGTAACAGGGAACCACTGAACTTCATTGAATAGGCAGTAACAGGAGCAGCTCTACAATATAAGAAAATCAATTGGGTGGCTAAATGAAGGATTGACTGGAGTGGGGAGAAGACTTGAAGCAGGCAGACTGCCCCCCACCCCCACCCCAGTAGCTATTGTCCAGGCATGAGGAAATGAAAGTCTGCACTAGAGTGGAGACAGTGTCAGAGAAGAGATGGGGGCATATTGAAGAAATGTTTCAAAGGTCTTGGCAATAATCCTTGGCAGTAGATTAGACATGGGGGCTGGGAGGGAGAAATCCAGGATGGCTCCTAGATTGCCAGCCTGATGGACTGAAGGATAGAGATAGAAAAATGTATACCAAGTATTTTGGGGTTCCTACTTTAGACTCTGACTATATGGTGCCCAAATTTCAGAATTAGAAACAGACTCAGAGACCATCTCATCTGACCCATTCCCCACAGCAACATCACCTACATCAGTCTCCACTTGGACACCTTGAGCAAGGGGAAAGCCACAACATTCCAAGATACCTGCATAATAATTGTTATTTATTAGCAATAATAATAGATGATATTTATGTCAGACTTTAAGATGGCAAAAGTATTTTCACATATTATGTTATTTGATCCTCACAAAACTCCTGTAAGGTAGGAGCTATTGTTATGCCCATTTCACAGAAAAGGAAAATGGAACTAAGAGACAGAAAATGAATTGCTCTTGGGCACATAACAGGACTAAGGGAGTATTTGAATGGATGTCTTACTCGCTCCAAGCCCATTACTCTAATCATTGTAGTACCTAACTGACTCATTTCATGCATTTTCTTACCTCCCCCTCTTCTTTGAGAGCCAAATTTAAGCCTACAAGCATAGGATCATAGATCTTGGACTTCAAGGTACATCAGAAGTCATTTAACTTTAGATTGAAGTAAAAGTGTCTAGGTATTGAAGCTATTTCAAAGAGGAGAGGGTTGATTCAGAGGATAGTAGATTCCCCTTCATTTGAGGTCTTCAAGTGGAGACTGGTTGACCACTTATAAGCAGCACCGAAGAAGGGATCCATAATCAGAGAAAAGTTGGACTAGATAGTATCTGCTGTCTCTTTTTAATCTAATATCATAGGATCTTAGGGTTGTAAAGCCCAGGTCAAAAGTGAGAATCCAGGCAATCCATATAGATCAAGATAGATAGATAGATAGATATAGATAGATAGATAGATAGATAGATAGATTAATGGATAGATAACTTCAGATGTATATTCAAATGATGACACTTCCTTCCACAGTACCTTTTTTGATGCTTTGCTTATGGTACAACTATAGAAAGTCCGTTTACACTTCACTCCAAATCAAAGCTCCTGTCTGAGATGTTGAATTATGGGATTAGAAAAAATCTTGTGACTGTTCAGTTCCCACATCCATATCTATCTTCAAGAAGAGACCAGATTTTAAATAAATAAATGAAAGAAGAGACCAGATTAGGTCAGCCTGGAAAGGCATATGCCCTCTTCTCTTTTTTTAGGTTTCCATAGGAAAAAACCCATCACAATCTCCTTGATGACCCATTTCCATGTTTAACAAACCTCCCTGTTAAAAAATTCAATCTCTGTAACCTAAATTCTTTCAGTTTTCATTTTAACACCAAGTAGATGAAAAGCTTTGCCAGTTAAATTAAGCTATGGCTACATTAGTGGAGAATATGCTCATTATAATTCAAGCTATTTCACACTGATCAAGACACCATCATTCTCAAAGATGAGGATGAAGACGCTAACAGAAATGCTTTCATTTGAACATTCCAGATAGTGGAAAGAGACAGCATGTAAGTCTGACAGCAGCTGTTCTGAGTTCTCTGTCAACATACTCCAAATAAGAATCCATTTGCCCTGGAAGTGACCACATCACTCCTGTTTCCTCTGGAATGCAATTGGTATTAGAATTCTTTAGAAAAAATGAATGTCAGCTAACCATAAAGGAAAATATTTTTTTTCTTCTGGCAATAAGAAAGTTCAATGAAAACTCATTCATCCAGTCCTAGACCTAGAAGTCCATTCTGTGCAAGAAAGAATGCTCAAGCCTCCTGGGCTAGCCTTTTCTTGACCGGGTTCTGCTCCCCCACTTCATGGCCAAATCTGTTTCCTTGACCTTCATGCCAAGACTTGTGGCCTGGGCCTTACTCTTTTTTGTCATCTTGCTCACTGTGTAGTGTGGTAGCAAGGAAGGATTGTCTAGATTTAACTCTTGGCTTTCCTTCTTCTTGTGACCTTGGGCAAGTCATTTAGACCTTTTGCTTTGATTTTCTTGTTTGTAAAATGAGAAATGTCCATGGTCCCTAAATTTCCTTTCATCTCTAAAACCCGTGATCACAGGTCTGGACCAACTTCTCTGATACACTGATTTTTTTTCTCTACTTGCAATTTTACTTCTTGCCTTGATCAGCAGCCCCAGAATTGTTTGCAGGCCTTAGTGATGTACACTGGCCCCATTTTTGATAAAAATTGGAAAATGGGATGTCTGCCTAAAGTAGTAAGATAGATGAGGTCAGGAATGAGATACTGCTCAGGAAACTGTGAAGTCTATTTTCTGTACATAAGGGTCAAGTCAGTCTTGCCTTCTCTGGGTATCTCATAGGTCTTTATTTCTTGTTTCTTGAAGAAAAAATTTCTTAATGGTCATATACCATTTAGTCCATGATGCCAAAAAGTTGGCCCATGAGCACAGCTGAGTTAGATAAAGGTTAATGGGAATAGGCACAATTAGTCAATCAATAAGCTCCTATTAAGTATGTGCTAGGTGCTAGGTACCAAGCACAGTGTTAGACTCTAAATATAGAGACAAAAAAAGACAGGAAGAAAGAAACCATCCCAAGACTCAAGGAGATTTTATGAATCATATGTTTAGGAGAGCAGATTTCTAATAATTCAGGCAGAAGATGCATAAAAGCCCATGGCTTAATCTTTTGAAAAGTAAATCAACCCAGGAGGCTATTAAAATGAAATTGTGAAGATTTAAAGAGAAATTACTCCAGAAAAGAGGAAAGGCGGGAGTTCTTTAAAGAGACCAATGTAGACACACAGGGAACTCACTAACCATTTTCATATTTTCAAAAGAAGTAGAGAAAAGCAAAGTATGGAGAGGTAGAAGGGGATAAGTTGCAAAGAGAAAAATAGTCCTGTAGGGATTGGGTGAGGAGAAATAAAGTGGAATGACTTCAGTCTGGCAAAAAAGTCCAAACAACAAAAAATAAAAGAACAACATCGAGGACAACAAAACAATTCCGTAATAAGGTCTGAGGAGAATAAAAGAAAGGGTAGAAGCACTTTGTGAATAGATGGGATGATGATAGTAGGAGACAATGAGAAAGCTGGCCTCATCAGTTTGGTTTGGCTTCCATTTTTTTTTCTTCCAAGAAGACCGATCCAAGGTAAATATACGACAAAAAGGGTTACAAGGAAGAGGAAATACAAAGTAAGGGCTGGAGAGGGGTCAGTTCTCATCTTCTTGTTGAACTTTCAGTTGTGTCTGACTCTGTGACCTCATTTGGGGTTTCTTCTCAAATATACTAGTCGTGCAATGATAAGGTCAAGGCAAAGAGAGGTGAAAGGAGCTACTCACTATGCGTGAGGCAAGACTTGAACCCTGGACTTCCTGACTCTACATCCATCACCCTATTCACCTTCCCAGGCTATCTATCATGCATGGGGAAAGAAGATACAGGGATGTTGGCTGAGTTTGTACCTACAGCTAGATAGTATGGGTAACAGTTCATCTTAGAATGGATTTTTTCTCAGAGGTAAAGGTAATACAATGAATTAAATGGGGGAATTTTCAGGCCTGGAAAAGTCAGCAGGACAAAGAAGTTCATTAAAGTTTCGGTAAATGAAAACATACCTTAAATTAGTTTGCTGACTCAGCATTTCCATGGCTGCTGCTGCTGCTGCTGTTGTCGCCTCCTCCTCCTTCTCTTCCTCCTCCTCTCCTCCTCCTCCTCCTCCTCTTCTTCCTCCTCCTCCTTTTCCTCCTCCTCATCCCTTGGTCTCCCCTTACATGAAATGAATCTTTCCACAGCTAACTTGTTTTCTGAATAGGTTACCTCTCTTAATTTTAAGGGGATTCTTAAAAATCTTTGGAGTCTCGAGGATAGAATTTGAACTTTGCATGGAAGTGTTTGTCATGATCTTTACTAAAATTAAACCTCTTCCTCTTCAGTGGGATGATAAGGAGGACAATGAAATCATTCCAGATTGTGATGCTTTGGAACTCGTGACTCAGCCTACATATAGCCTTTTTCTTCCTGAGAAGCAGAGAATGTATTTGATTTATCTGATGCACAGTCTACACCTGATGCCATTATTTTGGGGTTTTCCAGTCATACCTCCCTTGGTCATTGGAAATTCAAGCCCTTAAACCATCCCTCTATTTCCCTCCCTTCCTCTCTTCTCTCATTATGTTATTTATTCATGCCTTCCCCAACCTTTGTAAGTGCTTCTCTTTGTTAGAAGAACAAAGTAACAGTGCCCTCTTCCTTGATAATTATCAAGAAATGAGGAGATCAAAGAATGAATAGTAATTTTATGTCTTCTTCTTTTTCTAAATCTCCCATGCTCTTTGATGTCACTTTCTATCGACCAGAAAAGAAAGCCTCACTTGAAGGGAGGGCAAAGGTTACCATGTTCTGCTTTTTTCATTCAAAGAAAGGTCATTTGTAATGTGACTAGAATTTTTCTGTCAATGTCCCTGACCAGGTTAATTATGGATATATGTGTGTGTTTCTTTCGCCCATTATGAAAATTAATGGCATAACTCAAGTAGTTTATAAGTTGCCTTTATCCAACAAAAATGCATATAATATATAAGACTATAGCATCAGATATGTCTGCATTAATGTCAAGAGAGAGGTCAAGTCCTTCTAGCTCTGTCTATTGGGATTTTTTTTTTAAAGACTCGAGTTATGTTGATATTATTGTGTGGACATTTTGAGCCAAAGTGCTACACTGGTTGTTTTTATTTTTCAATTTTTCCAGGTGCATTCTTATGCATTAGGCAGTGGCTTGTTCTGCTGGATAATTTCTGTTAATTAAAGTTGATAATCCCTGAAAATGAATCCTGTTGCATTCATCTCCTGAGTCATTATATCCTTCTCTAAGTTTGGGATAATGAGGTCATCTGCCTCTTTGAAATGCCTCATGACTCTTTGCCATACTGAGAGAATGTCCATCGAAAGCAGATTCAGAGTGATAATGAGCTTCCTTCCCCACCCTGCGGTGGAAGTGAACAATTTTTGCTTAGAAGTGCAGGGTGGAAACAAAATTATAAATCTAATATTTTATGAATAATGATTTCTCCTCCAGGGTTACCGTTTCATGTTTTTATTCTAATACATCTTGTTAAACAACGAGGCAGGTAACTCTACTGCTTGGCTTTAATGACTAGCTTCCAAAAAGCATAAATCGTTCATCAAATTTAGTATTTAATTATTGTTCCCGAGGCCATTCACAGATATGCAGTGAAACAGTTTATTAGTATAAAGATTAATTGTAGTAATTTCATTGTCTAGGGATTAGATGAAGGGACCTTCAAAAATCCCACTTGATGAAACAAGTCGTCAAATGTAGGAACATCCTGCTACATGTTCCAATGTCTAAACTGATCACAGAATCTCAGAGTTGGAAGGGACCCCAGAGGTTGTGTGGTATAATCCACACCTCAACTGGAAGCCCAACTCAATTTGAAGAACTCCAGTGGAATGCTGATACAATATTGTACACTTTTAAGTACAATTTGGAAAGCAAAACTTATTCTAACCCTTTATACATAGTTGTAAAGCATCTCTTACATTCACATTATATTCACCTATAGTTACTATGTTGAATGCTGGCAGTGTATCTTGATGGATGGAGCCCTTGACTGGAAGTCAGGAAGTTCTAGATTAAAATATTAGCTGTTATTCTCATTTGTTAATCATGGGCAAGTCCCTCATGTGTGGTTCAAGTGTGTTCTCCGAAACTTGCCTGTTGTGATAATGGATGAATCATTTACACATTGTAAGCCTGCTTTCCTTACATCTACAATGGGGACAATGATAACTATGGTACCCATCTCAGAGGGTTATTCTGGAGTTCAAACAAATGTTCTGAAAACCTCAGAGGGCAATATAAATGTCATCCATGGTAATTAATGCATTCTAAATGTAACCATTTTGTCTATAATCATTAATGTCCCCTAAAGGACCATTGTGGTTGATTGGCTTGTTATTATGATGTCTAGACTTGAGATTTCATCAGTTCAGGGAAGTTCCAAATTGGACCCTTCTCTTCCTTGTACAGATCCCCCTCTCTTTTGTAACCTGTTTCTTATGGTGTTATCTGTAGAGCACCAAGACTTTAAGCAAAATGCCCTAGTCACATAGTTAGTGTCAGGGGTAGGAATGAATGTTGGCTTTCTGATTGCAGAGATAGTCTTCTATTTGTTGTAGAATGACACCTTCCTCCCTTGAATCTGTCCACACGTCAGTCTATCCAGCTGAACTCAGGTTCAGCGGTCAAACTGATCTTCTTAAAATACAAGTCTAACTGTATCATTCCCCTATCCCATAGACTCCAGTGGTTCCCTATTGCCTCCAGGATTAAATATAAACCCTCTGTTTGGCTCTTAGAGCCCTTAATAACCTGGCCTCTTTCTACCTTTCCAGTCCGATATATTATATCCTTCCACATCAGCGGTTCTCAACCTTCCTAATGCCGTGACCCTTTAATACAGTTCCTCATGTTGTGGTGACCCCCAACCATAAAATTATTTTTGTTGCTACTTCTTAACTTTAAATTTGCTACTGTTATGAATTGCAATGTGCATATCTGATATGCAGGATGTGTTTTCATTGTTATAAATTGAACACAACCCACAAGTTGAGACCCGTTGCTCCACATCCTCTAGTATCCGGTCATACTGGGTTCCTTTTTTGCCATGTAAGGTACTCCATCTCCCAAAACCTAGCATTTTCATAGACTCTCTGCCCAGGAAAACATATACCTGGAATTCTTGTTCTCCTTAATTCTGCCTCCTAGACTCCCTGACTTCATTTGAATCTCAACCAAAGTGGTACCTTCTATAAGAAATCTTTCCTAGTCCCCTTTAATCTCAGTGCCTTCCATCTGAAATGATGTCTAGTTTTCCTTGTGTATTTCTTGTTTATATGTAGTTACTGTAGTGTTCTCTTCTTCATCAGACTGTGAGTGAAGAGCAATGACTCATTTTAAAAACTTTGTCTTGCCGTTCCCCATTGCTTAGCATGATGCCTGGCACATAGTAGGCTCTTAATAAATGCTTGTTGTCTTGATTTCACTTCATATTCCAATGTGTAATTGGATCTGTGATCTCATTGCTGTAGTGTTCCCTCTGCGGCAAGAGAAACATTTCTTAGGATCTTTCCTAGGCTGAGCTAGCTTTTCCTAAGGTTTCATCCCTTCAGTTTAATGAAACTGCATTCATTAAAAAAATTTTGTAGTTTTCCAAGACCTTCTAGCACATTCTCTTCAATCTGATCAATGGCAGGTGGGGCCTATTTTAAATATCTTTCTAAGATATAGTCGTATAAAGGTTGTAGATGGGTAATTAATAGGTGCAAATTATTATATTTCTATAATACATTAGATATGTGTATTATATATAGCTGAGACAGGCACACTTATATAATTATGATAGGACATGTAAAATGTATATTGTATGTCTTAGACTATAAATATGTATGGTTATACTATATATATATGCGTATATATAATGTCTTCCATAAAATACATGTATATATACACAAAGACATAATGCAACTGTCTGTATATTTGTGGATAAATTGATACATTTATTCATGTTACAAATAAATATTGATATATATATATACATATGTGCGCAGGTAGATGGCTCAGTGGATGGAACAGTGGGACTGGAGTCAGGAGGACCTGAATTCAAACCTAACCTCAAGGATTTACTAACTGTGTGACCTTGGGCAAATCATTAAATCTCTGTTTGCCTCTGGAGAAGGAAATGGCAAACCATTCCAGCAAACCAAACCAAATGCCACAAAAACCACATGGATGGCATTGGTGTGCTGTGGTCCACAGGTACACAGCCATAGGACTGAATAGTGGTACAGATATGTGCACATCAATGTTTATTTCTGTTTATACAAAATCTGTAACGAGTCCATTCTTCTCCCTGAAAAAGGCCCATCTTGCAAAGGTTCAGCTAAGCAGCAGAGTGTCAGGAATATTTGTGTTCAAATCCTCCCTGCTTCCTCAGATACTTACTGGCTATGTGGCTCTGGCCAAGTCATTTAATCTCTCTGAGCCTTAGCTTTGTCTCTGTAAAACAGGGGTAATGATAGGATTTAATTGCCATGGTTATTGTGAGGAAAAAATGACATAGGTTATGCAAAAGTTGTTGCAAACCTTAAAACACTATGTATAGTAGTGATTATTTTCAGAACTGTGACTGTAATGGTGAGACCCCCATATTTGCAGAACACCTTCCAGTTTGATATTTATATTGATGCTGAAATCGTTCACTCAGTCAACATGTGTTTTTGTTAAGCAAGTTGTCCAGTGGAGATAAGGCTGGACCTAGAGTCATAAAGACCTGAGTTCAAACCTTAGACATTTACTAGCTTGCAACACTAGGCAATTTTCTTATCCTCTGCCTGCCCCTCTTTTCCTCAGCTGTAAAATGGGAAGAATAATAACCTTTCCCTCCAGGGTTATTGTGAGGATAACACAAAATGAGATATTTGTAAAGATCTTTGCACACTTTAAAACTTTGTATAGCTGTTAGTTGCTGTTACTTTGTTGTTAGGGACAGTGTTAGATGCTGTAGGTACAAATATAAATGAAATCATCCCTCCTATTGAAGTAGGGCTTCTATCTGGGGAGACTACCTACCTACATATGTATAAGTACAGGGATTCCCAAAGGTGTTAGTGCAGTTTTAAGTCTTAATAGCTTGAAATAGCTATTAGTTAATAGCTAAGGTTTCTTTCTTCTTTTCATGGGTTTCCATGGCAAAATAATTGATTATCAAGTAACTGGTCTAGTCAATGATGAGTTTCTCTGTCTTCCACAGGAATATTCCTGGAAATGCAGATACAGTCTGTTGTTAAAGCCTTTCTCCATGGTAGAACCTATTAGAACTTGTATTGCATTGGGATAACCTTTGGGGATTCAGGGGTACCCTTCCGTGATAATGAAGCATCACAGTAAGACTTGGCAGAAGCTTAAATATACAGGTTGAAAAATTGCATCCAGCCTCTTTTCAATTATTCTCCTTCCTTTAGTGAGCTGCAAAAGCACATTACCTATCTAAGCAATTCCTTTTGCTGCTTTGAGTCAGCTTGGGATTCCAAATTTGGCCTGTGGAGATAACTTCCCTAGAGTTCTCAGATGTTGTCTTATAGACCATAGTGACTGCTGCACTGAGAGTATCCATGGGTTAAAAACATCAAGCATCAGAGAGCAGAATGCTAATTTCCTCTTTGGAAATTTTTCCAAGATACCAGAGTTAATATGAACAGTATGACGAATGACTTGGGATTCCAAGTGATTTACAATTTGTCAAAAACAGAGTCCCTACAGCTCCCCCATTCTGTTTATAAGTACTAAGTATGCAAATTGCATCAGTTAAACCTTTAGCCCTGAACTCAGTGAAGACTTTGTATTTATTCACTCATTACAGCATCTGAACGGAATTGTCAAAATCCTAACATCTCGCATCTCCACTAGAGTCTTACTTTGTTACCTCATCATGGTCAGAAGATAAATTGATATTCTCCTCCTTAAAATGAATGACACAGTCAATCAAGAAGCATTTTTTAATACCTACTATGTGTCAGGTACTGTTCCAGGTGCTAAGGGCATAAATACAAAAGCAAGATTGCCCTCAAGAGATTTGTATTCTATCAAGAAAGAGAATACATACATAAAAATGTATATGGAGAATATATTAAAATAAATACAAGGTAATTTGGGAGGAAGTGCATTGAGGGGAGGGACATTAAGAAAGGTTTAATGTCAAAGGTGCAGCTTAAAGTAAGTCTTGAAGGAAACACAGCATTCTAAGAGGTGGAGATGAGGAGACAGGGTATTCCAGGTATAGAGATAGTACCTGGAACCAGTACAGAAGCATAAAGATGGAAACTGAAATCCCATTTGTGAGAAATAGCAATTAGGTCAATTTTGTTGGACTGCAGCATACAAGGAGCAATGTTCAATAAAACCTAAAAGTGCCCCCAGAGAGTCCATGGTCTAACAGATCTAATTGAGCTTCTAACAATTTGAATGTGGATTCAGAAAGAGACTATTTCTACAGTCCAGTGATGTCCTAGGAAAGAGGCTCACCATCAGAAGGTCCAGTGCTAAATGATTAGTATTTTGACCATTAAACCCAATGAACAAAAGCAAAAATAGCTCTCAATCCTGTGCACTCCCCCCCTTCTGTTTTCTGAATGACATTGGTGAAGTAGGAGAAAAAGGTGTGAGATATAACATGGAGCACATATTTGTTTGTTTTTCTTTTTCCTAGCAGACTGTGTGGCACAAATAGACACTATATAAATAATTGTTGATTGATTTTGCCATCTGTAAAAATTAATTTAACTGGTGTTACTCAGTGTATGATCTTTGTCTAATGACCACTTAACTGGAGAGCTCCTGCTGGAACCAAATTACATCCATATTGACATTCTCACCATCTATGAAACAGGAAAATCTGTATATGAGAAGAGGCCTAACATCACTAAGGATGGATCAGAAAAGGAGATGTAATGAGAATGAGGTTTGTTACGTAGAGTATTGCACTAAAATTCATAATGAGAGCTCTGGTCCATTGAGCATATCCGTTGAAAGGATTTATGGGAAGAAATTGACCAGCATTCTAGAGGATTAGTTGTGGATGGGTTTGGAGTCATGGATGGTGATCTTGGGAGGATGGATTGGGAATCATCACCAACCAAGGGAGTACCTATACCGACAAGACAGACAGCTGCTGAAGAAGTACAATCTCACAATCTTTAGAATGTTCAAGATGAAAAGCGACTCATTGACCATCTAATACAAATGCATCTTTAAACTTGGGGCAACAGAATCCCAGATCAGTGAAGTGACTTGTTCAAGGACACGTACTTAGTTTGTGGCTAAACCCAAATGAATCTCAGACACAGAATGAATGAACCACCAATTCTGAGAATTGGAAGAACCTCATAGCTCATCTAGTCCAAGGTGTCCTAACTCTTTGTGTTAGGGACCCCATTGTCACCCTGGTGGAACCAATGGGCCTTTTCTCAAAATAATGTTGTTAGATGCATAAAATTGCATAGTATTACAAAGGAAACCAATTATATTAAAAACATTCATATATATTATATATACATATACATATACATATATATATATATATACATCTTTTAAAAACCTGAAAAGAAAACATTTATGACCTCAGTTTAAGAATCCCTGATCTAGTCAAACCCAATAAAAAACAAAGAAATTCCCATTCTCATATACTTAGCCAGCCTCTGCTTGAAGACCTTCAGAAAGGGCAGGCTTACTGTGCCTCTAGCATTGTGGGATAGCTCTAAAGGGAAGTTTTCTTAATATCAAGACTAAATTTGTCTCTTTACAGCTTCTACCCATTGCTTGTGGTTCTCTCTTGGGGCCGAATGGAGCAAATCATCCACATGAGAACACTTCAAATAATTGAAGACAGATTTCATATCTACCCTGAATCTTCTTTTCCCAATTCAATGTCACCTCACCTTGCTAGCAATACTTAAGATAGAGAACCAGAAATGAGTTAAAATGCTATGGTTTTTCAATTTGAGATCTTTGTTTTAATACATACCAATTATAGAATCATAGAATTGGAAAAGACTTGAGAGGTCATCTAGCCTAACTCATTTATGAATCACTATACATTAACATACCTGACAGGTTGTCATGGACTTCTACTGGAGGGGAGACTTCTAGGAGGAGAAACTCACTAAGTAGCTTGTTCAAATTTCAGACATTACTTAATGTACAGGAAGATGTTTTCTTTGGTGATGGGGAAGGACTTGCAAAATTTTCTATGTGCACGATTAATGGATTGGATCTAATTATATAGTTTTGCCTTTTTACTGCTAAAAGCCTGATCCTTCGATGTAGATTTTAATGGTTAAAAGTAATATATTTGAAGAGTGCTTCACGGTTGGTTAAACCATATTCAGCCAGCATGGAGATGTTTTTCCTGGGGAATGTCAAGTAATTCTGTTACTACTTTACAAGTGATTTCTACAAAGTAAGAAATAGGACCACGGTGGCCTAAAATAGCAAATGTTGACTTTAAAAATACCTCTGTCTCTCCCACTCCCTCTCTCCCTATCTACCCCTCTACCAACATAGACACAGAATTTGGATAATGTGACTGAATGCATTCTAGCTAGCTGGCATTTATATAGCACCGTAAGGTTTGCAAAGCACTTAGCAAATATGATCTCCTTTGAGCCTCATAACCGTCCTCAGAGGTAGGGGCTATTGTCGTTCTCATGGGCATGGCTATTGTTCAGTCATTTCAATTGTATCTGACTCTTTGTGACTCTGTTTGGGGTTTGTTTCATTTCCTTTTGTTTTGTTATTTTTTTGCAGATACTGGAATGCTTTGCCAGTTCCTTCTGCAGTTCATTTTACAGATGAGGAAATACAGACAAACAGGGTTACGTGACTTGGCCAGGATCACAGAGCTAGTGTCTGAGGCCAGATTTGAACTGAGGTCTTCCTGACTCCAGGCCCAATGCTCTATCCACTGCACCATGTAGCTGCCCATCCTCATGTTACAGCTGAGGAATCATTAGATTATAAGCTCCTTGAGGACAGGGACTGCCTTTTGTCCTGCTTTTTTATATATAGTGCTTAGCACAATGCCTGGCAAATAATAGGTGCTTAATGAATGTTTGATTATAAATTAAGGAAACTGAGGCACAATAGTTGAGTTACTTTCTTAGATGATATGTCTGCGGCTGGTTTTAAACCCAGGTTTTCCTGATTATAGGTTCACTGCCACACCTAACTGCCCTATATGTTGTAGATTTGGTAAAGATCTTGAAGTACCATGCCCACATAAACTCACTTCTCACCTATAAGAAATCTCACTCTATTTATCCTGAATGGGAGGGGGCAAGATCCGGCAAGATTAAGCACATTCATGATACTGAAAATTTCAGTGTGATGTGCAAGGTGACTGGATTTTCTGTCACTATGGCCCTCTTTGTTCTTCTGCTGGAGTTTTGCCAATGATAGATTCTCTTAACCATGGAAATGAGCTAAATTCACTGAGCTCCAACTCCTTATTTAGTAGATACGTTTGCAAAGGAAAATTAATAACAACCCCAAATTTGGAAAATGCTGATCTCACAGTCATTGTCTGAAGTAACAGTAACAAACGTACAGAGGGAAAAAAAATCTCCAGAATTTAGGAACAAAAGGTCCTCTATCTACCCAAAGACTAAAGTAATGTTTTTAAAAATCAAGTATATTCTGAGATAATTTGCTCCAATTCAGTTCAATTAAATAAAGACAAATTTACAAAGGCAACTATGTGGTGCAAAAAATGGAATACTAGACCAGGAGTCAGGAAGGCCTGGGTTCAACACTGGCATCATATACTTACTAGTTGTATGGCCCTGGACAAGTCATTCTGGCTGCCTTAGTCAGCATCCTCATCTGTAAAATGGTGATAACAAATCTACATGCTGAGTTCTTTTGAGGACAAAATTAAATGTTTATGAAATATTTAACAAACACTAAAGACTATATAAATACTATTATTATTATTATTAATGATAATTATGATGAGCACCAACTATGTGCCAAGAAATCCTCACATTTAAAGAACCTACGTTGTAAGGGAATACATTTGGCATGTTTATCCAGATGCTATTGCTTTAACTTTATATGGACAAGTGAATTAATGAATGTACTTTTCTTATGAAACATTTTTTTGTCTTTGTAAGAGCTCAGAGTTAGTGATTGTGTGGTTTTACTTACATAAGTTTTCTGTCACCCAGTTTGCAACTTCCCAGAGTTCACATTCTGAGCTCAAGGACTTGCTCAGACTGGAGTGGCGATGATGGATGAGTTTTACACTCTCCATTAGCTAGTGCAGATGTTTCCTCAGAACTTGGTAAAATGTTATAACTGATAAAAAAATCCCCATTTTAGTCTCCATTCTTATTAAGATGTGCCTCTGTGAGAAGGTCTTTCATTTAAAAAATAAAGACCTTTTAATGGGTAATATTCTCTAGGATCCAAAGATTGAATAACTATCAGGACCGTGTCCCAGAAATAATTGCCTTGGCATTCTCCCACCTGATTTCTCCCATCTGATGAAGTATCAAATGATAGAATGGAAATATTGGAGATGTCATATTTGGGTCTTTCTGAATGATATTTCTCAAGATAGATTCCAAACATCTTTTCATCATGTTCCTAGAAGAATAGCGACTCCTAGTTTGGGGAAGGGTGTGGAAAGGAAAATTTGTTTGCACTCTGTTTCCTAAAAGCATTGCCATAGCCATCTTACTAGACCCAAGAATGTCTGGAAGATGTTGTCAACACTCCATATGACTAAAGTCAGCCAATTTTAATTTTTATCATCATCCATATATGTTCAACTTTCTTCATGTAGTAAAGAGAGAGCCTCATTAAGGTGTACTCTCCCAATTTAGGAAGTATGTCAGAAAATATTCCTTGTTGATTCTTCAAGGATTCATTATTTCATTGACTGAGCACATAAATTCAATTCAACTAGGCAATTGTTTGATAAATACCTAACATATGCCAGGTACTATATTGACCCAGGGAACAAAAGAAAGAAATGAAAAATCCCTGTTGTTAAAGGAGTGCATTCTCTACACTGATGCAGATTGCAACCCCTCAATTCCATAGCAGATTTCTACACTGGGAGGTCAAAGGAGTGCTTAGTGATCATCTGGTTCAATCCCATATTTTACAAATGAAGAAACAGAGTCAGTAAGGTCAACTGATTTGTCCAAAGTCACATAGTTAATGACTGCCAAAGTGAGACTTGAACACAGATACCTTGACTCCTTTCATTGTACCACTGTGATTTCTGTGAGCTTTGGTGGTTCTGGAAAAAGGAATCACTTGGTGGTGGAACCTCCTGTATTGAACCCATCTGAGCTGAGTTAGCTTCAGTCTTGGATTACATTGCAAAGCCTTTCTTTGAAGTCTTTCTAGCTTGATGGATCTGCAAGGAACTTCTTAGTAGTTAGGTGGTGCATAAGATAGGGTACTGAATTTGGGTTCAGGAAGACATGGTTCAAAATTCTGCCTCAAATACCCTCAGACTCAGTTTCCTCATCTGTAAAATGAAGTAATAATGGCATCTACCTTGAAGAGCTGTTGTGAAAATTGCATGATAAAACACATGTAAAGTACATTGCAAATATTAAAGGACTATATAAATGTTGGGTAGTGGTAGTAGTAGTAGTAGTAGTAGCAGCAGCAGCAGCAGCAGCAGCAGCAGCAACAACAGCAGTCACCAGCTACAGCAGTAATAGCAGGAGGAAAAGTAATAGTATTATCCAAATTTGTGCTCCATTGGCATAACCTTCAACAACTTATGGTCACCTTCAAACCACTAAGAGACATCACAGGAGGACTTTAATAGAGGGCTGTTCTATCAAAGAGAAATTAATTAGAATCAATATTAAATTATCATGGCTGTGTGCTGAAGAAATCTGCCCTATGACCTAATCTGATAATGTCTTGTCTCTGAAAGAGTTACTTCCTAATTTGTCCCAAAGCATTGGAATATCTCTCCAATTCTGTATAGAATCTGAAATTAGGTACCATTTTAGCTATTTTCCCCTTAAGTGTAAGGCCATGCTATAGTGGCAGAAACCTTTGGTGCCTAAGATTGAATGCTGACTTTGCTCTCTGGTCCTTGTGCTTTGGAGAGAATCAGTGATTTTTCATCATGCTTTTTGTGATCCATATAAAAAATCTAAAACATTATCCAAAACCTTCTGTCCTGATTTCAGACAAATGTACATACCCTGAGGGCAACAATTGTTTGTCAACTTTGAGCTGAATTCAAATCCACGCTCACCAAAGTGATTCCTAATTTCATTTCCCAGGTGTGACAGTAGGAACAAGAGATTTCAGTATAGCAGACTTAAGTATTTGGGTTACTGGGCATAAATGAATGATCTGGCATTTTGTTTTAGAAAATCAAGGTCTTCAACAAGAGCTGGAAGAGGCTTCAGAGACTGCTTAGCCCAGTTCTTCCATTCTACAGATGAGAAGATTATGCCAAAGGCAAGGGAAGTGAATGTTGAGGTCATAGTGATAGTAAGGTAGATCTACTAGAAATGTGTTTCCCAGAATCTGATTATGTATAAGCATGAAAACGCCAATGATATCACTGTTAACGTTACTCAACTAGAAGAGGATTCAGGAAATATGGCAAATGGATGTGACTCAAAGATTCTAGGAGTTGGAGGCAAATTTTATAAGCACTTAATCCAGCCCTCTCCTTTTCCAGATGGCTAAGGAATTTTACACAGGGCAATGTGAAGAATTGAAGTTCTGAGCCAGCAAAACTAATCCCCAAACCTAAGAACTTTGTTGAACCTACAAAGATGCCCTCTGACATACTACCTGAACACTCCAACATTTAGCTTCTCTTTCTCGCACTTTACATCTTCTGTACAATCAGTCAATCAATCAATCAACATTCCCTATGTGCCACACACTGTGCTGAGCAACTTAATACTTCTGCCCCTGTAGAAATGAATTCTTCCCTAAGAAAGTGGGTGGAGGAGGGGGCTGAGCAACTTTCAACTCAACCAAGCTATCTCAAAATGAAGACCTGTTTTCAGGAACACAACTCGGAAGGAACTCAAGTCATTTTCTAAATGAAAGGGGGAGATTGGCAGTGGGGGTGAGGTGGGAGAAAGAGAGACAGAGAAAGAGAGAGAGAGAGAGAGAGAGAGAGAGAGAGAGAGAGAGAGAGAGAGAGAGAGAGAGAGAGAGAGAGAGAGAGAATGGTTCAGTAACAGAATCAACTTAGAAGTGTGTTGTTTTCCAGGGCATATTGTGTATGCTGGAAAGTGAATGCTGTTTTTAAAGTTAATTTGTAATAATTGAACTGAAGTGCTCAGAAAGTGCTGCTGGAACATCTATTTATGAACTCTGTGCCTTCTTTGTCAATTCCATAAGAGCACCTTTGCTAGAAAAAAGAGAGTGGGAAGGCTTCATGTTGTGCACTTAGCCATATGGATGTATTTTTCCCCTCTGAAGTACCTAGGTCTCTAAGTGGCTTTCTTTTCTTCTCTTTCTTTCATTGGCCCACCTGATTGAATTAGGAAGGCTGGAGGGCTCATTACCCCTCCTGATTAAATCCAGAGTATTTGAGGAGCTAATAAAGTGGATTGGACAAATGATTCACTCCTCCAGTGCTCTGGTCATTGGTTCTAATGGCAGGCTTAAGAAAGGTGATCATTCTTGAAATGAACCATATAGGTAGACCAACAGATAGGGTTCAGTGTTCATAGTGAAATTAGAACTGGGACAAGGTCTCCTTCAGGATGAGACACCAACCCTCTGGCTTATCCCCCTGACAATGTAAGATTCTCCTTAAAATTAAGTCCCTTGGGTTTCTAACCAAAAATAAGAAAAAGAAAGTCCTCCTTAGCACATCCATAGGGACTCTAATGATAAATGCACATAAAGCCCCCAGTTACAGAAGATGACACTTGGAAAGTGATTAAATGTCAAAAATGTTGATCATCTTTGATGGATCATCCTAAAAATTCCTCAACTATCAATCACTTTGCAGATAAATAATTAGGATAATAGGTTTGTACAATCCTAGATTTAGTCCCATAAGCAACTTCTAAGGTCATCAAGACCAACCCCCTCATTTTCCAGTTAAGGGAACTGATGCCCAAGGTGAATAATGGATTTGGCCCAGGTCACATAGTTAGGATCATGGACATTTTAAATTTGTTTTAGGACGAAGAAACTGACACAAACTAATTGGGAGCTAAGGAAGGCGATGTTTTGCTTTTTTCTGTCTTAGGAAAGCCAGCAGATTTTATGTTCTGGAGTGAGTGACAAAGATGTGCTGTTAATGAGAGATTAATTGGCTTAGGTTTTGCATGGAACTCTGTTTACAAATGCAAATAGTCTTGAATTCAGTTCAATTAAATTCAATTCAGTAAATATTTCTTAAGCTCCTGCTTTGAGCTGATAACCTGGATAGGGAGGATACAAAACCAAAAGCCCAACAGATCCCACTTTTAAAGACTGGATGTTCTTCTTGGGGAGATGCAACATGTGCTCAAATTGAGCTAATTGTGATAGGTTTTTACAGTACTTTAAAGTTTGCCAAGCACTTTAGCTGCAGTATCTCATTTGATTACCTGATGATAGTTCAATGAAGTAATATTATCATACCCATTTTATAGATACGGAGACCGAGGCTAAGAGAGAAGAAATTATTTGACCTGAGTCGCCTAGATAGTAAGTGTCTAAAACAGGATTTAAGTCCAGATCTGTCTGGCTTCAAATTCAGTAGTCTGTCTATAGATATATAATATAAAATATTAATATATACAATATTAATAATATATAATATTAATATACACAATAATTATATAATATATACAATATTAATAATATAATATGTAATAATATACAATATACAACTAGGCAACTGATGAGGTGTAGGCTCTGGGACCTCCCCCCTCCCCCTTGAGCCCTCATTGAATCTTTGGGAAGACTCCCCAGAGCCTACCCCTCATCACAACCTTCCCAATGTGAACATATTTATGTATGTGTGGATAGATAGATAGATAGATAGATAGATAGATAGATAGATAGATAGACAGATAGATGGATGATAGATAGATAGATAGATAGATAGACAGATACATGTTTATATAAAAATAACTATGTGAGTTTAAGCACATAACTTTAAGTGTCTGGACAATAAGAAGGTTAGACTAGGTGATCTGGAAGGATCCCCCTCTCCCACCTCCATAGAGAGTCTGTAAGTAATGTAATTCTTTGCAACATGTCCATTGTCTCTTTCTCCAGGTATGGTATAAATGATATTATGATTGTTTCCTCTTTTCCAAGTAAATTAGGTATCTCCAAAAGAGAAGTCCTAGAAAATGATGCATAGGGAGATCCTGGAAGGGTGAAATTCAGTTATTCCTTCCCCTTGTTCCTGTGTGAGCTACTTTAGTCTGGCCCCCAAATCTTTTTACCTCCTGAATTTTCTTGGTTCATTTAGTTTGGATTCCCAGTGTGACTTTGGTAAGTTCACAAGGGTAAAATATCTTCTAGTTAAGGGAATGACTCTATTCCCTATGATAAAAACTTCATTATCATGAGGTTATTCTGATCAGCAGCCTATAACATGGCAGAGATTCCAAAGCTGAATGACAGACCTGTGGCAACTGGAAATCAAAAGACGGAAAAGAAAAATCGGTTTAATTTTGTGGCAGGGTCGCCGATTTGCTTTTCATGATCATTACATTCCAAACAAGCAAAAAGAAAAACCATGGCTGTCCTTTGGAAATAATAATTAGCAGGGAAGAGGGGGAAATGCTAGAGGGTTGCCTGCCATTTTATTCATTGGGTTTGGGAAAAAATAGTAACTCGGTAAACATCCTTGAAAAGCAACCTGAAGACTGGGGTTAATGGCAGGTAGATGGATTGGGGGTATTCAGTGACAGGATAATCTTTAGGTTTTAGGCCTGTGTTCAGTTGTTCGCGTTGGATGAGGCAAAGTTGTGAGTTATTATTAATTAATCATCTTTTATAAAAGAAGCATTGTCCTAGGTGTTGGGCATACAAGTACACAATCCCTACTTGTAAGGACTTTACATACTGGTAAAATAAATAATAAATAAGTTATTAGATAAATAAATATGTATGTGTATCCATATTTATCATAAAAACAAAGTCAAAATGATCAGTTTATAAGAAATAGTAAATGCAGGTTAATTTGGGAAGGAGGGCACTCACAGTTGGTGAGGTGAGCCAGACAAGTCTTCATGCAGAAGATGATGTCTGAGACACATCTTAAGGAAAGAAAGTGCTAGAGTCAGACATGAGGAGGAAATACTTTCCTGGGATTATAGTCCTCCAGCACAAGGGAACAAAGACAAGAGATGGAGTTTTGTGAGCAAGTTAGGAAGCAAGAGAAGGTTTATGCGTTTGAGCTGCAGAGCGTAGGAGTGAAAGTAATATCCAACAAGACTGGAAATGTAGGTTGGGGCCAGGGTGTTTAAAGGCTTAGAAGCTTTGTATTTAATCATAGAGGCAACAGGAAGGTTCTGAAAAAAGTATGGGAGCAGCATGGTCAGATCTGCACTTAAAGAAAATTACTTGGGCAGCAGTGTGTGGGATGGGCTGGAGTGGTAAAAGGCTTGAGGCAGGGAGACCAGGTAGAAGGCTGTTGGCATTATCTAGGGGAGAGGTAATGAAAGCCTGGATTAAACTGGTAACTATGTGAGTAGAGAAAAGGGATTGGATGCAAGAAATTTTGTGAAGGTAGAAACAGCAAGACTTGGCAATGCATTAGATTGTGGGGTGAGGGAGAGAGAGTAATTGAGAAGAGTACTGAGGTTATGAACCCAGAAGGATGATAGTGTCTGCTTTGGAAGAGGGGAGGAAGATAATTAAGGTTGGTTTAGGATGTATTAACTCAAATTGGTATATCAAGTTTAAAATATTCTATAAATAATTCATGATGAAAGACTAAACTTTAGGAGAGAAACTCAACTTGGATGTATAGATTGAGGAGTTGTCTGCAGAGAAATGATAGTCAAACCCACAGGTTTGACTCCTGATCAGGAGAGAGACAGACAGACAGAGACAGAGAGAAAGAGACAGACAGACAGGAAAAAAGAAGGAAGGAAGGAAGGAAGGAAGGAAGGAAGGAAGGAAGGAAGGAAGGAAGGAAGGAAAAGGAAGAAAAAAAGAGAGTCTAGGACATAATGTTGAGAAATGCCAACAATTAAGGAAAGTGATATAGAATGAGAGCAGCAAAAGAGACTAACTAATAAAAGAAAGATAGACAGGTAGGAAGAGAAGCAGGAGAGAGAAATGTCATGAAAACTCAGAGAGGAAAGCGAATCCAAAAAGGCAGGTTAGTCAATAGAAAGGTTGAACATGATTAAGATTAAGAAAAAGGGGGGGAAAAGAGTAAAGTAGATTTTTGTCATTTAAATGATTTACTCGGAGATCACAGGGATCCCAAGGGGAAATGTTGATAACAAACCAAATGCTTCTGCCCCCCTCCTTAATTGACTTAAGAATTTCTTTGCAAACTTCATTATATTCTCTCTTTCGTCCTCCATTTGCCTCTACCCATTTCCTTGTGTTCTCCATTTACAACCTTAATTTGGGACACGGTAATTCTCACATGATGATTTTTAACAAGAAATGTTCTCTTATGTCTCCAGGCAATCTCATAAAACAAGGCAATTCTGTGATTGTGAAATGCTTTTAAACATCCAAATTGGGCCTGCAAGAAGAACACACTGCAATCTCTGTTTCCGACTTGTAAACCACATAGAGATGGATATTATCAGACAGATGCGGTTGTTCATTTAGCAGAACGCTTGCTATCAGAAGTTCTTAAATAACAGGATAAGGAACACATGCTTAATTAGCTCGATTGTCTGTGGCTAACCATGCTGAATGCTTAGCTTTTCATTTAGACTTTGGTTTACGGTGCCTCGGCAATGCTTTCTGACAATTTGCTATACTGTTTAATACTGGAGCATTGTGTTTTAATGAAATTATGCAGCCTTATTGAAAGCCTGTTACAGTCCATCAAAATATTTCTACCCAGCAGTAACATTAACATAAAAAACCCTACTGCCATATCTTAAACTACAATTTTGTGTACTAAATTTTGAAGGCAATATCTCCTACAACTTTTTCCCCACTGAGCATGCATTTTCTTCACACATTTTATTTAGAGACATTGGGGAACCAGATGTGCTGGTACATAGCACACCATCAAACAATCTCTTTTCTTTTTTTCTGTCTTGAACTCTGATAAACCGGAGTAGGTCCAAGAGTAGCCAGAATCCAAAAAGTCCTCAAGTTCATTTGTCCATTGAAGAAGGGCTGCACAGGAATTTACAACCTGGAGAAAAGAATATTTAGCAGGGATAGAATGAATATGTTGAAGACCCAGTGGTGAAGAAGCAGGAGAGTTGTTTGATAGCCACCCAATAAGGACAAAGAGAAAGTCTGAGAAGTTGCAGAGAGGAAGGGGCAGACTTGAGATAAAGGCTGCTCCATGCTGAGGTCATGTGGACAGATGGCTGCTTTGGTAACTTTGTGACGTTAGCAAAAAGTCAGGAAAAAGGGTGGGGGGGTGCTTCTTTCAAATATGAGCTCTTTGTGCCCAGGGATCATGTTTCTGCCATTTTGGGGGTTCCCAGAGTTTAGTAAAGTATCCATCACATAATTAGTACTTAATAAATTACAGACTGATAGTGACAAACTTATGAGAAGTCATAGGCTACAGTTGTACAGGTAGGCATGGATAGGTTGAGATTTCACCTTTGGGGGGGGGAATGTCCAAATTCATGAGATTCTGGTCTATTTGAGTATAGAGTAAAGGGGGAACCAACTTTCTAGCAATTTGTTGTTGTCATTCAATTTCTGTCCTGTCTGACTCTGTGACTCCTTTTGGGGTTTTCTTGGCAAAGTGGTTTACCATTTTCTATTTCAGCTCATTTTACAGATTGAGAAATTGGGGCAAATAGGGTTAAGAGACTTGCTCAGAATCACATTATTGCTAGTGTCTGAAGCCAGATTTGAACTCAGGAGAATGAGTCTTCTTCACTACAGGTCTGGTACTATTCCCTGCACTACCTGTCTGCCCTCCTAACAAAGTTATCCAAAAGATAATGGACTTCACTAGAAGTCTTCAAGCAAAAGCTGGTTGATGACTTGTTCTAGAGGCCATTCTTGCTCAAGTATGTGTTGAAATTGATGGTTGTGGCTATGAATGAACTTTCTAAGGTAAAAGGGCAGAAAGTCCAAAGACTCATCTTTGAGGTTCTTAGAGTAATGGAAGCTACAGAGCGTCTTAAAAAGGCGGTAAGGCATTAGACAACTAGACTAAAGTCATGTCAGAGAAACAGAAAGGCAAGGAGAGGCAGTTTCTAAGTGGAACAAAGAGAGATCATCAATTATCACTGAGAAGAAAAAAAATCAAAGCACCAAATTTGACAAAGAGATTTCTTGTTATCTAAAGGCATGCTGTGACCCTTTCAAAACTTCAACAAGGCAGTATTAATTTTAATTCATTTTAATTTCTGAAAGTGTCCAATAGCTTTTTTATAGATGTTGTTCAGTCATTTTTCATTATGTCTGATTCTTTGCGACTCCATTTGGGGTTTTCTTGGTAAAGAAAGTAGAGTGGTTTGTCATTTCTTTCTCCAGCTTATTTTACACTTTGGGGAAACTGAGGCAAACAGGGTTAAATGACTTGCTCAGAATCACACAGCTAGTGTGTGAGGCTAGATTTGAATCCAGGAAGATGAGTCTTCCCTATTCCAAGATCATTGCTCTACCCACTGCACCGCTTAGCTGTCTTTTTCAGAGCTATTGTAGGCTCTTATGAAACTAAGGATCAAAAATATTGAGTCATAAGACCATGTAACATAGAAAAAAAGTTTTAAAGTCTCTCGTGGAATGATATCCCAAGATTATAGGAGACTGAGGAAAGTGTGTACAAATAGTGAGGAAATGGAGGGAGCAGAAACAGAATGTCCATCTAAATTGTTTATCCATGGAACATAGGACAGATTTGAGTCATGCTCTGAGACAAGACAAGATCAAGTGAAGGTTATTTCCAAGCTGAGGTAAACATGATCAGAGGATAATGCCAGTGGGAGAAAATAGGAGGTAAAAGATGTTTGTTTTTTTTATAACAGTGTTCCTCAGCATATGGGGATAATTGGTTCAAGAACTCCAATGGTGGGGTTACCTTTTGAAAGAACATCTCATCCTTTAAAGCTCAAGAGAAGGACAATATGATGAGTGCAGATATGTTGAAGTACGTGGGGGAGCCTGTGCTGGAACGCCTTAATTTTCTCCATGATGGAGAAGGTCTTTTGATTTTGCTGAGACATGGAGCTGATGGACAGTATGACTGCAATGGTACAAAAAGAGAAAAGACAGCTCTTACCTTGAAGGCTTAAATGTATAAGCTAGTAGATGATTTATAAGATACCCTGGGAAAAGAGTCCAAGATCGTGGGTATGTCAGGTTTCATTTCTTTTGTTTAAATTAATGCTTTTTAGAACTAATTTATTTAAAATTTCATTGGGGGCTTTGGAGCTGTTGATAGGATTTTCCCAGGCTTTAAGAAAAATTATTACATTTCTAGAAGGGATTAGTAAGAGTTAGACTAGAAGTTTTCTATCTCAGAAGGAGGAAATGGCTCCTGGGAGTCAATGTTTTATAATAGAAATCATTTGTGCCTTGGAGTCAGGATGACCTAAGTTCATATCTGGTCTCAGACACTTTCTAACTGTGTGATCCTGGTCACATCATTTAACCTTTCTTACACTCAATTTCTTCTTTTGTGAAATGAGGATGATAATATAGGCTTTTTAAAAAAATATTAATCTGTCTCTCTAATTACTGCCATCCACTGAGCAAATTTAAAGAAAAAAAGAAAAGAAATCCCTCAATACTTACATGCATGGCCCTTCAAAATAAATTCCTGTACTGACCATGTCTGGAAAAATGTATCTCCTTCCGCATTTTAAGTTTATTGGTTATTTAGATTTTTTTCCTTTGAAAACTGACTACATGTATTCTTTAACTTTTTATCCCTTGTTTTTCTGATAAATTTGAATCAGTTACACACACATGCACAAATACACATGTGCACACACATATACACAAATGAAAGAGAAGCTTATCAGAGAAACTTTGAAAAGGCATTTCCCCCTTATGGTAGTTTGCCTTATAATTTTAACTATGTTGAATTTGTTAGTCTTTAGTCAATCAATATGCATTTATTGATTACTTACTATTTGCCAGGCACTAGAGCTAAGCACTGAAGACAGGTAAAAGATAGCCTCTAAGCTCAAGGAGTTCACAAGCAAATGGATTGCTCAAAAAGACACTCACAGCTATTATTAGCCCCATTTTATAGATGAGAAAATTCAGGCAAAGAATCGTTTAGTGGCTTCAACCACAGACAGGCAGTTAGTGGGATTTGAACTCAGATGCTAGCAAGTCCAGCACTTGATCCAGTAAGCCATAGTGTCTGTGTCTAGGGACAATAAGCATAGGCATGTTTCTGAGTACAGACTGATTAGTGAATAGGCCCCATTCTGTGCTCCCTCAGGGAAAATTGCCATTCAAGATGAATAAGTCCAGCAGAAGTGACCCTAGGGATTGAAGTAATTTGAGGAGGAATCATTCTCTTTTTCTTAAATGTCTTACAAGCCCCTCTATATAAACAAGAGTTTACCCTCTCTGGACCCAGTGGAGCACAGATGCCCTCCTCATTCTCTCCTTTGCTCATGGAAGCTTCAGCAGCAATCTGATTACTGCCAGCTCATCTCAGTCTTCCTGCACACACTCTCGCCATCTGAATCAATTTTTTTTCCTCATTGAAACCCATTCCATCGTCTTCGGAACATATTGATCTTCAGTCATGCACACACTCATCATCATCTTCGTGGTGTTTCTGCCTGCAGGCTTCTCCTTCTCATTATTTCTATATTGGTCACTCTGTCCTCACAGCTGATGCCAATCATCCTTTTTACAAGTGCATTTCAAAGGCACCAAGCCTCTAGTATTCTACTGAGGGGGAAAATAACACCAGCTTTCTCTTTTGTACCTGAAGCAAAGGTTCACAGAACTGATTGCATTTGACTTCTAGTTAAATTTTTTTAAAAGAAATTGTTAAGGGCATGTATATTCATTAGCAACCCCTCCTGCTCCTTGGAACCCCACCTACCTTGTGCGTAATCACATGTGCAAAAGAACCCTAAAAAATCTTGTTAAAAGGCAAACAGCAGAATCCTATCACATGGAAATGAAAGAATCAATATTAATCATAACCTGCAGTCATACTACCTTTGGCTATGATCTTCTCACATCTCCTATTGGGGAATGGCCCAGCTGGTTCAGTGGATGAAATAGGAGACCCTCTGGTAATGCCCAGAGGTGGGAAAAGGGTGTCTGCTGGTTCATTTGACAGGTTGCTCTTCATCCATAATGAGTGGATACTTTGCCTAGACAATGCTGCGCTTCTGTATTTGGGGAGCTGAGCACAGGCAGCCTGAGCATGCAGGGACCAGTGCGATGTGATGGGTAGGGCTCACCAGTAGGAGAGCCTGACTCATTGAAGAAGGGACAGTGGATCCCAACTGGAAAAGGTGAATGAAAACTACATGACATATTTTTTTTTATTACTTCTTAGATATTGGATGTTTCTCACCTTGACTGAGAAACTGTATGAAATTAATCTATTAAATGATCAATCACTAAACATTTGTGAAGTACTTATTATGTAACAGACACTTTATTAAACACCAGCTATACAAACATGAATGCAAAAGAAGTCCCTGCCTTCAAGGAGTTTATTTTCTGATGATGGAGGCAGCATAGAGCATTTATGAAGTGTTCACTGTGCTAGTCATTATGTTAAGTACTGGAGATCCAAACATAAATAAAGAGGACATGGCCTGCCCTCAAGGAGATGATTTTCTAGTGAGGGGACACCACACAAAGGGGTAATGAAAAGGGGATGAGCAGAAAGAATATCCTGTTAGAACCGTGATGGGATTAGCCAAGAGCAAAGCTGAAGAATCTAGTAGGAAGCAGATGTTCTTAGCATGGGACCCTGGTACAAATTATAGGCAGACTAGTTCATCTTAGACTCCCTTTCCAGTCATCTGCTTCTCTGATTCTTCTAATTGGGCACGATGTTGATGAGAGACAAGGGTAAGAAATGAAACATCTAAGTCTCTGCACTGTTGTATTGTTCCAGGTTTGGTTACTTTCTATGTTTTGTAGACCTGAGCAGTCCCTGGATATCCAGGCTCCATGGCCCAGATTCATAACCTAATTAGTCAAAGACAAGGGTAGATGCCTCTGGACTGGAGGGCTGATAGTTTTCTGTTCCACACTAAGGAATGTGTCTCCATAGACCTTTATCTTTCTTAACTTGCCATTCCTGCTGAAGAGCAGCAGAGTGAGAAAGAAACAAACTGCTTGTACCGTCCCTTGTGTGATATCCCTTTGCATGGACCTTTGAATGTTTTCAGTCATCCTGATTCAGCAGCACTTCAGGCTGGCTGCCATTCTGTTTGAGAGACAGCTGCTTGGATGGAATTCTGGGAAACACTGAACTGGCAGATAGGGCTCTACTTCTCTGGCTGGATTTACCCCTTCAAGTTCTCACTACAAATGAAGGCCATTTATAAAGTAGTCACTTGTAGTAACGATTTGAAAAACAACAAGAACAACACCAACACCTGACTCTATTTCTTTAATATCAGTTAAATATCTGGAAAACGAGAGGGTTGGACAGATAACCTCTAAGGTCCCTACCAGGTTTAGGCACTGATAATAGGGCACTCCGGTGTGGGAGAGCCTCCATAGAGCACTGCTGACAAGTGGAATGCCTTTGAATAGATTCTGGGGCAAAGGTGGTTACACTCTACTCTATACTGAATATGGAATTCAATTTACTAATTTCTTAGTATTGATTCCAGGGCATTGTCTAAGGTGCTGGGAATACAAAGATAAAATAGGAAATGGTTTTGTTCTTCAGGAGATCACATTCCACACAGACCAATAACATGTAGTAGTAGTAGTAGTAGTAGTAGTAGTAGTAGTAGTAGTAGTAGTAGTAATAGTAGTAGTAGTTGTAGTACTAGTAGTTGTAATAGCAGCAGCAGTAGCAGCAGCAGAAGAAGATTTATAATACATATATATATATATATATCTATGTGTGTAAAATGTTATTGTTGAGTTGTTTCATTTTTACCTGACTTTTAATGACCCACTTTGAGATTTTCTTGGCAAGGAAGTGGAGTGGTTTGCTATTTTCTCTTCCAGTTCACTTTACAGATGGGGAAACTGAGATAAATAGGATTAAGTGACTTTCTCAGAATCATGTTGTTACCAATGTCTGAGGTCATATTTGAATTCAGGAAGCATGCACTCTATCCACTGTGCCACCTAGCTGCATATATAAACAGACAGATATAATTAGAAGGTTTGCAAAGCAGTTTACAAATGATATCTCACTTGATCCTCAAAATAATCCTGTATCATGAGTACTATTATTATTTCTACTTGGTATCAGAGGTAGTATGGTATAATGGATAGAGCTTTGTACATGGGGTTAAAAAGACCTGAGTAAAAATCATCTCATCTCAGATACGTAATAGCAGGGTGATCATAGACAAGACACTGAAACTGACTCAGTGTTCTCATCTATAAAATAGTACCTACCTCTTAGAGTTGTTATGAAGATCCATTGAGATAATATTTTAAGGCATTTTGTGACTCTTACAGATTAATATGAAATGTAGTGGTTGCTGTTATTATTATAGAATTATTACTACTACTATGACTACTGTGATTACTACTATGACTACTACAAGAACAACAACTACCACCACCACTACTACTATTGCTACTGGTACTGCTACTGCTGTTACCACTACCACCACCACCACTACTTTTGTTAAATTTGTTTTTTTGTTTACATCACTCATTTTCATGAGATTTGTGAATTACAAATTTTCTCCCCGTCATTCCCTACCCCAACCCTAAAACAGCAATCTCGCTGTAAAGCTCCTCCCCTGTTCTGCTCTCTTACTTTCTTGTAGGGCAGGGAGGGTCTCCCTACCCCAGCCCCTGTATATCTTAATTCCTAGTTGCCAGTATTGCAGAGCTTTGAATTCTAGATTCTTTCAATTCCTCCCTTGTCCCCCACCCCACTGGAAGGACACACAATTCAATACAGGCTGTGGATATGTGATTATACAGGACATCTTCATAGTGGTCATATTGTGACAGTGATCATATGTCCCTCTTTCCTGTCCCTCCCCCACCTTGTTCTGTTCTCTACCCAGTCCCTGTCCCTTTCTTGAAGTGTGTGCTTCCAGCATCCCTCCCCCAGACCCTGCCTTCCCCTCTGTCATCTCCCCCTCTCATCCCCATGCCCCCTACTCTCCTGTGTGGCATGATGCCCAGTTTAGAGTTTATGCCATTTCTTCCTTAAGCCAAATTCAATGAGAGTAATTGAAAGTAAAGTTGTAACAGTTATCCCTTCCCTCTTCTCTATGGGATGATTGACCCCATTTTGTCTCTCCTTGTCTCCTCTCATTCCAGTCCTCTCCCACCTCAGAATTTTGCCTTTTAAAGTACCATCC
>CM053600.1:185945717-185983420 GCA_028646575.1 Pseudocheirus occidentalis | reverse complement strand
AAATAACAACAAACCCCAAAAGAAATAAAAAAAAACAGAGCCCCCAAAACTAATTGTATGGTTTTCAGCTCTATGACTCTAAGAATGAAAGAGGGCAAGAGGAAAAGGAAGAAAGGAAGGAAGGAAGGAAGGAAGGAAGGAAGGAAGGAAGGAAGGAAGGAAGGAAGGAAGGAGGGAAGGGAGGGAAGAAGGAGAAGGGGAAACTGCAAATGTCTGTTTCCCTTATAAATACTAAATAAATATAGCTGACATGTCACTTCTGGGGAAATATCTTCCTCTAGAATCTTCTCCCCTGAGAACTATACTATTTTGTAGCTTTCTTCTTCCCATACATATGAGCCTCAAAGGCTAGTGTGATCCATGAACCTCACTCCACTGCAGAAGCAGGCATTTTCTTTGTATACTGTCAAAAGTTCATTCTGAAAGTCAAAGTCTAAAACTACCACCACCACCACCACCACCACCACCACCACCACCACCACCACCACCACCACTACTACTACTACTACTACTACTACTACTACTACTACTACTACTACCACTGCTGCTGCTTCCACTAATTGTAGTCATAGTTATTATATTTCATGTTGCTTTAATTTATATTTGTTATTGTATATATATATTATTATTTTCTCTATATTAACTCTGTATCACATCATTCAGTTCTCATCCTTTTCTGAGATGTTCTTGTGTACTGTTCTTTATAGTCATGGACTTCCTTATATTCATATATAATGATAGACAGTTATTTAGCTTAGTTATTCTCTAATTGTTGGGCACATATTTTGTTTCCAGATTTTTTTGCAATAAAAATAGTCATACTATGAGCATTTTGCATAAATGGATAATAAGATCACTGAGTAAAAGGGTAAATGCAATTGAGCAACTTTTGAAAATTCCATTTTTTTCCAAAATGTTTATATCAATTCACAGATCAACCAAAAATAAATAAACATGACAGTTTTCCCACAGCACTTCCAACATTAGTTTTCCCCCATCTTTTTAACCTCTTTACTAACTTGATCAATGTGAGGTGACACCTCTAAGTTTTATTTGCATTTACATGATTGGTAATGATTTTCGACTTTTTTCAGATGAGTCGATAATTTCCTATTGATCTGAAAATATTCATATCCTTTATACTCTTCTCTGTTGGGAAATCAGTCTTAAGCTTACAGATTTGTGTCTTTTCCTACATCACACTTATTAAGATGTTTCATGCAAAGATTTTTTTTCCTAATCTTCAAATTTTCATTTAACTTTAGATACATTTTTGTTTTTTGTGTAAAAGCTCTTAAAGTTAGCATAATTAAAATTGTGTATTCTCTATTTTATAATTTTCTCTACTTCATGTCTGGTTATAAAATCTTTCCATAGCTGTGAGTTATCTAGCATTTTTCTTCTCTAAATTTTAAATGGTATGATATTTTATATTCTCATCTTTTATTTATTCAGATATTATTATAGTATATGAAATAAGATGCTGATTTATGCAATCTTCTGCCAAACTACTATTCAGTTTTGGGAACAGTTATGTTTCACTAAAGAGGTCTTATCCCAGTCTTTTGTATTCTAAAGTCAATCATACTTCATGCACTTGCTTCTAGATCTTTCTAGATCTTTCTTACCATCTCTATTTCCTTAATTTATTTTCTTCTTAAAAAGACTAGTATCAGATAACTTTAATAATATTTTTGAAGACTGTAAAAATTAGGTAATAGAAAATTGCTTTAATTTCTTATCTGTGATATTCTTGATATTTTTGTGGTTCATCTAAATTTTGTAATTAAACTGTGTGTTTTTATCAAATGGGTGGTTCTGAACTAAGTCTATGATTTCTTTGTTATGGAAAACTAGCAAGTAAGAAAACCCCTTTGACCTATGAAAATGTGCATTTTGTAGTTTTAGAGAATCATCTAGTGCATTGAGAGAACGACTTGCCAGGATCACACCAGGACATGTCAGAGATGGGACCTAGATCCAGATATTCTTGGATTCAAAGATACCTCTTTACCTACTGTACCATCTCGCCTCTATTTTATAATGCATTTACTTGGAAATTTGGTTTATTTAATGTTATGGACTAGTTTACGTAGTGTCATTTTTTGTTTTATCATATTCCTACAATGCAACTATCCACATTGCACATCTGTCTTCCTTTGTGAGAATGTGAGAATTGTTTTCTCATTGCATTTGTGTAATCACTGCATGTGCATTCATAGATTAGCTCCAAGATATTTTTCGTCTTGCTAATATGGCTTTTTGATATGTATCTGATTTATCTATTTTGTTTGCATTGTAAGACAACATTCTCTCTTTTTTCTTTTTATCCATTTAAAGAGTTTTTTAGATTGTTTTTGTTTTGTTTTGTTTTCCTTTTATTCACAAAAATCTTTTATGTTTCCTTGGAGTTATTAGTTCATGGATCTTCTGCCTTTTTAGATTGCATTATCAGTTCATGAGCATTTTCCCTTTCTCTTTTGCAATAAAAACTATTGAAAGTCATGTTTTTGTCTAAGGACTGATATAACTAAATGCCATAAACATTGGCATGTTTTTTCCACTGTTTTTTTTCCATTATTTCTCTGACTTGCTTTTTGCTGGCCTCATTACTTAGTATATATTTAAGTCTGAATATTTTATTTATTTCTTATCCAATTATTATACCTTTATCTGCCATGGCCTTTGTATTTCAGGGGTTATGTTGTGGGGTTTTTTTTTTGCGAACACTGCAAAATGATAGAAATGGGTATGCTTCCTAAAATTCCCAAACAATAATCACCAAGAATCTATCAAATGTGATTTTTCTAGTGATCTCTTCATGTCTATTTTTTTTGAGTTTCTGCTATTTTTTCCCCTAAATTTGAAATAAACACATTCAAATACCTCCCCTCTCTCATTGGTTTTCTACCATCATCTTCCTTTAATCTAATTCATTTTTCCTTTAAGTACTTAACTTCTATACCATTAGGTATATTATATGTTTATTTATTCTCTCTAGGGCTTTTCTGTCCAATATAATTTTTTTGTCTCTAGGTAGTACATATTTTTTGTTGCATATCCACAATTTTAATGATTTTTTGGATTCAAGTAAATCATAATGCTTTTTTTAAACAGTACCTCAGATTATTTCTGATTGTATATATGTATATCTTCTTATTTGTTATAGTCAATATACTGTAGGTTTCTATTTTCTGATAAAGTCAGTAACTGCCATTGAATGATTTCAATCAATGAATATTTAAGGTTATAACTATAAATGCATTCCCACCTTCTCCATGGATTCTCTCTTGTTATATTTTCTTTTCCTTTCTCCTTTCCTTTCTCCTTTCCTTTCTCCTTTCCTCTCCTTTCCTCTTCTTTCCTCTTCTTTTCTCTTCTCTCTTCTTTTCTCTTCTCTTCTTTTCTCTTCTTTTCTCTTCTCTTCTTTTCTCTTCTTTTATCAGGACAATGTATGGTAAAGCTTGATTCACTTAAAGCAATATTATCTCAGTCTCTGCCCTTACCCAAATACTTCTACAGGGTCCCTGTCAAGTCAGACCAAGAGTCACAGATCAAACTTTTCCTATTATAATCATTTCAGAGTTTCATTTGCCAACCCCGGTAAGATTATGTTCCAAGAATTCCCCTCCCTTTATTCTCTTTTGCCTTTTCACCTATAGAGCACAATTCAAAAAAGAAAAGAAAAATATCAAATTATTCTTTTTTTATCTTTCACCTTTCCTTTCCCTCCTTCCAACGTTTTTCTTCTCTCTGAGCCTCATCAATGAGATTGGGACCTTCAATTCCTGGTCTTTGTTTTCTCAGTAACCTTAAGACAAAGAGGGACTTCTAGGCAATACTTGTCTTGTCTGCTCTTTACAGTAGGTAAATAGCAAGTCATCACTAATTTGATGCTTTATCAGTCTTTAATCTCTCCTGTCACTGCTTATTTGCTGTCATTACATATATGCTTTGTTAAGTTTCTTTGGTTCGCTGAATTTTCATCTTTACTCTTTCAACAAATTCTACAAAGTTTTCTTAAGCACATGCTGTTTGCCTAGTCACTGTGCTGTGTGCCTGAGATTACAAAGACAAAAATAAAGCCATCCCTGATCTCAGGAAGTTTACATTTTATTGAAGAAACAACATATTGGGAAGTATGTAGGTACAAACTGTATGCAAAGAAATTTCAAAGGGAGATAGCACTAAAAATGGAAAGAATCAGGAAAACTGTATATAGAAACCTGGACCTGCTATGCTGGTGAGAAGGTGATTTCTTTTGCTTTACAAACTGTTACATGCCAGAATTTTCCTTTATTTATCGACTTTGTTGAGTAATCTTATATGATTTAAATTGACATTTATTGACATGTGAATTTCTTCATCCTAAAAGTTTGAAGTGGCCTTGCTGATATTGTGGATTCCTTCAAATTATACTGTAGCATCCTAATATTTCCAGGCCATTTTTGTATTTTTTTTTTTTGGAATATGAAAATTTAGTTTTCTAGCTCATTGTGCATTTCCCTCCTTGAGCATGTTCATGTGTGCAAAGATCCCAGTAATTCCTAGACTGGTACACCATATCTTAACTTCAAGGTTGCTTAGTTTGGTTTATAGAGACCTCCAGTATTTTCCAAGTTTAACTGATTTTGATTTTTTCCTAATATTTTCTTCCACATTCCCACTTTAGTATTCCTTCCCTGAAACCCTCTTTTGTCATTTAGTATACAGCTTTATTACAGCCTCCCACTGTGTCCTCTAAGAAGTCAATAGTCTTCCTTTCTGAGTTCTTAAAGATTTCTCATTTCCATTATGGTTTTTTTATTTTTATTTTAAATGCTTTTATCGCAAAACTATAAACACGTTGAGATTCTTATGGTAGTTTCTGTTTTCCTATAGTCATCTACTTCTTGCTGTTGTCATAGCGTTCTTCCTCCTTGAAAATTAATCTCATATTCTTGTTCTCATAGTATTTCTTCATTATATCAGGATCTTGTTTTTTGCTTGTATATTTTCCTAAGTGTTTCTACTGGTTCTTTTTTGAGGTTTACTGTGCATTGATTTGTTTTCCCATTTTATCAAATCTTATTATTTTATGTTCTTTGGCACATCATTTTCTGGAAATGGGTGATGGGAAGGGACTGAGCATAGTCACTCAGTCATCTTGTTGAAAGGCCATCTTTATAATTATTATAGTCATCTCTCCTTTGCCCACATTCCATCGTCTATTCAACTTGTCTTTCTTCCTAACGTATTTAGTCGCTAGTGTAGCTGATGCTTATCTTTTATCAAGTCTTCATAAAAATCCTGAATATAATTCTGATTTGTGCCTGCAGAGAAAGATATGCAGAGTTTTATTAAGACCTTGATTCATGCATGGCGTTATTTTTAATGTTGGGAATATCCAGATTTGTTTTATAGGAAACCACAATGCTTTTCTTTCTCATTCATTGCATTTATAATGCTTTTGAACACTTATTAGCAACTTATATGAACTGGGCTATGCTTATAATGGGGAGATATTTCATGCACCTCCAATGAACATTCATCTTGGGTAAAAACACATTCAGCCATACTAAATGGGGGCAGTGTAAGCATTTATGCAGTTATTTCACCCTGTGTTTATTTACAACTACCTTCTGTTTTCCCTCTAAGAGTTCCTAATAATAATGAGTTAGTAGCCCTGGCATCTCAAAAGAAGCTTGGGCTTGCAACTGTGAGCCTTGAAGATAGAGGGTGCATTGAAAGAAAGATTTGTTCGTGCTAAGGATCATGAGACTATACAATTGACTGAAAAAATGAAGGAAACCCTTTTGATTCTTGTTTCATGACCTAAATGGTGTATTATGTAGAGCCTTCTATTGCAGTCTGTAGTCTGGCCACTCCATGCTATCAACCCACTGTTCTCAGGCATACCTCTATCTTGTGAACAACTTGAAATTTGGTCTTTAAACAATTTGGCAGACAAATTGTCCAGAGTTTCCAGATTTCCTTATTCACAAAGTCCTCTAGAACATTTCTTCTAGTGAATTAAGAAATAGTGTACTGTAGTGAATAGAATATTAGAGCCGTCCGGAAGACGTTGATTCTAATTCAGCCCCAAACACTTACTTAACTATATGATCCTGGGCAAATCATTAACGTCCCTGTACCTGCATTTCCTCATCTGTAAAATGAAGATGTTCCATTGGTTGATTTCAATGGTCCTTTCTAGCTCTACACTATATTTCTTTGATTTTATGAATCATTGAATCAGGAAGAAAAATAAGTTAGCAATCATATAATTCAGTTGGCTCATGCTTACAAATATCCAGACCAAGTTCAGAGATGACTCAGCTCTCTTCATGATGAGTCATACAAGTCCAAATGACTCATCCTATGTCTCTGGTAATTAGTGAGAGGTACATTTGGCTAGACTTGGATTAGGTGACCTGAGTTCAAGCTCTGGCTTTGTGTCAATTATTGACCATGTGATTGCAGCCAAGCCACTTAACCTCAATTTTCTCATTTGTGAAATGGGAATGACTAATGACAAGTTCTTTAGCTGTATCACAAAGTTGTTTTAGGGAAGATGCTTTATAAAGCTTGAGACACTGGAGAAATGTGAGTTCTTATTAAACTCTGTTCCTAGGACTCCTCTTCCTATCTTTGTCCTGTTGTTACTCACTAGTTCAGTGAGAAAACTCCTCTCCATTCAATCAGTCTCATTCTGCTGTTCTAAGTAGATATAAGGAACGTGGAGTGTTGAGGTATGCAATTCTGGAATTTATCACTGTGTTCTTCAGGAAAATGACATTTGACAATTTATTCATCATTTGCTCATCACTTCATTTTCCTCCACTATTCCATGGATCATTGAATATGAATCTGGAATCCTATAGCATGGTGTATTATGCATAGACACATACACAAATTAAAGTAGAAATATAGTTTACAATTTCACAGAGAAATGAAAGAAAAAATATTTAGGTGGGTCTGAAAACCCTTCACAGGCTGGATCCAGCTGAACTTGCTAGGATCATATTATGGTTGGGAGTAAGAGATGCAGCAAGAAGTTCTGGGCTTGATTCTTAACTCTGCTTCTTAATAACTGTGAAACCTTGAGCTAATGATTTCATGTGAACAGAGTCTGCAATGGCCTCATCTATGGAATGAAAGGTTTGCATTTTACCACCTTTAAGTCCCTTTTAGCTCCAAATATGTGATCCTATTATGCTAAATGATACATACCAAAAGAATATCGTTCATACACATTGCATACAAATAAATATTTTGCCAACTCATGCTCCATGATTAGAGGATGTGAGCATATGCAAAGTCTTGGAGCTTGTGTGGATTAACTTTTTGTCTCTGGGCTATAATCTAGTGGTGATTGAAAATTTCTCCTGGTATACACAGACATTCCCACAAAAAAAAAATTAGAAGGCTTTTGCCATTGCTAGGATATTGGCGGAGGAGGGATAAATATGTGTGTGTATGTATGTATATATGTATATCCATATATACATACATATATCTCTCCATATATAATGTCCATACATGTGTATATATCTGTATATGTGTGTGTTTGTGTTGTATGTATGTATTTTGTACATGTGTATGTGTGTATTGTTAGGCAATTTGACTTCCTAGCCAGAAGGCAGAATGATTAAGTTTAATAACTGCTTCTAACTATTGGAGTTCAGTTGGATGGTTTGTTACATGGGAATCCTATCTATGATAGCTCAAGAGGTAAATGGGGTAAAATATACAGTTGTACAAGTGCATCTCCCCCATGACCACCACTAGGATTATCCCTAGAATCCTGAAAGTTAGCTACAACAATGGCTGCCCCCTCCATGAGCCTCTTAGCTGCTGGTATGGATGTAGATTAGCTAATTGAGCCAACCAGAGAGAAAATGAGACCTTAGGAGTGGGGGAAAGATCAGTCACCCACACCCATGCAGTATTTAAAATCACAAGATTCTTCCTCATGGACCCTTTGTTCTAGCTATGCTGAAGGAGTAGCTGTTTCCAAAGCTCATAATATCATTTCTTGTCTTCACACATCCATATTGATCAAACCCTGCCCTACTTCCCTGGCAGGCAGTTTGTATTGCCCTGTCTTGCACAAAACTTCTTTTCATTCAATATTCAGGGGCCTTTGGGAATCTTTCTTGACTTCCTCCAGCGAGTAGTGTGTGTGTGTGTGTGTGTGTGTGTGTGTATGTGTGTGTTTCTCCTAAAGTGATTAGCACAGTACCTGGCACCCAGTAGGTACCACATAAATGCATATTCCCTTCCTATTTTCTTTCCTTCCATTTTACTAGGGAATTGAGTGTGAATCTCTCCATTGGTCCACATTACATGGTACCTTGAGTTATATTTATCTGTGTCCATGGATGGCATAGGATTTAGAGCTGCACCTTAAATATCATAAGGCTAAATATCTTCATTATTCATATGGGGAAACTGAGGTACCAAGAAGTTAAGTGACTGACACATAGGTCACAAATTAGCTCCACTGAGAGTGAGGATTCAGACCCACATCTAATGATTCCAAACCTTCTTTTCTTCCTATTATATTACAATAAGATGAAAATGGCCATAGAAGGACTAGATCTGGTTTTCATCTTTCTGTCCTTATTGTTAGAACATTGTCCTGAATACTGAAATACTTAATACAAGTTTGTGAATGGATAGCTTCATTTAGGTAATCATTTTGTTCTGGAATTTTTTTGTTCAAATCAATATTGTCAAAATTTTGTAAGTCACATATTTTGTAAGTAGAGCTTCTTATAGCAAGCTGGCTTTAACATAACAGGGTATCATTAGAGTTACAGAATCCAAACTGGATTCACACCCTGCCTCAGAAATCAATTAGGTCTGTGAGCCTGGGCAAGTGCATTAATTTCTCTAAGCCTTGGTTTCTTTATATATAAAATGGAGCCACTAGTAGATTCTACCTCACAGTATATGAGAGGGATACATGAGATAATGGATGGATGGATGGAAGCAGCTAAGCAGTATTCTGGATTCAGTGTTGGGCTTTTGAGTCAGAGATATGATTTCAAATCTAGTCTCAAATGCCTACTAGAAGTGTGACCCTAGGTAAGTCATTCTCTTCTCTGGGCCTCAGTTTCCTCATTCAAAAATGGGAATAGTAATAGCATTTACCTCACTGTTTTGTTGGGTGTCTCAAATGAAACAAAGCATACTATATAAATAAATGCTAATTATAGCTAGAGTGAATGAATGAAAAAAATGAAAAAAAATATTAAATACTTACCATGGTCCAATTTTTGTACAAAGTATTGGTCCATTAAATTGTAAGCTTTTTGAGGACAGGGACTGTCTCTTGCTTCTTTTTGTATTGCCAGCACTAAACACAGTACTTGGTATACAGTAGGTACTCAATAAATATTTATTGTTTGATTGCTACAAATAAAAGGCAAGATAATACCTTATTTCAAGGAGTTTGCATTCTAATAAAGGAAGACTTCTATTATAAGAACGAGTACCTGGGGAATGGGTATTTTTGGTCACAAGGACATCACAAGGATGATCAATGGACCTGTAGAAGAATTGGTCATTGGTCCTTAGAGAAAGAGATAGAAAGGGGAGAGAAGAAGTGCAGCTCAGGGAGGGAAAGGGTATGTGAAGCTGGTTGGATGGATGCCTATGGTGGTTGACTGGGAGCTGGGTCTTTTTTTAGTGGGGGGGGCTTGCTAGGCTTTGTAAAGTTTCTGAGTTTGCATTGACTTATTCACTGATCAGAATAATATACAATATGGAACTGATCACCTCTGCCATTATGCCTTTACAAATGGTGCCCCACCCCAGTTTAGAATGCATTTCCTCCCCTACTTCCACCTCTTAGAATTTTTAGCTTCACTCCAAGGTCAGCTCAGGGGCTCCTTTTTTATAGGAAGTCTTTTAAGATCCCTCTTGTTCTACCCCTACTCAAAAAATCAAGCACTAGCTTTCTATTTACTGGTTGTATTTCTTTTGAAAAATGCAGTCTCACTGAGGGCAAGCATTTTTCTTAAATTATTATTGTTTTTATATCTGCATCCCTAGCATTTAGCACATTGCACTGCACAAAGGACAACTTTAAAATTACTTGTTGAATTGAATTGAACTTAGTATACATACATATATATATATATATATGTTGCATTTAAAAAAGTGTTGGCCTAAAGAAAATCCCATTTCACATCTGCTCCTTCATTCTAATGAAACTATCCCTTCATTTAAAAGCTTTACGCACACTTTGGAATGTTTTCTCAAGAGATTACTATACTTAAAACAAATCTGGAGTTCTTAGATCTTTTTCATGATAGACTTTTATGGCAATCTGATGAAGCCTAAGAGCCATTCTCAGAATGTTTCCTTGTCTATATTCATAATTGAAGAAAACACCAATTTTCAGTTAGAGGCTATTGAAAAGAAAGACCTTTTTCGTCAGAATCTATGGATCCTCTGAAATCTACCCATAGACACTTTATATACTTCATGTTATCAACCTCTGCCTTAAGGGAGCTTTAACTCTCTCCCTACACTTCACGTTGAAGCAGCAGTGATTAAGTAAGTGGTCTCTGCTACATTCTAAATGACTAAGAGTTTCCCAAATGATAAGAAACAATGAGAAATAGACTGAGGTTATCATCATGTCAAGGTCACATTCATCTAAGTGGATTTGAATCACTTTAAAAATATATCTGGACTTTCAGAACTGCTGATATTTAACTTCATAGAGTTGCTGGCTTATTGTTTTCTTCTTCATTGGATTGGCTTTGAGAAGACAAAAGCATAAGTTATAACCCATGGGTGGAAATTGGGTCATTTGTGAATAGGTATACATCTGTCCGTAAATTGCTAAGATAGACTATACACAAGTTGGAAAACCATTTAGGGTAGTTTGGATTCTTTAGGGCTATTAGTTGACTTGAGTTAAGAAGAATAATACATTCCTGCACAAATGGAAAAGTATTTTTCCTCTTTTAATCTGCCTTTCAAAAATTTCAGGGCAAAGTTCTCAAATGTGTTACTATTTACTGGTAGGAGAAAGAACACTGGATTTGGAACTAGAGGGCTGTTGTTCTTTGTTCAGTCATTTCAATCAGATCTAAAGCTTTATAAACCTATTTAGGATTCTCTTGTCAGAGTGGTTTTTCATTTCCTTCTTCAGCTCGTTTTACAAAAGAGGAGACTGAGGCAAACAGGGTTAAGTGACTTTCTCAGTAATATACAGCTAAGGAGTATAGGAAAAAGACCCAAGTCCAAATTCTGCCTCTTCTGCTGACTAACTGAAGACACTGGACAAATAATTCCACATCTCTGAATATTCTTGTCCTCATCTGCAACATGATAGGGTGGAATAAATGACCCCTTTAAAATCTAAATCTTTGTGCTCATATGACCTAATGGATTCATTGCTTTGTCTATTTGCTCAGGCATTTATAAGACCCCTTGACACTTACTAATAGCTTTTAATGCCAAACCAACAGGTGTATCTCCATATAAATTCTTTCTAACAAACATCAACTCATAAAACGCCAAATTTTATGAAAGATTTTAAGTTAGTTTCCATTTATGATCATTTTTACACTCTTTTTCTGACCCTGTGTCTCTCTCCCTCTCTTTGTCTTTTTCTGTTTCTCTGTCTCTGTCTCTCTCTGTGTCAAGATCTCCCTGTCTCTGACTCTCTCTCTCCATCTCTCTCCATGAATATGGATATACACATCACTTAAAAAAGAAATTTTGCCCATTTATTTCTTGGAAAGGATAGATTTTTTTTAAAAAAACAAAGTTTTTCTCTCACCCCACCCCAGCTTTCCCAGAGGCACAGTTTATGTACTCTGGAGAAGTGTGTGTGTGTGTGTGTGTGTATGCCTGCCTGTATGTATGAGAGAGAAATGAGAGGGGAGGGAGGGATGGAAGGAGAGAGAGACAGAGAGAGAGAGAGAGACAGAGAGAGAGAGAGAGAGAGAGAGAGAGAGAGAGAGAGAGAGAGAGAGAGAGAGAGAGAGAGAGAGAAGGGAAGGAGGAAGGGAAGGGGGGAGCTAGCTAAAGAGGGAACTGTCAAGAACAATAGCTAAAGGAACCATTCAACCAGTTCAGGGTCAAGGCCTAAAATCTCACTGTTCCAAATGGTTAAACTTAATGAGTCTAGGACATTTAATACTCTTTAAGAAAGGATGCGATTTCCAGCCCCAACTGTTCCAAAATGATTATAAAAGTAGAGCCACTGAATTCTGCTTTGTGGCCCTTCATAAAGGACAGCGATATCAGGTTTCTCACCAACTGTGACATTCTCCTTTCTTCTAATCTTTTGTAAAAATGTTTCAAAATGATTAGTTTTTCTTTAAAAAAGAAAAACTTTGGAAGTGGCCCCCATAGGAGGCATTGAACCCTAAGTCAGAGAAGACAGATCTGAATTAGGTAACTTTATTCAACAAGATTATTAGCTCTGTAACAAAGATCAGAATTAATGTCTCATTTTGGGTTTGTCTGGTGGGTGGAAGTCTATGGCCTTTCATTTCTTTCTTCCCTTGTCAGGAATCTGAGGCTCAATTAAAGAAGTGTGCCTAATCATCTGTTAACAGCAGGTGCCACTCCTAAAGGAGCTTGCATTTATGGAGACTGCATTCTCTTGGACACTAAGATAGTGTTTTCCCAAGGAACTGGTGTTTCTCCAAGGAACTGACTATTATATCTTGTGGAGTTCAAGAAGACTTCCCAGGTTATATTCCTGGAGAGCTGATGGAATAACTGAGCCTCTATCCATCGAGATTTGTGATAAACAAGCAAAGATAGGAGCCCCCCCCCCCATTTAAATTCCTCTTTTAAATGGAGTATAGAGATAAATGTACAAGGAATTTATGCAAAGTATACTCGAAAAGTATACTCCACGTTTGGGGCTACCATTTAAGCTACTATTAGGACAGATACTCTTGTCCAATGGACATCTTGCAGATTTTCTCTGATTTGGATACGTCAATGGTCTAAAACCAAATTCATCATTTTCCCACTAATAACAACAACCATCAACCCATGATTTCTTATACTGTGTGATTTCTGCCCATGCTTTACATCTTCTGCAGGAGACTTTGCTAATAAGCCTTCAACTTGGTCAGGGGTTATTAATCTGAGGGTCCATTAATTTCAAAAGAAATATTTGAAATATTGCCCTCCCATTCAACTGGATTCCTTTGTGATCCTATGCACTTTATTGCATGTATTTAAAAACATTATTAGGAGTTTTCATAGGTTTCTCAGACAGCCACATGGGGTCCATGACATAAGAAAAGGTTAAGAATCTCTGTTAAGTCATTTTACATTTGTGAACACCAGTGCGGCCCTGGGGCTAACCATATGCTTTAGCTCACACTAGCTTATGTCCTTTTGTAGCAGATGTGGCCTTGGTAAGAGCCACTTCTCATGATAAAGTTGTTGGTGGCAACATTCTTCCTTCTCACCCATTCATTTACTGAACTAATTGAAATGAGAAAAAAAATATTAAACTGCTCAAATTACAGCAAAAGAAGTTAGAATGAGTTTCTTATATTCACATTGGATTTAAAACCTCATTTCTTACAGCTGATAATTAGATCTACCTGGTTTATTTCACGGAGTGATATTCAGAATTTTGGTGAGAATTGTTTTACAGTTATTAGGTTTGTTTTAAATGCAATCAATTAAGGTTCATTGATTTATAGTTGAAATGGATCTCAGGGGCAAGCTGGTCTCACCCCTTCACCTTACAGATAAGGAAACTGTGATTTATAACAGTAAGATATTTAACCTGCCCAAGGTAATTGTATGGCATTCATCAGAGGCATGATTTGGGTGATAGTGGGTCTTCTGATTCCAGGGACAATTCCTTCCATTGTCCTATGTCGGGTTTGAATTTATTCTTACTTCCTTTCCCTCCAAAAAGGAAAAGAGGACTCACTTAAGGTATCCATATCTGGTAGGTTATACGGTATCTAGTATAGGGCAATAAAATTCGTCTAGATTGATTCTGGAACTGTTTCCTCAGATCATTTTTGTCTGCTCCATTAGGCAGAATGTCATCCTCTGAAGGTCACCCAAGTGGTGGAGGCACTCTGGAAAGCCAGCTTGCAGGGCTGAGGGCACATTTGATCATGCATGGCTTTGCTCCTGATTACCAACTCTACAACATGGGGCTGTTGTGAGAACAAATCACTTTGACCTGACAGCTCCCCAGGCAAGGACGTTTTATCTTGCTATAGAGAGCCAAGACCTTGAAAGCAAAGAAGATGACTGACCCCAGTAACAGTTCTAGCCATTAAAAATATAACCAAATGGCAGCTCTTGATATCATAAATACACATATTTTCATTATGTTATTATCATATCATTAGTTTCAAGAAAGTGATTTTCCAAACATTTCTGAGATAGGCAGAGCTTACACCCTTCTTCCTTGCCTTGGATCAGGTTGGTGTAATGATGGCCAAGATCTCTAAGGAAACTATTCCCACGTGGTATAATTTTTCTCGCTTACGATTGTAGGGCAGAAGTATGGTTGTACATTGCAAATGCCCTAAGTGACAGATGAGAGGCGGGGGCTCTGAAAGATAGTGGGTGAGCTGCTTATGGAGTTAGGAAACCTTGAACGTGTCCCATCTCTATGAATCTGGGCAAGTCACTTGATTTCACTGGGCCTTAATTACATCATCTGTAAAATGAGAAAGTTGGATTTCCTGACCTGTGATATCCTGTCTAGTTCTAAATCTACCATTCTACTAATATAAGGTACAGGCAATTTACATGCCAGCCCTGACAGAAGGGGATCTCAAATCAGCTGATTCCTACATTAAAAAAAAACCCCACAAGATCATGGAAAGAAAAAAATACCATACCAGAATGATAGAAAACAAGTTTACGAGTTTTTAAATCACTTTAATCAAAGGGAGCAAAGGTGTGAGGAGGGTGGAGTTGGTGATTGGCATCAAAATAAGGGCAGTGACTGGGAAGGAAGGGATGTTTTGCATTTGGAAAGAAGTTTCAGTAACTTGGGCTTTTGATTGAATTTTTCCAATCATTTTGGCAATAGGATTGATGATTGATAAGGAGGCAGTGTGGGAAGCTGCACAGCCATCACCTTAATGAAATTGGCTTCCTCTGAAGTGGAACCAAGGCCCCCTTCTACAAACTTGCCATGGCACCTGGGTATGTGCTGTAAAGAGAATTTGACCATAAATTTGAAAGATTTGTGGCCTGGAGCCAATTTGTAAAACATTTCAGATTCTTCAGTGATCTTTTTAAAATGCAGCCTCACAGATGCAGTGTTATAATGAGCAAATGCATACAGCTCAGCATTCTAGCACCGGCTTTATGGGCCTGAAAGTCTGTCATTTCCTTCTGAGAAAAAAAAATTCCTATTATAAAATTCTGTGTTTACCTAATAAATGATTTATAGCAGTATATGATTATGTTCCAACTTTTATTAGTACTTTAGCCGCACAGCATGTACATATGTGTACACGCTCACCACTTGGCAACGGGGTCCTGTATAAATCTCCCAAATAAATCCATACGTGTGTTGTTAATGTACACCTGCCCGTGTATATTTATGATAGATGGTATTTTCTTTGCTCCTTTATGATGATTGATCTTTGTCTCACAGTGGCTTTTATAGGGAGATTGAATGATGTTTTTTCTCTTTCCGAGCTATTCAGTGGAAACATTCTTAACGGCTCCAGGGGGTCAGACATTGCCGCTAGTGCTATGTTTAGACCCACTTCTCATGCGTGTCTGTGACTTTAATGGTCAGTGCTGAATGGCATCCAGACACAGAGGGACCTAAAGGTTGGCCTGATACAGGCACATCTTGGATGTGTTGGAACCCAGATCTGCTTAAGTACAAAAATGAGTCTGGTGTAGAGGCAAAAGACCTGAGGGTGAATTTTCCTCTTCCACTAAATATCTGTGTGACCTTGACTGAGTCCCCTTACTTCTCTGGACAAATTAGTCATCTATAAAATGAAGGCACTTAAACTAGTCATTCAAAGATTTGGGTCTGCAAAGGACCTCATAGCTACCCAGTGCCCCTCACTAATTTTTTTTCAGGTGTGGAAAAGAAAAACCTCGAAGGTCCTTTTCAGATTATAAATTGGTGGTCCTAGGTTCCCTGATGCCTCACTGGAGCACAAACATGTCCCAAGGGCTGCTTGAAGGCTGTACTAATTCAACATATATACTAGCAAGGGTTACCAAGCTGGGAAACCTTCTCGATGGCTAGTTGATTTTACCATCACAGGACCAGGTCATCTCAATTCAGATCAATTATAGAATACCAACTCCAATGAAATGACAAATCCTTGACTTATATCATTCTCCTGGGATTTTACAAATTCAACCATTTATCTGATTATTATTAGATCATGGATTTAGAGCTGCAAGTAATATCCAAAGAATTCTTTACTTTAAAGAGGAGTAAATTGGGCCCAAACCTCACCTTCTGCCAGAGGCATTTTTCTGCTGGGGAAGTGAGTAGTACCTTTCCCTCTGAGCTTACCTTACTGCTATTCTGCACTTACAGTCATTAGTGTTATCGTAGATATGGTCTCACCATTAGAATGGAAACACTTTGAGGGCAGGGACCGATTGTATTATTGCTTTGCATCTTAGCACAGTACCTGGCACTCCGTAAGTGTTTAATAAATGCTTCTTGATTAAGTGATTTGACCAGACCATATGAGTAGTAAGTGATGGAACTGGGCTTTAAGGTCATACCCTGTGATTGCAAATCTAGCATTCTTTACCTCTATACTGAGATGCATTTAAGGCAGAGACAAATGAAATGTTTCATTTGCCACTGAAGCCTGTGATGAGGAAGTTGTGAGGGTCCTGTGCTACTGAGACATGATGTTGTACCCATTTTTAGCCAAAGAACATGTAGTCTGTCCATAGCCATGCTTGCTGCCCAGGCAGGAAAAACTGTGGCACTGAAGGGAAGATGTAAGAAATCAGGTGAATCATGGGCAAAGGGGGGCAAAATGGAAGCAAATCAAAAAGGATCATTTCTTTAAATATGTATATGTATATATATACAATATATAAATGCAAAAATATACATAACATGGATAAAAGGGTTCACAATTCCATCTACATTTCTATTTTTTGTCCATTATATATTGAAATGTTTATATTTATTAATAATTTTAAGTGAATTATATATGTATATATTTATACATATATGCACATATATGAAACTATATATTATATAGACACATGATATATGTATGTATGTGTATATATAGTTTATGTGTACATATATGTGTGTCCATATATATATATATACACACATATATAGTTTCATCATTAAATTATGAAAAAAGATCTATGATTTCCTTACCATGAGTTGCTTCCTGTTAGGGAACTCCTGTTACCAGAGCAAGCACAAGCTGCTCATTACTTTGTGTTGCTAAGTCAATAAAAGGAGCACTGGCTTTGAAATCAGGGGCTTTGGGTTCAAATCCTGCCTGTTTAAGTTACTACATTTGTGACCTTAGGCAAATCTCTTTTCCCTTGTGTACCTCAGTTTCCTCATGGATAAAATGGATTGAATTCAATGGCTTCTAAGTTTCCTTCTAACTTTAAATGTATGATTCAATGAGCTATGGGATGTGCTTGAGAAACAAAGGTTAAGTGACTTGTCCAGGGTCATCTAGCTAGTATATGACAGAAGGAGGACTTGAAATCAGGTCTTTTGAGGCTGACTCTAGAATTCAATCTGCCAAGCTTTACTACCTCAATATGAAATTAATTGAATTTAAAATAAGAATTCTATCTTGAAATTAGAATGAGAAAAATGAAGAAGGAAACACAGATAGAAGGGAAAATGACAAGCTCATTTTGGCCTCTTAAATGTCACAGAATTGAGACTTTATGTTTTATGTTATCATTCTGGCTTGTTTATCGCTTAATGGTAACACTTCTGATGAAATTATAGGCATATTTAAATGAGCCAATATAATGTAAGGAGCAATTTGAAAATGGGGTAATAAATTAGCCAAAGATATAGAAATCCCATTAAAAAAGTGACACATTTTGAAAAATGGTCACCTTGAAATAGTACTCTTTTGTTTCCAAAAGCTCAATACCTTTGGCTAGCTATTAGAAATTACCTCAGAAGAAAGAAAGAAAGAAAGAAAGAAAGAAAGAAAGAAAGAAAGAAAGAAAGAAAGAAAGAAAGAAAGAAAGAAAGAAAGAAAGAAAGAAAGAAAAGAAAGAAAGAAAGAAAGAAAGAAAGAAAGAAAGAAAGAAGGAAGGGAGGAAGGAAGGAGGGAAGGAAGGAAAAAGGAAGGAAGGAGGGATGAAGGAAAAGAAAAAGAGAAAGAAAGGGAAAGAAGGAAAGAGAGGAAGGAAGAAAATAAAGGGAAGGAGGAAAAAACTAAGGGAGAAAAGAAGATTAAAATCATCTGATTAAGAAGGTTTATCTTCACCATTTCTCCACTTCTCCATTTGGCATCTCTACTCTTCCTTTGATTCTCTTTCCAGATTCATATTTAACTCTCTTTGTCTTCCGACCACCCATGTTTCCTCAAAACTGCCTACTCATTGCTCCCCAAACATAGCAATCCATTTCCCATCTCTCTTCTCTATACCTGGAATGAACTCTCATTTTTATCACCCTCTTAGACCCTCTAGTTTCAAGGCTCAATCTAAGTGCCTACACCAAGCTTTTCCTGTTCTTGCTAGCTTCTAGCACCTTCACAGTCCCTCAGACAATTACTTTGTGTTTTTATTTCCAAACAAACATTGTCTTTCCCTACAGAATTCTATCTTCTTGAGGGCTGAGGCAGGGATCTCTTCATTTTTCTCTCTTTCCCCTCATAGCTAGCACAGTGACTGGAATCTTATAATGCTTAGTTATCACTTCTTGACTGGCCGCTTATTGATCAGAGCTCCCCACTTCTCCCGACCCTGGCATGATATGATGCAAACCAATTTCTACCTCTTCCCTATTTCCAGAGCGGTTCCACCTCTGATAATTAATATTAGTCACCTTCTAGTTAAGACAGAATATACTGCAGCCCATTGAAAATCCATGTCTCATTATGAAAATCCTCCAGAATGGATGTGAATGGTGGGAAATTCAGGACCAGCAATGGGAGAAAGATTTCTTTTTCAAACAGAGAAATGTTGGGTAACCCTTCAAACACATTTTGCAAGTAGCTGCTATATTTGGCTGTGAAAACAACTGACCCTGTTTCTGTTTCTGTTAATCATTTTTGAAGTGAGAAGGAGTGATTTAGGAGAAGAGACTTCCTCTTAAGGCCCAGCTCAGGTCCTACTCCTACATAAGAAACTCACAAATTCCTTCTGTTGTAAGCACTTTTTCCCTTTTGAAATTTATTTTCGTTACTTTGCATACATGCTGTAGATTCAGATAGATGTGTGTGTGTATAAATCTAAATCTATGTATCTGCATAAATGTTCTGTCATCTGCCCAGCCATTCACCACCACCCACCTCTAGTAGAATGTGAGGTCAGAGAGAACAAGAATGGTCTCATTTTGAAGTCCAGGAACATGACTAGTAATTATCGAGCATTTGGGGTCTTATCGTGTAGTAAAAACAGCATTGGATTGGGAGTTAACACCCGGGGTTCTACTCATCAGCTGTGTGATTTTGGACAAGTCCTAATACATCTTTAAGCCTGTTTCTCTGAGAATGAGAGAAAATGAGGAAAGCAGTACTTTTACTGTGGCTCTCTCAGGATTGTGGTGAGAAAAGTGCTTTATAAGTTTTAATTGCTACACAAATATGAAGAATTGCTATAAAGAAAGGGAAGGAGGGGTGGAAATCAGACAAGAGAATGAGATCCTTTCTGTAAAATCTCCCAAAACAAAGCAACCCTCTGATGACTGCCTCCTATCCACTCTGCTCTGATGTACATAGTTCCTTGAAAGTTGTCTTCCATGTTGGCAGGTGAGTTCCTTGAGAAGTGGGTCTGTTTTTTCCCTCTCTTTGTATCTTCAATGCTTGTCCCAGGGCCTCTGCTCCAACACTAATTGCTTACTACCTGAGTGACTATGGATAAATCATTTTACCTTAAGGACATCACTTTTCTCCCCTGAAATGAGGTGGTAAGAACTTACTGAATGTTTATTGATGGCCTGACCTGTTGATTAGGTGCATAGAACTGGACCTCTGATCAAATTTGGAAGCGAAGTTTCCTTATAGTCATGAGGTACTAGACCAACTTTGAGACTTTTTAAAGTCCCAGCAGCTCTTTGGAAGGCCAGATAAGAAAGCTTTCTGAGAGTGAGTCATGGAGGGAATAGGAGTCTCTACCTCTTGGTAAGATAATGAAATGAGAGCAGTCTAAAGGGAAGAATTATTGATTTCATTAGAAGCGATAAGGAAAGAGAAGCCCAGATCAGAGGTCATGGAGAGGCATTCTTCCCCTGGAAATGCTTGTCCTTGTCCTACATAGGGAGAGAGAGCTGGGAGGCATTGCTGGCCACTCCAATTAGAAGTAAATAGAGTGTTGTTTATAGAAAATTGAATTGACCATTTTAATTAAATCCTAAAGCTTACCTTTGTTTAGGAATTATTTTAAAGGTTTCAGGGACACTGTTCTGCCTTGTTTTACTTCTCTATTATAAGGCCAGAGCTGGTTTTAAAAAATGCAAGGCATCTTTTTGAGTGATGAGTTGGATAGAGGAATTTTACCTCTTCTGAAGGTTTACTATGCCCTCCCTGGTGATTGGAGGCCCTCCATCAGCACAAATATATAAATCAAGAGAAATCAGCAGAGGTGATCTTCAATCCGCCCTCATTTGGGATGTGACCCATGCCCAGGCAGCCCTGATTTATGGGGGTGACTGAATCCTTGCATGTTTCACTAGAATCACTGTTTCACGGTGTTTAGGTAATTGATTAAATGAAAGAAATATTTGAGTTACTGTCTGAATCAGGGCCAAGAATTGAAAAAAACCCAACTGTCAGTTTCTTTGTGCTGCACGGTGTGTGTGTGTGTGTGTGTGTGTGTGTGTGTGTGTGTGTGTGTGTGTGTGTACAGGCAAGGGGGGTTAGAGGGAAAAATGACAAAAATAGTACCCACAATTAACTGCTTTGAGAGCAAGGAAAGAATATTTTCCCCTTTTTGTGTATTGCAAATGTAGTTTGAATACTGTTCAATTTCTGTTGTTATTCTTGGTTCCACACTGAATTAGGAAAATACTGTGCTCTGACAAAAGCCATGGTAGAATTTTGCTTGTTTTTTCCATTGCAGATTAGATCTATTTTCCATCAGTCTTCATGTTTTTAAAAAACATCTGTATGCAAAACTATTGTCATTCTATCTCCATTTGAGGTAACAAGAGTCCTCCAGTTGGAGTAAAAGGCAGAACAACAAGAAGGTCACCTTGCACTTTTCCTGGTCATTTGGGTCTAATATGTGTGGGAGGTTTCTCTTGTCTTTGGGACCCTTTAAAGAGCTATTTAAAATTATCTACTAGTGTCCTCATCCAATAGCTCCACATGGTATGACAAGGCCTGTGGGGTCTTGGGCCTATGCCAGGACTGTGTGAGGTCTGACCAAAATGGACACAGCTTTAAGTATGGGCCTTCTCTTCAACAAGATATCTGTCACTGAGGAACTTACAGTATATAGTGTCATGTGTTCAGAGCCAGAAGGGATCTTAGAGCGTGTCTGATTTTCTGGTAAGAAAATTGAAGGAAGGGAGAAAGGGAGGAAGGAAGGAAGGAAGGAAGGAAGAAAGGAAGGAAGGAAGGAAGGAAGAAAGGAAGGAAGGAAGGAAAGGAAAGGAAAGGAAAGGAAGGGAAAGGAAAGGAAAGGAAAGGAAAGGAAAGGAAAGGAAAGGAAAGGAAAGGAAAGGAAAGGAAAGGAAAGGAAAGGAAAGGAAAGGAAAGGAAAGGAAAGGAAAGGAATACAAATAAGATACACAAATAAAAATGAAGAGAAATAGTTCCTAACCCAGAGAAACTTGCATTCCAATGGAGACAAACCACACACAACGAGGGACTAAAAAGGGGAAGGAGATAAGAAAGGTCATCGTGTAGGATTATAAATTTGAAGTCCAAAAAGTCAGGAATAAGATCAAAAAGGGAATGAGAACAGCATGACCTGAGCCTCTTCACAAACAAATGGAGGCTCCAGGAGGAAGGGCCCAATAAGGCATAGAGGGGCAAGCCTTGTGGAGGACAGGTCATCACAGCGCCCAAGGTGCAGAGGAGGGAAGTGTCCCACCCACTGTCATACAAGTAAAAAGTGAAAAAGATGGGATATAAACCCAGGTCCTTTAAATCCAAATCAAGTCACCTTTCTACTGTGCAGAACACTGACTTTTTATCAGCTTGGCCTCAGAGTGATGCTTTTTTCAACTATAGTTGCCCCTAAAGAAGACTGCCTGAGGCATAGAGGGGTGGAGATCTGCACCTGTGAAAGGTGTACCCTACTAGGAGAAACTGAGCTCTTAAAGTGGGAACGAAAATAAAGGGTCCCATAAAAGCTCTCGGGTTCCGGTCCCCCAGTTTATCCGGTGGGAGGTGTCCAAGGACCGCTCGCAAGGCCTGGCCCCTTCATCTCCTATTTGATGCATGAGCCCCCGTTGATTTGGAGGGCTTTCTCCCTACAATTCTTTGATTTCCCCGGATGGATGGACACATAGCCAGTTGCAAAATGGGCTTCTCCATGTAGTCTGAACACGGCAGGTCATATTGTTAGCGCTGATGAGGAGATATCGATAAGACCCTGGATGCTGCACACGGGATCTCAAAGAGATCCTTTTTTCCCAGAGAGTAACTTTGGATATGATTCGTCCGGTAACCAAGTGCATGCAGACACCGTGCACCCTTTAAAACAAACTTACCTCAGTGCATTGTATAAAAACATTTACTTGCCTAATGAGTCTCCTTCGGGCTATTCCAGAGATTCATCTTTCAAAGGAAAATCAATGGGGTGAATGGAAAGACACAGGCCTCTTTATGTGGAGCTTTTTTTCTCTCTTTCAGCTGGAGAGATTTGAGTGATTCCAGCTGCCATCATCAGGAACAATGGCTGGGCATCTAAAACAAAGGACTCCACACTGATTGATTGTGCATAAGCAAATGCTGATAGTATGGAACCTTGTTCTGTTAACCAAGCAACATGAGATAAAACAGCCACGTCTGTACCCCTCAGGATGAGCCCTTCAGGGAGGAAGGAAGAGTGTCAGTCAGAGAAAGTCACTGATACCATACCTCTGAAAGGAACAACAGTGACAAAAGTGCAGCCTTTGAATAGCACATAAATAATGCGGCTTCTGTCAAGGGCATGCTAGAGGTGAACGACTTTGTGTTTTCAAACCTTTAGGCTTTTGCCATTCTGAACAAATATGGGGAATGGAACGAGGAGGCAGGGCGCCTCTAGACCTCTATAACGTACCAGCCTGGGCATTGCCGTTGAGCCTACAGGCAAGCAGAAGTTGTCGGTGTACCTCAGTGGGCTAGCCTTGTCAAGGAGCAGTATCCAGAGAGAAGAGAAGCCAGGATGATTTGATAATCATTTTCACTGTCTGGCACCATGAGGAAGTAGAAGTTTGGGCTCAGCAGCCTTGAGAATCCCAGCTCCCAAGCTACTGGGAGTCCCAGGATGCATCACTCCCAGGCCCCAAATTCTGTCTTTTCCTTTCTCTCTGACCCTGCCGTGTTCCCATGCCTGCAATCTATTGAAATCCACGCATCATAAGTTCACCTCAATCAATCAACAATCATTTAAAACAGTGTATTATGTGACAGGTGAGGCATCTTGATGGTGCAGTGGATGTAGCACTGGGCCTGACATTTGAAAGACTCATTTTTCTGAGTTCAAATCTGGCCTCAGAAACTTCCTAGCTGTGTGACCCTGGATAAGTCACTTAATCCTGTTTGCCTCGTCTGTAAAATGAGCTGGAGAAGGAAATGGGAAACCTCTCCAAGCTCTTTGCCAAGAAAACCCCAAATGGGGTCAAGAATAATAGGACGTGACTGAAGTGACTGAACAGCAACTAAATCTTGTATACATGGGCTTATTTACGTCTAATCTCCTATATTAGAATGTAAATGCCTAGCAGGTATTAAGGGCATTCCTACCTTCCTAGTTATCCTCATCACTTAGAGCAGCATCTGTCACATTTTGTCATTCAGTCATTTCAGTCATGTCCTACTCTCCATGACCCCATTTGGGGTTTTTTGGCAAAGACACTTGGGTAGTTTGCCATTTCCTTCCCCAGCTCGTTTAATAGATGAGGAAACTGAGGCAAACAGGGTGAAGTGACTTGCCCAGGGTCACACAGTCAGGAAGTATCTGGGCTTAGATCTGAATTCAGGTCTTCCTGCCCCCAGGCTCAGTTCTCTATCCATTGTGCCACCCAGCTTCCCATGCACCAGATTTAAGGTTGGAAGAAGCATTTATACGTGTCAGGCTCTGCACTCTACAAATATTGTCTCATTGCATTCTCACAAGAAGAATGGGAGAAAGGTGCCTTTACTATCCCCAGTTTATAGAAGAACCTGAGGCAAACAGAGGTTAAGTGACTTGGTCAGGGTCACATTGCTAGTGTTTCTAAGGCTGGATTTGAACTCAGATCTTCCTGATTTCTTACCTATAGACCTAGCACCCTGTCCCTCTTTCTGCTTCTAATATCCAATGTAAATGAAGGGGATTGTGGAGGGTCAGGATGAACCAAGAGAAGTGGGTAGGGCAGTCTGGGAAAGCTCCTGCAGAAGGATGATTGTGAGAAGCCTAGAAGGAAACAGTCAGGTGTAGGTAAGGAGGGATTTCAAGACTGGGAGAGAGCAAGGAGTCGTGTGGTATCATGGTGCATGCAAAGGAGGCTGGTGTAGTTGGATTATAGAGCGAGTGAAAGTAAAGTATAGGATAACTAGAAAGTTAGGAAGACGACACATTGTGAAGGGCTTTAAATGCCAAACAGATGATTCTGTACTTAATCATGAGGTAATAGGGAGCCATGGGAGGTTATCAAACCTGGGGAGGGTAGTATAACCAGACTTTCACATCAGGTAAATGGTGACATCTTTTCTAGTAGACTCCAGATCATGAACTCAGAATGATCATAGAGTCACAATGCCACACATTTTGATGTGGAGGGGACCAGGATTCAAATCTACCATTTCTATGTTGTGTGACCTTGGGTAAGTCCATGGATCTCTCTGGGTCTCACAGCATTTTTATTTTCTAATGATTTATTTTTACTACAGTAAATTTCTCACAAAGTAGTTGTGTTCTATGTATGAAATTGTCTTGTAGATGTAAAAAACAACATCTATTCCCATTTTCATTACATAGTCTCAAATAACAAATCATCATCATCACCACCAACAAAAGATTTATTAAGCACCTACTGTGTGTCAGGCATTTTGCTGAGCTCTGAGAATTCAAAGAAAGGCAAAAGCATCATCTCTGTCATCCCATTCTAACAATGTCCTGTAGGGACTTAAGGCAGTGAAGTCAGTGGTAGAATTTTCAGACTTCCATTGGCTGACTGGATAGCATTAGGCCAGGTAATTGTAGGAGATTATTTTGTAGGAGATTATTGACAGGTGAGGTCAAATGGCATCCCACAAATGAAACTCCAAAGACCTATACCGTGATACAGACTTGCGTATGTTTGCAGTTAGTGTTAGATTAACTTTTATTTAACTGCTTTTCCCCTCAGACCTGATTTCCTTGGCATATGTAACTTCAGGTAAGAAGGCTCCTTCTCCCAGTACAGATTACCAACTGTTCTGCACTTTGTAGTCAGAGAGAGTTTGCAACGTAATTCCTCCAGTATATTGGCAGAGGCATATGTAACTTCAGGTAAGAAGGCTCCTCCTCCCAGTACAGATTACCAACTGTTCTGCACTTTGTAGTCAGAGAGAGTTTGCAACGTAATTCCTCCAGTATATTGGCAGAGGCATATGTGACTGGTTTTTTTTTCTGATTTCCAGACCAACCCTTTACCCATTATAGTACTTAACCCCTACATTCTAAAGTAATTTATAATTACTAAGATTTTAATTTTGGAATTGAGGAATAATAGCCTTTGATTTTTCTGATGATCATGTCATTGGCAGGAAGGAATTCTAACTTTTCAGTTATTTAGCTGAAAGACTAGCCAATGAACTCTATTCTTATTGTTTGTATTTAAAACAGTATCTCAGTTTACATAGAGAGAGGAAATGAATCAGAACTGACATGGTTTCCTTTTTGCTCAGTCATTAGAATTGTGACCAACTCTTTGTGACTCCATTTGGGTTTGGGTTTGTTTTTTGTTTTGGAAAAGATACTGTAGTGATTCATCATTTCCTTCTCCAGTTCATTTTACAGAAGAGAAACTGAGGCAAACAAAGTTAAGTGACTTTTTCAAAGTTGCATGATCAATAAGTGTCTGAGGCCCAATTTGGTCTCATAAAGCTGAGTCTTCCTGCTTCCAAGCCCAGTGCTCTATCTACTGTCCCACCCAGCTGCCTCTAATGACATAAATTAGTAACAGGTTAATCCATTTCCCTACCTTTTAAATATTCATGCTAACTTAGTCTGAAATAATTTGCATGTTATTCTCAAAATCAGACTCCAAGATGGGGGCTTGACTCTGTTTCTCTTTCCACTCTATTCCATCTAATCCTTTGGTTCCAACTTAAAGGGGCAATTTGATCTCCTTCCTAACTGGATGAATAGCTCAAGAATGTAAATTTCCCTCCTTTTCTTGAGTATGAAGGATGGTTCCTTACTTGCCAACATCTGACTTTGAAATGTATCCATAGCAACTATGGATTAGATATTAGTTTGGGTGCATTTCATTGAGCTGAGCTCATAAAAGTTAAGTACCATCAGGTTCTGGCATTTTGACTTTGTGTCATGGAATTAATTTGAATGGACTAGCCCCTCTTTCTTTCCAGTGGTATTGAGAGCCTGAAGCAAATTTGCATATATGGCGTATAAAGCCTACCTGCCAGTCATTCTTTAACTAGAGAAGCCACAGTTCACATACATACATCTACATGTGTTGAGAGCCTTGGGTGTTCAGTGGAATGGTTAGTGTAGACAGTTGGACTCTTTCTAGCAAGTGTTCACATATTGGCAGTTAGAACAGCACTTGTGGTTTGGGGGAGTCTTCATGCTGTTGGATACTGTCTTAATTAAGGCTTGCCCATGTGTTGGCGGCACTGATTTGTATTTTTAATAACCAGAGAGACATTGTTAAAATTATGTTTCTAGAGCAACAATTCTCTGGTGCTACACCTAATTTGACTTCAGTTGTGCTATATGTCCCTGAAATATAAACTGGGTTATGTAAATCTCCTTGCATGAAGTCATTTGAACTGTCTGGTCTTCTAATAATGCTTCAAGTAAAGTATCCAAAGCATTTTACAAAAAAATTGTTCTTTCTGTACATAGTGAGAGAGGGTACAGCATGATATGGCCTCCTTCTTTGACAAGGCTAATCTTTCAATGTGTGTACTACAAGTTCTATGATTGTTTTCTCCTGGCTCACATCTTATATGAGATTGAAACTAGTCAGTTTCTTCCCCTGAATCATCTTCATCCTCTAACCCTGTAAATATTGGCATATTCTAAATTGTCTACTCAGCTTCATTTTTTCCCCACATATTCTCTACTTTGGTGATCTTACCCATTTCTCACATCTTCAATTATCACCTCTATACAGAAGACAATTAAACGCAGCCTCAACATTCCCCTCAAGTTTTGATATTGCATCTCCAAATATCTGGTAGAAATCTCTACTAGCAGCTCAAACTTGATGTCCCACACTGAACTCATCTTCATTCCTAAGCTTCCACTCCCATCTACGTCTTGAATTCTTTTGATAGTAAAAATCATCTTCCCAGTATCCAAACCTGTAGATCCACATTGTAATGGGGAAAGAGAGATAGATAGATAGAGAGAGAGAGAGAGAGAGAGAGAGAGAGAGAGAGAGAGAAAGATAGACACATATGAAAACACACAATACATATACATATGTATATACATATACACACAAACGTATATGTATATACATATGTACACACATAAACACATGCACACACATATATGAGAGTGGTGATGGCAGAGGGGGCATCGGTCCTGGTAATGCTGTTGTTCTTGTTGATGTTTGTCTTCCATTCTTAAAAAAGATGATGACATCGGGAAGATGATTCTATGAATTGGATTTAAATGGGGGAGGACTGTGCAAAGGCATCAATCTCACTCTTTTCTCTGGAGCCATCTGGGTCCAGTGGTGAGATACGACTCAGGATGACTGGAGCTGACCCACCCCTGGAATATTACAGGAATGGTGTGTATGTGTGTGCAGGGATGTAACAGAAGAGAAGACTGTCATAGTCCATCCAGGAACAAAGGCAGAATTGATTTAATCTTGGTTTAAGTTTGCAGAATATGAGAAGGGGGACAGGGAGGAAAAAGTAAAATCTTTGCATGGAGAAGTTAGAGAAGAGAGTTTTGAGGAGGTAACCAGAGAGGAGGGAAGAAAGTCAAGCTTAGCAGAGGCTTTCCTGAAGTAGAGGTCAAGAGAGAGAGGCATATGGTTAGCACTTAATAAATATTTATTGATTAACTGATTGAGGCTCCCAGGTTTCCTATTTCTGGTGATGGCATCATCATCATCCCAGTCACCCAGGCTCAGAGTCTCAGAGTCCTCATACCGGAAAAATACAAGTCATTTTTTATCGGACCCAATTCAATTCATTCTAGAAAATATTTACTAAGTGCTTACTATTATGCAAAACACAATGTACACACTGGGAATACAGTAATGAATAATGATGCAGTCTCTACTGCTGAGAAGCTTGAGGATCGGAGATATGACTACAAATATAAGCATGATAAAATAAAGTGTAATAATCAAGGCAAAGGAGAGTCACTAAATGCTGTGAGAAAATCCAATAAGGAGGAATTCACTCTGAGTCACCTTTGACTTGTCTCTGACCCTCATACTCGTATTGAAACAGCTGCCATGTCTGGTTGGCTCTGTCTCTTTTCTCCTCTATTGCTTTGTCCCATGTGCATTCCCTCTTTGCCATTCAGATTGTCACAACCCTATGTCATGTTCTCACCAACTTCTTACACGATCTCCCGTCAGAGCTGTCTAACAGGTTTTTCTGCCTCTTGCCTTTTCCCTGTCTAATCCATCCTTCACACTGCTTTTTCCATACTCCACACAGCTCAATCTTCTTGATTTGCTGGTCCAGCCATCATTTGGCTGGAAGTCATTTGGTTCAGAAATCATTTAGGGACTCCCTACTGACTCTAGGATAAAAAACTCAAGGCCTCGACTAATATTTTTCCCAGGCTCTTTTTATAGTATTCCCCCTGCTTATTTCCAATTCCAGACAAACCAACCCCTAGATATTCCATAATCTCACCTTGCCTTATCCTGCCCTTGGATAATCCTGCAGGCCTTCTATAATGTAAGACCATCCACATCTCTGCCTGCTGAACTCCCTCTCTTCCTTCTAGGCCAGCTCAGATTTAAGCTCCTGAAACCTTTCCAGACCTTCCCAGAGAAAGCAAACTCTCCCTTGCTGGGGTTTCTCATAGCATTCAGTGACTTTCCTTTGTTTCTGTTATTCTGTTTATCTTTATGATACATATATCTGTATAGCCATATTTCAGAACCCCAATTAAGCTCCTCAAGTGTGGGGACTATATAATTATTCCCCACTGTATCCCCAGTGTATATATTTTGCATAATAGTAAGGCCTTAGTAAATATTTGCTAGAATGCATTAAATTGGGGCAGATAAAAATGACTTATTTTCTTCTAGTATGAAGATGCTGAGACTTTGAGCCTAGGTGACTGGGATGGTGTGATACCATCATCAGAAATAGGGAAATTGGGAGATTCAATTAATTAGCCAATAACAATTTATTAAGTGTATAAAAATATGCCTTTCTCAGACCTCTATTTCAGGAAAGCCCCAGCTAGGTTTCACTTCTCTTCCTTCTCTCTGGTCACTTCCTCTACAATCTCCTTTAAAGCTTCTTTGTGCTATAATTATACCCTTTCCTCCCTCTCTACCACATCCTGACCTCCACCATATTCTGGAAATATGAACCATGAACAAATCAATTCTGCCACTGTTCCTGGACGGGTTATGCTAGTCTATTCACCTGTTACCCCCTACATAATAGTCCTGCAACTTTCCAAGTTCCCTTCTTCCACCACCACTCTCATATATGTATTGCCTTCCCCATTACAAGGTAAGTTCTTGAAGGGCAGGAAATGAAGCTTAACACAGTGCTTGGCACACATTATGCACTTAATAAAGGCTTTTCCGTGCCTTCTTCAAGGAAGAAAGGAAGGGAATAAGTACTTATATAGTATCTACTATGTGCCCGACCCGGTGCTAAGCACTTTACACATATTTCATTAGAACCAAGCTAAACCTTGGGATACAAAATACAATGTCTCTGACCTCAAGAAGTTCCTATTATAATGGAGAAAGCGCCGTAGGGCAGGCAGGACGATAAGTTCATGTGCAAGTGCACATGTTTTTCCTCCATAAAATGAGGAGGTTCGACTAGATGTTTTGAGATCTCCTTTAGTTCTAGGCCTTCAATCCTAAGTTCCAGAGTATGGTCATCATGGGAAGGTAAATTTACATCCAACAGAGACTTTCCAGGTCATCTTGTCACATCCTCACCTTTTTACAAATTAGAAAAAAGAAACCCAGGATGGGGAGAGGGGAATAATTTATTCAAGGTCACAGATACTAAATGGCAAAGCCAGCATTTGAACTCATGACCTCTGTGTACTTTCTTTCATGCTGTACCCACTAACGTCCTGAAAGAAAAGCAGAATTCCAAACCAAACACCTATTTATTTATTTTTTCCATTTCTTCAGCCTATGAATTGCTTGAGATAGGGCAAAAAGGTTAATGGGAGATCATGGAGATTGTACCTTCCTGTCTTCAATCTGGGATCCTAGACCTTTCATTCTCTTTTTTCTTACCTCTGAGATTGACTCTCTTCTACCTATACATGATAGGTGCCTTGACATTATCTTTTTTAAAGTTTCATGATAAAATGCAAAATTATGTCATGTTCCCATTAAGCTCAGTACCTGGTCATGCTACTTAGCATGTATTAGACATTTTGACATTTCTCTCCATGATTCCCATTCATTTCCTCACATTTGATGAGATTTAGATTTAACATAAAGTTCTTCCTAACGAGTGATTTGTATTGAATGTCATGTTTTAAATGCAAAGAAAAAAAAAGAGCATGTTATCACAATGAAAAGAGAACATGCCGAATGAAAGAGCAGACGGACAGGGTTTGATTGATGTTCCGAACTTATTTTTCACTGTGAACTCCTGTCAGCCTGGAAATCATAAAACAGAAAAGAGGCTTGGTTCAGCTCACACGCCCTTAGGGGATGTATGGAAAAGGATTTAAAATTCTGATAGAGTAACTTCAAAAAACGTAGCATCTGAAATAATTTATTTCACTACAGAGTGAGCAACTGAACTTTTACATTGAAATTATTCTTTTTGAACTTGCGCATGGTACCAGGCAGACACAGTGGTCTCCGGACGTATGGCACCAAGGATGCCAGTGTTCAGCAGGGCTGCCTTCCTGGCGCTGAATCCAAAGAGCAGCAGCTGGTCTGGTCCTGCCTTCACCCTTCTCATTGATCATTTCCTGAACAATGAGAGAAAAAATTAGAAGACAGAGATTTCAAAGGTTGTGGAAGAGAGGGTGAGAAAGAGGATCTACTTCTTACCTCTTTGGGAAGAATGACTCAAAGGCTTGGTTTTTGGTTGGAGTCAGAGGTTGTTAAAAAAAAAATCATCACAACAGCTTGTAGATGCGATGGCTGAGAGAGGAGAAAAGCAGAGACGGGTTGAACCTTCTCTTCTTGTCCAGAGCTACATCTCACCGGAAACTGTGCTCTTGGACAAATTTGCCCCCAAATTAGCCCATTTGGAGCATAAACTTGAACTGTCATGGTGCATCAAAGTGGGTTTGACATTACGTGTATAATAAAGACCATGGTCTTAGGAACATATTTCATTGCTTATGGTAATAGAGCAACTGATAATGAGGGAATGAGAAAATTGAGTACATATGTACAAAAACCATTTATCATCATATATGTGGTTTAACAAACCATATCTAGGGCATGTTAAAGAAAAAAGAAATCCAGTATAAAAGAATGAAAGAGAATTATAATTGCACTGAAAAGATTCAGCCTACTTGAATGGAGATACTGGTCTGGGTTCATGTAACTGGCAGATCAGAATTTGCTTTTTACCTGGAAATTAGGGTAGAAACTCTGAAATAACATAAAAATGTAGCATATTTTAAAAAAGTTTGAATGTTCTTTTTTTCTGTTTCTCTCATTTTTCATCCTTTCCTCCTTAAAAAAGGTATCTTTTGTTTTTAATTTACCATTACTTCTCAATATATCCCTTTCCCTTTTCCAATAAGAAAACCATCTCTTATAAAAAAGAACAAAAAAGAAGAGGTGGGGGGAAGCAGTTGGGCAATACTAACCAAAAACATCAACGGAGTTTGACCTTAAATATAGAGCCCTACACCCATGGTCCCCAAACTCTGCAAAGAAGGACCTATTTCCCATCCTCTTATCCTCCCATTCTGTCTTCTTTTCCCCCTATTCTGTGTCTTTATCTTCTTTCCTTCCTTCCTTTCTTCCTTCCTTTCTTCCTTCCTTCTTTCCTTGCTTCCTTCCTTCCTTCCTCCTTCCTTCCCTTTATTTCTTCCTTCCCTTCCTTTTTCCCCTTCCTTCCCTCCATCCTTTTTTCTTCCTTCCCTCTGCTCTTCTTTCTCCTTCCTGTTCTCCTTTCTTTCCTTTTCTTCCTTTACCCACTTTGACCATTATTCTTTCTTCTTAGTCTTTATTAAGGTTTAATCACTACATGGTGAGATCTTATATCTAATGTGTGTATACTTGGCTAGATGTGCTTCTGTTACACTGGTTAATATGTGTAGTGGGATTCCAAAGCTTTGGGGGAGGGGCAAACAGAGGAAACAAGCGTTGTTGTCAAGTCTTTAAAACTAAGGAATTGAGGGAAGATAATGTTGATGATATTAATAGCTAGCAAGTTTATAGTGCATTATAATTTTCAAAGTGTTTTTAAAATATCTCATTTGACCCTCACAACAACTCTGAAAAGTATGTACTATTATTATTCTCATATTATAGATAAGAAACTTGAGACACACAAAGGTTAAAGGACTTGCCCAGGGTCACGCTGCTAGTAAATACCTATGGTCACATTTAAACTCAGGTCTTTTTGACTCCAGGTCCAGGACTCGATCCACTTTATTTAAAAAGAGATTTGTATAGCTTTGTAGCTCTTTATAAAAACTTAAGAGGAGGAGGAAAAAGAGAAGGAGGAAGAATATTAGCTACCATTAAAATGCTAATAGATTTTACCAACTGTATCAGTATGAGGAACAGACCCAGGATTTCATTGATATAGGTGACTTCCAGGAAGAAACTCGACCAATGAAGCTCAGTACCTTCTCTGAAATATATAATCTTAGGGAGTTATCTATAGTGCTGAGAGATTAAGGGATTTTCCCAGTGTCACATGTCCATATGTGTCAGAAATGTGGTTTGAATTCAGGTTTTCCTGGCTTCCAGGACAACAGATTTCTATCTGCTTCTGGATTGATCAATTGGACATCTCCACCTGCCCCCCCCATATTTTTTTCTATACACAACAGTTAAAAAACTGATATGGCATTCACAAAAATGTTGATTTAATATTTTTGGTTTTTTATTTTTTAATACTTTGAATTTTTAAGGCAGAAAACCTCAATTCACAGTATATTTCTCAAGATCTGATAAGAAATTTTGCAACAAAAATCCTGTTTTTATGTTTCATACTAAATAGTCTGCCTTTTTACATTTTAATTAGATTTTTATCTAATACTGAAGTAAAATAAATGAACTTAGGATATGTACAAAGGCCCATATACACACATATACATATATATCCATACACATATGTATATTTACACACACACACACACACACACATCTTTCTCCAGTTGATAAGAAGTCTCCAGTTGCTAACCTTTTAGATTTGAGAGGAAGGCATTTTACTTGTTTTTGCCACAGAAGGAAAAGTAGGTTGGATTCTATGCTAATACAACTCTATCTCAGTGGTGCATACCGTGATTTTCATACTTCCAGTTCTGTTTGGGAAATTGGGAAAATGGCATGCGGCCAGAATAATTAAAATGAGATTTAAGGGCCCGTGTTGGAAAGCTGTTCCTTTTTTCAAGCTGGTTATGTTGGTGTCTGCAAAGTAATGTGGCTACTTCAGCAGGCTCATCAATTACGGATCAGATTAGATGCCTCTGTGAGCCCACAGGTGGTCAGGCTGCCCAAGAAGCAGTCTTCATAAATGCCCTGTGAGTTCCCTTCTGAGAAAGTGGGCAAGTGAGAAATGTTTTCTTAATCGAGGTCAGTTCCCAGTGCTTTAGTAGCATCAGAAGGATGAGCCAGGACATGTGAAATTTGGAGATTATAACAAAATGAGACATTAAGATGAATTAAGTTGAATAAAAATAAAATTTTACCAAGAAAAACAAAAAGAAACAAAAATGCGTTCTTCTTAAAATAAGCATTATTATATAAAAATGTATATGTATATCCACTATATACATTGCTAGTCACCGTTAACACTCTTGTATTTTCCAACTTTATTCCAAGCATCTTAGAAGCAGCAATGTACGGTGTGAAGAAAATCATAGGTTATTCTCATTATTTGTCAGTGTGGTTATAACCTTGGCCCATAGAGAGACCTCCTGCTGCAACTAACGTAGCTTCCTGTTTCTAGATTTTCTTTTTACAGAGTTGGAGGGAAGCTTGTGACTTCTTAAGACAGGTGATTGAAGGTTGGAGAAAATTCTTTTGTACCTCGATCGCAACAACTGTTATTATGGAGCCTTACGCTGTACTCCCCAGGAAACCAAAGTCATTTTGGAGACTGACATTACAAAGTCCTTCCTACCCCCTGTTGGAAGGCAGTCTTTAAAAGAATGAGGAGAAAGTGTAGAGGATTCAGAGAAGAGAGGCAAATATGATAAAATGGAAGAAAATAGGTTATCTGCTAGAAAGTTTAGAGGAGATGGGATGTTTTCTTTTAAAGAAGAGAAGGCTAAGGGTTAACTTGATTGCTGCCTAACATATTTATGAAACTTGTCAATCAGTTAATTTCCATGAGCTTAGGCAATAATGGGAAAGGGAATGGGTCTTTAGTCATGCCTGAGATATTCATCTTTTTGCCAATAAACATTAAAAAAATAAAACTGTAGAAGTAGGCTGTCCCTAGGATAGTATATTGAGCTTAGTGGAGTTCACCAAGAGAATCAGCCATCATTCATCCTAGATACTTGAGTCATTTTTATAAGGGGAGACAGTAGGATGTGTAGTGAATAGAGTGCTGATTGGAATTAGGGTGATAAAGATTTGGGTTCCAATCCTACTCCTTCAACTTCATAAGTATGTGACACAAGTTGATTGCCACATCTTAGGTCACTCTCTGGGATTTATGGATAAAGTTGCAAATGGATATGGTAAAGGCAGAAAAAAATCACAGATTCTTCCATTAGCACTAATTAACTGGGTCCTTGTGAGGCTGAGGCATTGAATGGTATGAGCTTGATTTGGGAATTTTTAACCTGGGACCTGGTATTTCTTTTAAAATTCTCTCTCTCTTTCTCTCTCTCTCTTTCTCTTCATATATATGTATGTATATGTATATCTATGCAGATATATACACACATATACACATACAATGTACACATAATACATACATTTATACACATACTTGTGTATACATGCATACATAGAGAGATAACTATATTTCAATATAATCACTTTATTTTGTAATAGCACTTTATCGAATACATTTAAAGACATTATTCTGAGAGAGCATCTGAAGATCTCACCAATCTGCCAAAGGGGTTCATGATACAAAAAGGTCAAGAGCCCCTGACCTGAAGAAATTGAATTTTTAATGTTTCTAGATAGAGACTCCATAAAAGAAAATTCACTTTTTAAGGTAAAATTAGGTCTTGATAATAATGGCTTAGCAGCATAGCAACATACAGAGTGTCTGGGACAAACACCATGCCTTAAGAAATACATTGTCTTTTAATCTCAAAAAATACTGAACCTTTGCCTATTAATATCAGTGGTGACTGGGATTTATTCATTGAAATCATGTTTGTGAATATAACTCAGACTTAATCAACGGAGCAGACTCAATCAATCAATCAGTCAACAAGCATTTAGTTAGTAAGACGCCATGCCAGGCCCTTTGATGTGAACTACAGAAACATGGATAGAAAAGGAAACAGTCTTACTCATTCTGCTGGAAGGAGGAGCAACAACACACGACCATATAAGTAAAATAAAAGGGAGGGAAAGGAAATATAACTTTGAAGGGAGTGGGAAGGGCTGTAGCTGTCTCGGGATCAAGACAGGCCTTGTATAGGCCAAGCATCTCACCAAGGATCGACAGAATTACCCACACGTTGGCACTATTTCCCAGGTGGTGAACAAGTTTGCTATGAGAATCAGTATCCTAGGAATCTTCTCAGGCTCCTTTGAGGTAATAGTTAGACCTTGGGCATAAGTGAAGTGTTTTAGAAATGGCCCCAAAGCCAGAAAGTGTTCAGGTATTTCCTCTGACACATATTGACTCTGTGACCCTGGACAAGTAAGTGTCTAACTTCTCAGTGTCTCCAACAATATTGTAAGGCTTTAAAGTTACAGGGAAGCTTGTTGTTGTTATTGTTGTTGTTATTGTTGTTGTTGTTGTTAAGTTGTGTTCAATTCTTTGTGTCTCCATTTGGAGTTTTCATGGCAAAGGTACTGGAGTGATTTGTCATTTCCTTCTCCAGCTTATGTTACAGATGAGGAAACTGTGACAAACAGGATTAGGTGGCTGACCCAGAGTCAGTAGGAATCTGAGATTAGATGTGAACTTAGGTTTTCCTAACTCCAGGTCTCCTGCTCTATCCACTGTGCCACCCAGCTGCCCTACAGATCTTCTTGATAGAGGGAGTTTCCTCACCTGGGAGATCCATAAACCAAATCACAGGTTCAGACTCTATTATAGACTCTCATAGTCTATACATGCCGCATCTTCGGTCACTCTCTGGGCATCCCCCCAACCCAGAGTGACCTTAGGCAAATTATTTGATGTCTTTGGACCTCAACCTCTGCCTCCGTAAGAAAGTAAGTGAGGGGGTGGCTGGGTGGCGCAGTGAATAGAGCACCGGCCCTGGAGTCAGGAGGACCTGAGTTCAAATCCGGCCTCAGACACTTAACACAAAAATCTAGCCGTGTGACCTTGGGCAAGTCACTTAACCCCAACTGCCCTGCAAAAAAAAAAAGGAAAGTAAATGAGGAAGTAATAACAATAACTGCCAGTTATATAGTGTTCCACATTTTAGACAACCATAGCACCGAGCAGGGATAGGAAGAAGAGTTAGGGACTGAACCAAGAACTCCCAGACAAATGAACCTGTTCTGCTCCTATAGGTTAGCACTTTCTTTGCCATTTATAATCTTTGAGAGTCACTCAAGGCTCTGAGAGTTGAAGGGATTGCTGTAGGTTGACCCAGACAATATGGATCAGAGAAGAGACCTGAATGTGGGTCTGATTGACTCTGAGGCTGGCTACAGACCTTTGCCTCTTTTTGAGTCA
>CM053600.1:185864927-185945217 GCA_028646575.1 Pseudocheirus occidentalis | reverse complement strand
GTCCTGCCTCCAAACAAAACAAAACACAAACTCCAACTCAGTGTCTTAAACATGGCAGGCAGTCCAAGATGTCCTGTCGAATTAAATGAATTAAATCATTTGCCAAATAAGCAATTTGAGCTTGAAAAAGTCACCCAAATAACGTGTTTGGGGCTAGGCCTTTGAGCTTGTCTCTGTGGGGAGCTCCCTCCAGCAATGCCGATAGGCATCTCATTTGTAACTTTGAGCTGTATAGTATTGACTCCGTAGTGAGGGGTTAAGTTTTTGGCCCAAGCTAGGCGGCGCACAGGGCGGAATACTAGATCTGAAATTAGTAACACCTGAATTCAAAGTTTCAGAAAATGTGCGATCCTTTTAGAGTCACTTAATCTGTAAGTTTCAGTTTCCCCATACATGAAATGGGTATAGTAATAGCACCTCCTAAGCTGGATTATCATGGGGATCAAATGGGATATGTGACTTCTTTGTAGCTTTAAAGTGCTACATAAATGCTGAATGATTGTTCTTGTTATTACTACTATCATTAGCAGCAGTGTCGGTTTTGGTGGTGGTGGTGGTGGTGGTGATAATGGTTGTGGAATTGGCATCATATGTCAGATGTAAAACTTGAACCCAGGTGTCCTTGACCTCAGGACTAGCTCTTGATCTCCCACACCCCACTGCTTTCCTGTCCCACTTGCCCTTTTCTAGTCTTTAAAGCATTGTCTTGCTAAGCTTCTTGTTGCCTTTCTATCCTTCTTTCAATTTAACCTGCTTATTTCTCTCTATCTTTTCCTCCAGGTCCTATTTTCTACACTTTTACTTCTCCTCCTCCTTTTGCTACTTGTGGAATCTCCTGCAGTTTTTCCATGAAAAGTCCCAAATGTTCTTGTCCGAGCTGGTGAGAGCACTACCTCGAAGGTAGGAGACCTTTGCAGAACTTGTTCCCGGATTCGCGGATGTTCTCTCCTCTGGTTGTTTTGTTTTCTTTCCGTCGCTGCTACTTTCTAAATTTATATTCCGTTATGAGCTGTGACCTGGCTCTGTTTCCTTTCACATAACCTCTCAATCAGCCATTTGCTGAGAGATTTTATATTACTCCTATGTCAGTCCATGAACTTCATGCTTTTTTTTTCTTATTGAAATGCATTCCATTCCATTTGGATAATTTGTTAAGGCTATAATTTTGTTCTCAAAAGTACAGTAGTCAAACAGTTGGGCTCCCATTCACATCAGGTTCATTTCCCTCTCTGGATCTTTATACTCGCTTTCTGTCCCCACTGCATCACCAAACTCTTCCCTCTTCTTTCTTCACAACCACAAGCAACTCATCTTCAGTGATTCAACTCCAGACTAACCATCTCCATGAAGTGTTACATACTTATATAAATATATGTACACATTTATGGATGGATTTATGTATTCACAGTGCATATCATATATGTATATATGATACATAACATATATATATACTTACAGGTTTGGATTTGTGGACCAGAGTTTGAGAATCTCTTTGAGACTCTAGCCATGTTGAGGAGCAATTTAGTTTATGACAAGAGAAAGTAAAAGGCATCCAAGCTGGGTACCCTCTACATAGATCCTGATTCTACAGGCAAAACCTGAAATATTTATGGGTTCCAGTGAAATTGGATGGTATAGGGAGAGGAGAAGGGGTAATCCCTTCCAGAAACTTCTAGAGCACAGAAGCAGGATGTTCTTGCTTATCTGAACTTGGGAAAGGAAACCTACAAACAGCAGACCCAGTTTCAGTCAGCTGTCATCAGTTCTGCAATGGGCTAGCTCGGTAGGTCAAGAGAGGGCAGACACAAAGGATTGCTGATACATCAGGCCTGAGCAAGAGTCAGATCAGTTATTGATTGATCTTTTCTCTCTTCAGACCTTTCTCTCCTCCTTTAATCCTATGGAACAGGGTAACTCAAGGAAGACGAGATGTTACGTTCAGGTGTCTGTATATGAAAGGCCTGTCTCCCCCTTTAGGATATAAACTCCTTGAAAGCAAGGCCTCATTTTGCTATTGGTTTTCCTATTACTTTTACTTTGTGTTGCCAGTACTTATTCAAATTCCTGGCACAAAGTACTCAATAAATTCTTATTGTATGATGAGTTGATTGTGAAGCCCATTGACCAACTTGGGAGTTGTTAGTTTGGCCTATCTCTTTAACTTCTTGCTTTCTGTCCACAGAAGGCCCACAATTCAGTTGACATAGATGAGAAATCTTTCACTGAAATGCATCTGGACAATTGATTAAATATGCCAAAACTTCAGGTAGATTTGTTCCATTCATATATGGAAGAGGTTAGATAAAAACCGAGAAGGCCCCCTTCCACCTTTTATCGTTAGCACATAGTCTCCTAGGATATCTGCAGCCATCCACTTCATTTTTCATTGTTCAAGAAAAGGAGGTTTTGTGATTTCTCCTCCCTTCCTGGCTCTGTTCAAGGGGACAAGAATACTGGTATTGCTACCTTTTTAGATTTTTTTTGCTTTTTGGAGAGGGGAAGGCAAGGCAATTGGGGGTACGTGACTTGCACAAGGTCACCCAGCTAGTAAGTTTTAGGCGTCTGAGGCCATACTTGAACTCAGTTCCTCCTGACTCCAGTGTCAGTGCTTTGTTCCCTACACCACCTAGCCACGCCCCAGATTTGTTGTTACTGTCACTTTATAAATCTGAAAACATTATTAAGTATGGATGTACTGCTGTTATTTAAGTTGGTATTACCAATTGGTCTCCAAGGTCCTTTAGGGAAGTATCCACGTCAATGTATGGCTCTTATACTCCTATAGTGCTGGGAGTATAGAAAGTGCTCATTAACTGTTCACCACTAGTTTTTAATCTACTCTAAGTGGGAGTAAATAGGAGAGATTCTGAGGATATAGAGTCATCAGGGCTTGGCAATTCATGGTATTTAGAGGATGTGGAAGATATTTAAGGTTCTGAAACTGAATGGGTGGGAGGATAATGAATTTGACAGAAATAAACATGGTTGAGGTAGGACAGGTTATGTGGGAGGCTTAGGATCTATATTTTGGACATGTTGAGTTTGAAATGATTTCAGGACATATCGGTGGAAATATTCATTGGGCTGTTATTGATTTAAGACTGGAGGTCAGGAGAAAGATTAGAGTTAGATGTATAACTTTGGGAATCAGGTTGTAGAGTTCATTATATTCATGGAAAAGGTATAAGATCACCAAAAAAATAGATATGTGTGTGTGTGTGTGTGCAAGTGAGAGAGAGAGAGAGAGAGAGAGAGGAGACAGAGACAGAAACAGAGACAGAGACAGAGAGAGACAGAGAGAGAGAGAGAGAGAGAGCACATGACAGTATCCTTGAGGATGCCCATGATAAAAGGGCAGAAATATGGCTGATGAGCCATTGAAGGAGACCAAGAGGGAGCAGTAAGACAGATAGGTGGAGTTTAGTGACAAATCATCGGAGAGGTGAAGGTATCCAGGAAGAGTAGGTAGTCAAATAGTCAAAAAGAGAGTTCGATAAGAATGAAGACTGAGAATGAGTTGTTGGGTAGAGCAGTGAGGAGATGATTGGTAGCCTTGGAAACAGCACTTTCTTCAGCAGAATGGTAGGGTCAGAAACCAGATTTAAAAGGCATGAGAATGGAATAGGTGATTTAGGAAGTGAATGAGAGTAGACAACAAACAATTATTAAGCAACTATTTTGCGTAAACAACTATTCCTTGTGTTTTATTACATGGGATCACAGTCATGCACTTACTTCTGGGAATCTAGTCAATTTTTTTAGTTCTATTTATATATTGTTTTCAACTCTAAGGCAGAGTGGAGTAGCGATTATTGAGCTAGCCTCAAAGCCAGAAGAATGGAGTTTTGACTACCGACTTTGACACATACTGGTTGTGTGAACCTGGACAAATCTTTTAATTTCTCAGCAATGATGTCATCCCTATAAGGCTCTAAGTTCCAGATTTGATGTCAGTCTTCTTTGGAAGAAGGGGATGCATCACCTAGGAGTTCCCTCAACCAATGGATTGAAAAGGTTCCTTTTGCTTTTCCATCACTATAGAACATAGCAGAATTCTGAATCACCAGTATAACTTGTTAAATTACTGTATGAATATGAAAACTTGCCATAATTTTATTTCAACAAGGAAGAACATTTGTTCTATATTACATGGAGACTCATGGTTCTGAACTTGTCAAGTTTCTTCAGTTATAGGATCCGGGAAATATATTCCCTCATGGGTGTTTTTCTACATATATTTGGAACGGATCATTTTGACCTATTTTTGTAACTTCTTTCACATCAGAACAGTGATGGTGATGATGATGGTATTAGTGGCAAGGATGATGCTGAGAGTAGGTCATATTTCTTTGGTACTTGGAATTTTCCAAATTGCTTCATTTATCCATTTTACATATGAGGAAACCAAGGCATAGAAAAACAAGGGCATCCAAATAAAATACTCATTTGAGTAATTATTTTTATTTATTTGATTTTTTAAATATATTTATGCATGTGCATTAAAATACTTTTACCAATCAAATTAGTTTTATGTCTATTACGTATTTTTTATCCTGTTAACAACCCTTTTAGGTAGGCAGAGTGTAATTTATTATCTCTGTTTTATAAATGAAGAGCCTGAAGATCACATGGGGTTTAGAGTAACTAAGCCCGTAGCAACATAGAGCATCCTTAATTAATTTCTTTCAATGAAGAGTCTATAGGAAATCATTGTGGACATATATGTATACATACATACACACATACATGCATACATGTATATGTATATGTGTATACATACATACATATATGTATACATATATGACACACTAAAGATATCAATCTAGCCACAAGACTAACCTTTACCTATAAGGTCAATTACTTTTCAAAGTAAGATGTTACGGTTTAAAATTTTATTGACCTACTTCCCCCTTTTTTCTTTGATGCCTTTTTAATAACAATTCCTCAATATATCCTAACCCTCTTTTGTCAAATTCTCCAATGTTACAAAGAAATGGTTAAATAAACACAATCAATAAAGCAAAAACATCTTATTTTAAATTTTTATTCTATTATTTTTGCTTTTATTAGCAGGAATTTATTTTCCCTCACTCCCATTTCTTTCTCTCTCTGTGCGAAACAATAAAAAATAAAAATAAAAAGGAGGAAAGAAAAGAAAGAAGAAAATAAACCATCTTAATAACAACGCATAGTTAAGCAAAGCAAATTCCCTCATTGGCCATCTACAAAACTAGATGTCTCTTTGCATTTTGATCCTACTTCAGTAGCTTGGTAACATTTTTCATCTTGAGTCTTTCAGAATTGTGGTTTTTCCATTGCATTGATCAGAATTCTTAAGTCTTTCAAAATTGTTTTTCTTTATAATGTTGTCATTATTGTATACTTTTGCTATTGTTTCAGACTTCTCCAGCTCATTCATTTTACAGATACAGAAATGGGCAAATAGGGATAGATGACTTTACCAGGGTCACACAGCTACAAAATGTCTGAGGACAGATTTGAACTCAGAAAGATGAGTCTTCCTGCTTCCAGGCCCAGCAATTTATCCACTGTATCACTTACCTGCACCATAAAACTTTTAATCTTGGTTCTAAAATGAATACTTCACATCTAGTGTATGCCCCACTCTGCATCCATGTTTCCCCAATTCAGTACCAAGAAGAGAAATATGGGTTTCATTCTCCATTTTCAAGAACTAAGATTTCTCATTATTATTAACTAAAACCCAAGTTTTTGACAACCTTTTGATATTTCTTTCATGTTTTCCTTGTACTTTATTTTACTGTTTTCTTGGTTCTATTCCTTCACCGAGGCACTTCATACAATTCTTCCCATGTTTCTTTTGTCATTTCTTGCAGCATCATACTACCCCACTTCATTCATATACCCAATTTATCCAACTATTTCTCAATCAGTTGTCACCCATATAATTTCCAGTTTGCTTTTCCCACAAAGAAACAAGCTAAGAAACTCAATTACATAGGGTATCTTTCTTTCTCTCCTGGATTTCCTTAGGGTATGTGAGATTATATATAATTGACTTCTTTCTTTTTTCTGTCATTTTTCTCAATTTATTTAGTACAAGGGGAGGACTCAGAGTTGTTTAAATTTGTAATTCTTTTATTACCAGAGCTTCAAATCACTTATGGTTGTTGTTCATTTCCAGTTCTTCTAAAAACTGTTTATATAATATAATTGCTTATCACTGGTAAATAACTGGTGTGTATGTGTGTATGTGTGTGTGTTCCCTACATATTTAGCATTTCAGATTCTTATCATAAATGTTTGATTCTATGTTTTCCCATTCACTTAACAACTGCTCTTTTCAAATTTACTGATTTTATTCAAGAAAGTGCTTTTTAATTTTATGTTATTGAAATGGCCATTTTATTCTTTTTTTGATGACCGCTACCAATTTCTTGGTTAGGAATTCTTCCTTTTAAACATAGATCTTAAGGGGTAGCTTCTGTAAATACTCTTTATTTTAAAAAATGATTTGGTCTTTTGTATTTAGGTTACATATTTCTACCAGACCGCTGTCCAATTTTCCAGGAAGCTCTTGTTAAATTGAACTTTTACTTCAGTCATCTGTGTCCTTGGGTTTATCAAATACTGAGTTAACTTTTGTATGCAACTGCTTCTGTGTCTTATCTACTCTATTTTAACTACCCATGTCTAATCTACCCTATTCCACTTTTCTATATGTATTAAAATAGTAGCAGATAGTTTTTGGCAAATACAGCTTTATAATATAGTTCATGACCGATTATTAACTCAGTTCCCTTTATTCCTTTGTTTATCATTATTTCTCTCTACATCATAGGTCCTGTAATGGTCAAGTAAATTTTCTTATTATTTTGTCTAGTTCCATAAAGTAATCCCCTTTCAGAAGGATTGATGTAGCTTAGAATCTGATGATTAATTTTGGTTGCATAATGATTTTTTGTATTAGGATAGTCCAACCTGTAACAACATATGTTTCTTCAATTGTTTGTCTTTCCTAATATCTACAAAGAATGTTTTATAAGTATATTTCTAGAAGACCTGAATGTACCTTGGTGGGTTAACATAAAAATAGTTTCTGAATCTCATGATGATTCTGAGTGGAATTTCTCATTTTCTTCCTCTTTATTTTTTTTGTCACTCACTCATTACTTAGGATTATATTATTTAGCTTTTCTTTAAGACTGAGTCTTTTGCTCATATTTCCTGATTTTCAATGCATTATGAGATGTAACACCAAGTGAAAGGGTATATAGGACAAAGAGGGCTCAGGAAAGATCCTCCAAGGATGCCCCTAGTTAACAGGTTTCCTCCAGATAAGGTGCCAGCAAAGAAGGCTTGAAAGTGTCAGAAACTGGTGGGAGAAGAACTAGGAAAGAACAGTGTCACAGAATGACAAACACAAAACAAAACAAATGAGAGATAAGGATATCAACAAGAAGAATGTGCTCAACAGTTGAATGGAGAGTGATCCAAAGAATGGAGAGTGATCCAAAGAATGCAGAGTGATCCAGAATGATGAGGACTGGGATTCTCTTACTCAGTATTTTGGCATTACATCATGAACTGTCTATATGTTCCTTTCCTTAGTGTCTCTCTTATACTCTTAGACACACGTCAAATAAGCCTTTCTTTGATTCTCTGCACCCTGGAGCCAATAGTCACAAGAATCTCATGGATAGGTTGGGTAGGAGGCTGGAGTGGGAAGCTCATAGTGTAGCTATTATCATTTTCCTTTAAAGTTTCTGTGGGACATAGTTATTTATTTGGTTGTTATTGTTTGTAGGAAATATCTTTCCCATTTCCTTTTGTTCACTGCTGTTTTATTACATTTTTAGTATTTATTAATGATGTAGAGGTTAAGGTCATTAGAGGAAGAAAATTTCACTCAAATATCTTTCTTGTACATCTTTGTGAACTTTTCTCAAAAGATTAGCCAGGGATATTACAGTTAGTCTGCTCAGTTGGGCATAAGTTAGACTACGAAGCCTAGGAGGTCCCTTCTAACTCCAAAAGTCTGTGATTTGATGCTTTGCATTTACTACTGTCTAACATTTCACCATCCTCTAGGCTCTTGAAGATTGATGGATGTATTTAAACAAATCAGTCAAGAATTTTACACAGCAGAAGTTCAATCAACCAGTCCCTAATGGCCGGGAAGCTGTGTGCTCTCTTTAAACATCATCAAGATCATCTTTCATAAGCCTTCAAATATAAATATTTTTGTTACTGAGATTTAATCCAAGGTGGATTTTTTGACCCTTATGTTATTGATTGTATGTAGTATTTCTAGTCAAAAAATCATTAAAAAGCTCTCAATGTTCTTTATTTCTCCTTATCAATAATTAGCCACCCTAATCTGCACATTTTTATCAAATTTGAATCTGAAAGATTCACTTATCATCCTCTTTCTTTTTTGCTGACATGCCTCAGCCAAATTTAAATTTCTCTAATGTTTCTATGTTGTAATTGGTCCTTGTATCTCTGATAGGTATTTCCCCTTTGGAATTGAAATGCGGAGCACAGTCCCCAAGTACTTGTGAATTGGTCATTTGAGCCAAATGGATGAGTTCTTGACCGCATACGTAAAAACCAACCTTTGGGGCAGCTAGGTGGCACAGTGAATAGAGCACTGGCCCTGGAGTCAGGAGTACTTGAGTTTAAATGTGGCCTCTGACACTTAACACAAAAAACTAGCCGTGTGACCTTGGGCAAGTTACTTAATGCCAACTGCCCTCCAAAAAGCAAAAAAATAAAAATAAAAAGCCAATCCTTACCCTCCCCTCTGAAAGATGGGATGACTGACTCTAAGGATATTTTGGTTTGGTATAGAATGGTGCCTAATGAACCAGCTCAGATCTGTACAAATGGATGTTAGACTGTCTTGATATTATTGTGTTTAAATTTAGAGAGTTGGAGCATGTCCAAGTTTTAGCTAATGTACCTCCTGTTATACTTCTGAGAGGTAGTATTTTGAAATGTATAACCGCAAGTTTTTAGTCAAGAAGAAATAGGTTTGAATAACACATTTGATTTCTATGAGGTGTCCACAGGCAAGTCACATAAAATCTTCAAATCTCAGTTTCTTCGTCATTAAAATGGGAATAATGATACTTGTAATCCCCTCACAGGCTTGTGAGGCTCAGATAAGATGGTACATATAAAAAAAATGTAAGCTGTAAAGCACAACCATTAATATGTAGTTAATCTTGTTCTTATTTTTGAGTTGAGATGTTTTGTTCTTCTACCTTGCGTTAATGATCCTTTATTTCCAATGTCCTGGCACCAGTAAGCTCAATGAGAAATTATTGCTATTCTTATTTCATGGTTGTGGGTATATTAAATACAAGACAACCCTCCAAAGTTATCATAAGAATCTTTGTTATAATATGGAGCAGAAGCTGTCAATTCCAGTGCTCCACACACAAAATCGTACTCATGAGACTTTTTACTAATGTCTTTCCCCCAATAATAAACCTGCCATGTTCAGATTGTTGTTTTAGATTAATTAAAATTCAGAAGGTCTAAGTAAATTTGACCATCAGCTCCATGAACCATAAACACAGCTGAGAGCATCTTTTAATTTCATTGGTTAAGCCTGGGTCATCAGACCACTTTAAGCAAAGTGCTCAGTGAATAAATTGTTTAAATGGATTTACTTACTTGAGACAGTTCATCAATTTAATTAGAGAGGACTTGTCTGATTAAGCTGCTGAACTTGTGCTCTTAGTCTATGTTCAGGTTTTACCTTGTAAATTGCACATGGTAGCTATAAGGTAAGACTCAAGAATGCATTAAAGTGAATGAAGCGCATGGTGGAAGTCTCATCCTAAAACCTGGCACATGACTATCTAGAAACACACACCCTCTGGCCCGGAGGTGAATTGACATGTTCATTGAATTTATTTAGAACCATGGAATGTTACAGCTAGAAGAAACCTTGCAGCTTCTGAGATCTAGTGCCCTCTTTTTACAGAGTATAAAATAGAGGGTCAGATAGATGAGATGAGGAAACACAACGAGTTTGTGCCAATGCTGGGATTTGAATCAAGGTCTTTGGACCCCTCTGTTCTCTGTGCCACAGCACTCTGTATTCCCTCCTTGCAAACCATAGATTGGCTTCCCAAACTCTTTTCTCAATACAGTAATAAATGACTAGAATCAAAGAGAAGACCCAAATGGTTCAATGTCAACTCAACGGTACATACCAAAAGTCTGTGCTTGGCCTCTTTGGGATGTTTCTATCAATGTCTTCAATAAAGACATGCATCATATATTTATCTAATTTACAAATGCCACAAAGCTAGGTTGGATTTTATTTGTTGGATGTCATAATCAGGATCCCAAAAGAATCACAATGAATTAAAACATTTGACCAAGTCCATTAAGCTAACACAGGAACAATAACAAAGCCTTGTTGCTGTTTTGTAAGTTGTGTTAATATAAGTTTATATGTATATGATCCTAGAAAAGAACAGTCATTGTGACCTTAATATTCAAAGACATCGTATCCACAGTTAGGGAACTGATGATTCTTCTGGACTCTCCCCTGAGCAGCCACATCTAGAATTAGAGTCAGCTCCAGATTTAATAAGGGTCATGTCAAGTCAGATAGCGTTTTTCTGGGCCTCAAGATTATGCCATATCATGACAGATTGACAGATGAATGGGGGGGGGAGAGGATTGCTATCATCAAGAATTAAAAGGGGCTTGTGTGAAATAGGGATTAGACTTTTTCTGATTCACCCCAGTGATCACTATGAGATGAAAATTGCCAAGAGGCAAATTTGATTTTGACATAAGGAAAACTTTCCTTATGATTAGAACTGTCCAAATCACAGCGATCCAATTAGAAGCGCTTTAGACAGTAATGGTCCTTTATTAGAGGTCTTTGCATAAGGGATAAATGAACAGTTACCAGATATATTGGAATAGTGAGACTTGTTCAGATACAGGTTGGACAAGATGACCTACAAGACACTTTGCACCTTAGAAATTCAGTGTGATTCTCTGCAATTCCAATGCATTGCCACCCTCTTAGAGTCATTAAAATATTCAAATGTAAGAAATATAATATCTCATCAATGTGAGTATCCCCATGAAGGATGCAAATTGTAATCTGTGCCTGCTTGCCCATCACATGCAACTCATGTTTATATCCTTCCGTGAACTGTCCTCAAGGAATTCACCCACCACACTGACGTCCTTCCCTAGTTGATGCAACATTTTGTAAGTATAGCTATGGAGCACATGGGCTATCCTTATTGATCTTGATATTGAGAGGCACCTCTTTTTTTATGATAATATATTTCTTTTTAATTTATATTTTTTAGACAATAAGCATTTATTTTATCTTTCCTCCATCATCTAAAAAAATACTCTTGCAACAAATGTGCTTAGTCAAAACACATTCCACTGTGACACCATTTGTGCCTTTTTTCCAGTGTAGTTATATGCTGAAACCTAGTCCCACCCACACATATTTCTTCATCATCCATGATATAATTCTCTACCTATATATGATACACATGAATAGTGTAGATACACACATAAACACATACGTGCATGTGGTTTTCTTTTAATTTTTTGAAGTGCTTGATAAAGGTAGTTTCTGAACAATATTCAAAGTCATATAGTTTACCATTAACGCTTGTTTGCTATTCTCTATACATTGGCTTGTCTATAATTCTGTCTGTCTCTGCATATGTCATTATATAAAATGCACATGTGGTATATTCAGCAAACATACTTACATGATATATAATTCCAAACTTTTTTATTCATCTCTGTAACCTACTTTGCCACATGGTCAGTTCTATGCTTTTAATATGCACTGGGATCAAAAACTTGGATATGCTTCTTCTGGTTTTCCAGAAAATATAAATGGATATTGTGGGAATTAATTTAGTGGAGTCAGAGTAGCATGAGGGAATATGTTAATCTCCCAGCCAAACACTTCAAATACAGACTAAATATGTGATTTATATACAAAAATATCTCCTTGAACCATCTCTTCATGTATCTGGACTTTTCCTTCCATTGTTACCACGACCAAGAATACCCTCCCCTCTCCTCCATTCTTATCCAGATTCTAAGCATTTGTCAAGATTCAACTCAATGCACATCTCCTTAGTGAAGAGTTCCTTTGCCTAAAGTGATGCCTTTCCCTGAATCTCTAAATTTTTGTAGCCTTTGTTGTCTATACTGGTCATTTGGAATTGTACTTACATTGCTTCATGCTGTCGCCATGTTTTCTGGTTTTAGCAGATTACAGCATCAGAGCTGGAGGTACAAGAGATACCAGTGGAGGCTATCTTGTTTGTCAACCTTAAGGCCCTATTAAAATGGCAATATCATTATCATCATTGCCTTCATAACTACCTCAATTCCTTGCCTATAGAAGGTCAGGGAACTCCCCATTGTTTTCAATAAAACATCAGCCTCTTAGTCAGACGCTAAAGCTGTTTCACAGTCGGATTCCAACCAATGTTGTCAGTCTAATCATACTACTGTCCTTCATATCTTTTGTGTACCATATCCATTAGGCTATTAACTAAAATATCACCATGACCTTTCTTGAGTCCAGGCAGACTTTCCAAAATATGTCTGGAATGAATTCCCTGAAGCTCTCTCAATGGCCTTAACCCTCCCTCCAATATATGTGCGTACACATGCATACACACACACACACAAATACACACCTTTTCTCTCTGTCTCTGTTTTTCTGTCTCTGTTTCTGTCTCTCACTCTCTGTCTCTGTCTCTCTCTTACACACACACACACACACACACACACACACACACATACACACACACACTCCAGTACAGATAATTCTCCCGGATTCTCCTAGCTAGAACTCATACCACTTCAGATGTCTCATGCCCGTATTTAAGTCCTTATGCACTTATTATCATTTAACTTATGTTATATGTAGTTATTTGTCTTTTTAGATAGTAATCTCCAAGAAGGCAAGAGCTATGCTGTCTTCAATCCCTGTATCTCCAGAACCTAGCACAGTACTTTGTACATATAGTAGGGACTTAACAACTGTTCATTGAATTGCATATTGCTTTGTATTTTTTCCAGCGCAGCATCCCAAACAGGGGTGGCAAATCAGCCAATGCTTGCAGAATCTAGTTATGTTAGAAAATGATGCACACTGTGGACCTCATCTCCTAGTTAGGTTCTAATGGCAGGCATGCTAATTCATGTTAGATTCACTCTGCTACCCATCTCCTCCTTCAATTTATGTCATGACTTCTTTGGAGGTGGTTACTCCCTTTGGGGCTGCAGATTGAAACCCATGCAGCTCATCATGACTTTGTTATTTTATGAATAAATCTATTAATCTGAATAGTAAGTCGTGACTCAAATCAAGCACTGCATATGTTGTCTGTATGGGAAAGGTGAAATGATGTACCTTTTGTTCTCATCAATGTTCTCCTATGTCCTCATATGAGGCAATATTCTCAGAAAGTTTGTGGTAAAATTGCACCTTTCCTACCTGAGTAGGTGCTCTTTCCAGGACATTCAGATGCTAGATGACACACTCTCTGATTCAAACAAATTGGCCTTACCATTCCTCACCCAACACACACTATCTGCCATCTCTTTAATTACAAACAACAGGCTCATGTATCTGAAACACTCTCCCTCTTCACTTCTTTTCAGAATTCCTAATTTACTTTAGTATTTATCTCAACACCACCCTTCCCCCCCCCACAAGAGGTCTTTTCTGGTCTTGTTTCCTTAACACCAAAATACAGCTTTTTTTTATTTTGTAGATAGTTTGTATCAATTTATTTGGGTACATGCTCTCTCCTATGATAGAATGTAAGTTCCTTGAGGGAAGGTACTAATGTATTTGGTTTTGTTTTTGTTTTTGTAGACTTGGTACATAGAAATGTTTATTGATTGATTGACTAAGATGCTGAAGCACTCGATTAGTCATAAAAACAACTAAATCATAGTCCATGCCTTGCCAAAGCTGTTTCTTATTCTTGGAATGCACTTCTTTCTCCCATCTTCCTGTGAGAAACCTTTGTTTCCTACAGAACTCAGATCAGGAGTCACCTCCTAGGGGAACTAGTACTAGTGTTCATGACTAGTAACCCGATAAGTAGAGTGAATATAGCCTTGGCTGATACTCATCATCCAAGGGACTAGACACTGTCACTGAAACACACTCAGTCTCAAATTCCTTACTTTAAAGAAAATATTGGGGAGGCTAGGTGGTACAGAGTACCAGACCTGGAGTCAGGAGGACCTGGGTTCAAATCCATGCTCAGACACTTAATACTTACTAGCCGTGTGACTTTGGGCAAGTCACATAACCCCAATCGCCCTCCAAAAAGCAAAAAGAGAAAAAGTTAATAATGATGCTTCTGTTCCCTACTTCCCCAAACTCTTGTGAGGAGCAGCTGAGATAATGTCTGTGATTCTCTTTTGTAAACTAGAAGAAAAAAAAAAACAAAGTTACATAGCAATGATTTGGCAACTATGATGACTGGTTAATTGCCTCCTTTTCTTTTTACTTCTTTCAAACTGTTACAGTGAGGCCCTAGAGTCCTGAAAACATTTTGTTTCAGATCAGTGCTGAAGAGGTGATTAATTACAAGCATGGAGGAAATCACGTCAATTTCATCTAGTGCCACAGTTTATCCATTTCCTTAGACTAACCTAAAATATATCCATAAGGTTTAGCTAACCTTTATTTGTTTTTTCTTATTTGCTCATGACTGATATATCTTCCTTGCCCATGGGGGTGGGGAGGGGGATTTATTTATCTTCTGTTTTGTTTTATTTTGTTTTGTTTTGTTTTTTCAGACTGAGATTGCTCAACAGCTTTATTTTAATACATTTTTTCCTTCAAATTTTCTATAAGTGGCATTTATGAGCAATCTCAGATTTATGCTCTTATAATGGCATTTTAAAAAGATTATCCTTAGGCAATGCAATGGCTTTAGAATAAATCTAGCACAAATTGCATCCATGGTGTAAAAAGGAAAGCGTTCTAAATGTCTTTAAACATAGTCCATCTTAGGGAGACCTTTCCATCTGGAGAGAAGTTTACCTCTTAAGGATACAGAGCAATGGGAATTCATGGCATTTAGACAGTATTGTGTATTTTGTAAGCAACTTGAAATCATCAGTTGTTTCAATCACACAACAACTGAGCTGCTGAAAAGTAAAAGAACCGACCACAGCCAAAGCAGGAGCCAGAGTTCTGTTCTGTACTTTGATCATTAAGTTACTCTTTGAATAGAAATCATCTTTGTCCCCAATGTAAACAAATCCTCTGCTTTCACCTCCCTCAGCATCTGGAATATCAAACAAGGCATAGGCAATTTGCTATGTGAGGTGTCTGCAACATTATCGATAAAAAGAGGTGGTCATATGGAAAGATCCCTGGATTGGGATTTAGGAGGGACTTTGACTCTATCCTAATCGATGAGAGATTGGAGTGCACCTGAGCAGCTTGGTACTGAGATGATACCCACAAAGGAAACCAGCCAGTTCTAGTCTGTTCAAATATTAACACTTTCAGGGTTCGTAATGTTTTTGCCTTACCACATGTAGCACCTACCTCTTCTTAAAAAAGGATTTGTGGCAATTTTAGAAGAGTCTTCTGATTGCTCAGGGATCCACCAGCCTCTTTTACCCCCAGTCATGTTTTTCAATTTCATTTTTACCAGTTTTATCTACACTGTACCTGTATACTGAAGTCACTGCTGCCCCCTCCTTTGAAGCAGATGCTGAATAAACTTATTTACAGTTTACTTGGTTATGATCATCATGGGCAAGTAATGTATTTGCTGTTGCCTTTGGGAATACCATAAAACCACCTTTAAAAACCTTTTTTTTTTCTTCTCTGAGATAAAATCATAAAACAGCTTTCCATTTAGTTACACTTTCTCCCTGTTTTCAGGCTTTATTTACATTGAGGATTTCAAGATAGATGTGCTTGATTTCCTGCAGTAGAGTACCAACTCATTGGTCATTATATGAGTATCCAATATTAAGAATTGTAATAATTGGGGCGGCTAGGTGGTGCAGCGAGTAGAACGCCGGCCCTGGAGTCAGGAGGACCTGAGTTCAAATTTGATCTCAGATACTTATCGCTTACTAGCCATGTGACCTTAGGCAAGTCACTTAACCCCAATTGCCCTGCCTTCCCCCTTCCAAAAAAAGCAAAAAATTAATAAATAATAAAATAAATAGTAAAAAGCTTATCTTTTAAAAAGAATAGTAATAATTAAGTTAATATTTAAAGGTGGTTTTTCAATTATACTGTATCTCACTGTGATGTGCTTCTGACCCTATGTTCTCAAAGGCTAATTCAGTGGAATCTCTGGAAGATGAATGTATAATCTACCAAGCTAGAAGGTCTTTAAATCCAGGTCTAGTGATAGAGTGTGGCTGCTGTCCTAGGGCCAGCTTAGAAAGGTATAGAGAGGTTCATCCATAAATATCTGGACATCAGATGATCATTTTGTTTTAGTTTTTTTTTTCAAAGGCAGCCCTTGTCCCAAGCCTCTACAATCTTGAAGAGCCTTATGGTCCTATGGAATGCCCATTATTTTTCTGTAGCAATTGAAATGGTAGGAAAGGAGACAGAGGAGAATACAAAGGGAAACATGATTTTGGACTCAATACCTTCTCCTTCTTGACCTTTGACCAGTCACTTAAATTCTTTGGACCTCAGTTCTGTAATGTTTACAGTTGAGACAGCACCTTGCGATACTTAACTTTGAAAACTATCTGAAGAGAAAACATCTACAAACTTGGAGACGGTTTAGAAATGAGATTTGTGTATTACATCCAGATAGCATGTGATCTCAGCCAGAAAACTTATTCCTAGTGTAACTGAGAGGGTGCCATCAAGCCATGGTATTCTCACAAAGACCATGTGATAAGTAAGGGCTTCCTCCATATTTCAGCTCCCTTGGATGTCTGTGGAGCTGAAGGTTTTAAAACCTTGAGACTGAGGGAGCCCCAATTCAAAGTATTTGAAGACAGTCTACCTTAGAGGTCTCTTAAGTTCCATGTCAACATGGCAAACACCAATGGCTAAAATGGAAAATTGGGGTAGAAGACATGTTACATGGTTTTGGTTCTTTCCCTTTGAATTTCTTTGGCATATATGTGTCTTTATTGATGCCATGACCGCCTTTCCCTGCTTATCCTTCCATTTACTTATTCATGGAACATTTGGGTGTTCTTCGTCATCTAAGACTTTTTATTTAGCTATAGATTACAAAATCTGTGAACATGTATTTATGTAAATGCAAACATATTTATGTACTACTCATCTAGCATTAAGGGGGAAATGGAGTTTTCTAAAGATAAAAAGACTAGAAATATTAACCACTGGGAATTATAATACTCCTCTTAAGGGGGTGTTTAGAGGACCAAATAAGATGATATATATTAAGTGCTTTGCAAAGAGTAAGATGCTACATAAATGTAAACTAAAATTAAGATTTTTAACTAATTTCCTAGATTAGTCTTCTAGTAACTATTGGTAAAGCCAAAGGACAAAGAGTTAGAAGACCTGGGTTTTAGAACAGTTCTGCAACTAATTGCTGAAATGAGCCCTGTCAAGCCCTTCTGGGCTCAGTTTCCCTGTTTTGTGAGTCAGAGCATTAGATTAGAGGATCATTCTTCTGAGGTCCTGCCATCACAGATGGAGAGTTAGAAGGAACCTAGGCTAACAGTAACAAGAATAATTGGCCTTTCTAGAGTGCTTTAAGATTTGTACAATGCTTTCCATACAGTATCTCATTCTATTCTCATAAGTACCCTGTAAGGTAAGACTGACCATTCAAAGGTGTTAAATAACTTACTAGGCATTTGAGGCAGAATCGGAACCCAGGCTTTCTGGACTACATGTCTAGCATTTGTGCGATGTAAGCTCTAGTTAAGCCCCCCTCATTTGATAAATGAGGGAATTGAGTCCAAGAGAAGAGGGACAACTTGTTCAAAATCCCACAAGTATCCAGTGACACAACCAGGATGTTCTGAACATAGGCTCTCATGTCCTTTCTGCCATATTACAGTGATGAAGAGTCATGTGCAGGAAGATATTTGAAGGGGTAACTAAGTGACAAAGTAAATAGAGGACTGGCCCTGGAGACAGGAGGACCTGAGATCAAATCTGGCCTCAGACCCGTACTAGTGGAGTGAGCCTGGGCAAGTCACTTAACTGACTGCCTCAAAAAAAAAAGAAGATGTTTCAAGGTTTATAGATTCCCAAACAGTGAAAATGATGAGGAAGGAAATCAAATGGTACAGCCAATTTGGATAATATATGTACCAGTTAACAAGAGGGAGATTTTGAGACCCCATACCTCTCCTTGAGAAGAGATCTAGATTGTCCTCAGTGGCACAGTAGAAAGAGTTCTGATTTAGAGTCAGAGGATGAGAGCATTCAAGCTCCACCTCTATCATCAATCTACCCCATCTTGAGAGAACTGCTCAATCTCTATGAGCCTCAGTGTCCTCATCTGTGAAATGAAGAGCATGGACTAGATATCCTCAGAGCTCCCTTCTAACTTGAAGTGAATGCTCCTATAATCTAATATACCATATAGTGTCCCAATGGCATCTATTTTGCACAGTGGAAGGAGCACTGGACCCAGAGGTGAGAAGACCTGAATTTAAATCCTGCTTCAGACGCCTAATAGATGCGTGACCCTACACAAATGACCTGGTCTCTGCCTCCGTTTCCCATCTGTGAAATGGGGATACCTCCTGAATTTATCATAAGTATAAAATGAAGTAATATTTAGAAAGTGCTTTACAAACCTTAAAGCTTATGTAAATGCTAGCTATTATTATATAATGTCCTGCCTTAGTTCCCCTGTTGCATGTGGGAACAATGCCAGAGGGCCCTTTTCTGGACAATTTGGGAAATAGGAGCTGATTAATGGTCAAAGTGTCTTCTCACAGAGTATTGTTTGAACCTTTTCATTTCTTATCAGGAGTTTTCTGAACTTTGTGAATTGAAACCCCACCTCCCATTCTTATTGAAATATGATTTGTAGGTGTGTATAAGGGGGAATATTATTATTAAGAGCACATTTTCAGAAAGGAAATCTCTAGAATGCACTACTGCTAATCTTCTGGGCCATTAGCGATATTCATATGATAAAATGTTAATGTTTCTCTTCTAATTTAAGTGCATTTCTGAACATACCTCAAAGCCAAGCCATGCTGGGTTGAAATGAGGAATGTGATTGGATTGGATTTTAATAGTACATAATATTGATGGAATTGAGATTGACCTCATTATGATACTCAATTTCTTTGCTTTGGGCATTAAAGAGCATATGGTAATAACTTTTTTTTTAAAAAAGCTTTGCTGTTAAAGATTTAGTGAAAAGATTATCTGAAATACTTTTTATCAAATATCTTATTTAAATAAGGGGAATTCTTTCAAGCATTATCATTAAAAATTCACAGAACCCTAGAAATTAAAGATGGAAAAATCTATTAAGTCATCTTCTCGCATCCAGCAAAGGATTGCCTTGGAGGGATAAGGCTATGAAAATGAAAAATAACAGTATCTCCAATAATAATAATAACAGCAGCTGCTCCAGAAACTGCACAAATGGAGGAGAAGAGAATTTGGACTGGTTGGGCAACTCATCCATATCCTGGATTTAGAGGAGATCTTCAGTTTAGAGCTTTCACTTATTTAAAAAAATTAAACTGTCTCATATTATAGGGGCATTCATTCTGAAGTCATTCCCATTTCAGTTTTGGTTTTCCTATCTTAAGCTACTTAGAAATCTCTTTTTTTCTTACAAGCAAGAAGCTGAATTCCAAGTTCACGTACACAAGAGATCACTCAGATGGGCCCATGTCTGTCACGTGTTTCTAGATGTGAATGTTCTTTCAATTTTTAATCTTTTCTTTCCATCCTTGGTTATTGAACTTTGCTTGTATTTTTCCATATGCTTTCCTTGTCTTCTTTTGTATTATATTTATTTGTACTTTCTTATTCCCTCTACTAGAGCAGAAGCTCCTTGAAGGAAAAGGAATTAGCCCTGGTTTTACTCATTTTTAGATGTCATCAAGCACATGTCCCTTAGACAGGTAGTCAGTAAGCATTGATTGATTACCTACACTACATCAAGTGCTGAATGCTGGGGGTACAAATAAGGACAAAAGACAAGCCATACTCTCAAGGACCTCACAGTCCAAAGAGGAACATAGGCTTGGACTATGTCCAAGCAAGATATGCATGGCATAAATGGTAAACAATCAACAGAAGAAAGAGTGGCATGAAAGGGAATGAGGATTAATGCCATTCCTTCCATTTTTCAAGGGAAAACTGCTCAATAAAGTGGGAAGGGAAGGAAAAACAGAAGTTAGTAATATCGAGTTAGAAGAGATCTTTGAGATGATCTTGTCCAGTGTTCTTTCAGCTGTCTGGTCAAACCTATGGATCAAATGCGTAAAATGAAGTACATAGGCTTACAAAGGAAATCAATTATATTGAAATAGTTCCCAAGATTTTTCATTTTATTTTGTTTTTAACTTTTCCACGTAACAAGTATGTTTGTTTATCTGTTTCTCCCACCATTCTCTTCCCATTGAGCAAATCTTTAAAAAAGTATGCTGAATTTCTTTAATTGAGTTATGCGATGGTCTTGAGTACCTTTAGTACTCTGGTTGCCCTACACCAGATGCTCTTCCATATGACAATGTCCTTTATAAAATGTGGCATGTAGATTACGTAACATAATTCTCTGAATGTGTTTTGACCCAGGAAGGAAACAATGGGACTACCTCTCCTGTCTTAAACACTGATTCAATTCATTCTGAGGTCTTTGGTTGTCATGTTGTACTATTGACTCCTATTAAACTTATAGTCAATTAAATCTCAGTTACTTGAATAAATGTTTGACTTGAATTGACTTGAATTGAAATGGGTTCCCAACTTGACTTTTTTTTTTCAGTTTTCTGCATAGGCATTTCTGTTCAATGTGCATACATTATATATTTTCATCTGGTTTCTACTCACACAGATGTATTTGATTTGGCTTTTAACTGATTTCAATGTCTATGGCACAGAAGAATTATTAGCAAATTGGTAAATTAGATTGATTTTGAATTTCCATTTTGAAAGATGATCAGATATTGATGTAATTATGAATCTATGCTGATTTCAGTTGTATGTGAAATACAAATTGATTTTGCCTCCATCGTTACTGCAAAAGACCTGGTTTATGGAATTCTTGCAATTTCTTTTTCACGTACGTCATCATTGACTGACATGTTCATGATTATAATGAAGGCAATCCAAGAAAAACACCAAGGGAGGTAAATTAAAGGATAAACATGAACTATGTTAATGAATTTGCTAACTGGCTACATATGAAACTCCAGATAACATCCGCAGTATGGAAGAATGACTTAGCAATTTAATAAACTGTGCTTAGGTTCATAGCTCTAAATATTTGCTAGTTTCAGAAAATACCTTTTCATGTAATTCCAGGTGAACAATGAACACAAATGCACTTGGATTTCCATGAGTACATTTGGATTTTGCAAGTTTTCCATTTCACACTAGAGCAGAAGTTCCTTGGTGTTTTTGTGGGGGAGTGTTGGGTTTTGTTGTTGTTGCTGTTTTGTTTTTAATAAGGAAAAGCAGTATGCCATAGTCAGTAAAGAGTTGGACCTGGAGTCAGTCTTGCCTGTTATAAATACTGGTTGGATGATACTGAGCAATTCAGTTTTCAGCTCTCCTACGTCATTCTCTTAAAGTCTAAGTTACAGAAAGGTCATGGTCTCAATCCAGAGAGAATCTCCTCACTCTTAAGTCCTCTGTTCCAATGAAACTATATACATGTCCCTCCTCCAAAAAAATAGAAAAGACTGTTCCTATGTTAATATAATAACATGAAAATCAAGTAAGTTGGTCAAACTACCAAACAAAAAATATGTTGCTTAATTTTTAAAAATTCTATTAGCAAAATAAGAGGGTTTTAAACTTGCTGATTTAAACCTAATAAATGTTCTTTATTTTGATCTGTTTTTAAAAGGTGTCCTCTTTGTTTAGAACTAAAATTTTCCTCTGTACTTTGGCAAATCCTTCTTGCTCGTTTTCTCATGGACAGTCCCTCTGTAGATGAACAGAGCCTTGCATGAGAATCATGATAATAACAGGTATAATGTACATCATGGTTTCTTGGTATAAAGTTCTGTGCATACATCACCCCTTTTGACCTTCGCTGTAATTCCATTTTGTACATGACAAAACTGAGAGTCGGAAAGGTTTGATTATTTGCCCAAGTACGATGTGTCTCCTCTAACACATATTAGGTAAGAACTGTGCAGAACAAATACGTGGCATTTTTTATGTTTGTATTTTGGCAGATGATATTCCTTCAGTTTCATGTGTGACATCATTATACATGCAGTCGCCTCACGGCATCTCTCATGGAAGGTGTGAGGGTGAGGGGAAGTGGGGGGAGACAGGAGTTGGAACTGGAAGACCTTGTTTTGATTCTCGGAAATGTTCACTGACCATATGACCATGACCTTGATGCTTTACCCCCCACCCCGAGTCTCAGTCTCCTCAGTTGAAAAACATGCTATATATTTCATTGCGGGTTGGGGAGAAGGAGATGGTTTATTTCATGAAAGCTTATGAAAGAAACCCTTGAATCAGTTCTGAGCATTATGAGATATTTAACATCACTGATACAAAATTACACCAAAACATGTCATCTCCACTTATGTCAGGAAGTAATTTTATTAATAATAATACAATGAGATGAAAGTGATTATCTGTAGCAATAGTGCTCTGTGGCTGTTACAAAGATGGTGTCTCTTGTACCATTCAGATTTTCGGCTCAAGTGCCTATGGGAAAACCGTTGTAACGCTGATGTGTTCTAGATTTAGCTCTCAATGTTGCAACAGAAAGGCAGAATATAGCAGTGCTCAATAATATTTAAAAGACATTGGACATAAGAGAGCCCCATTATAACGCTGATTCTTTTGGCCAAAGCCTGAGATCCCTATAATCATCCATGGAGAGGTCCCTATCCCCTATCCCAGGAAGCTGCCTTTCCTGCCTGCATCTGTACAGCAGATGGTGTAGATAGATGTGCCTGCTTTAAATAGGTCTGGAACTCTTCCTTTATTGGAGGAAAGTAATTGGTGCTTGCTACTCATGTAGTGACTATTGGGTCTTTCTGCATCAAAGACACTTCTCTTATTTTATGGATCAGTATGTGTAAGGGGGTTGGGGGGCGTCAAATTTGCTTTCCATCAAGGTTTCCATCCACATGTGTTTAGCATCAAAAAACTTGTATAAGGGGAGATGGAAAAAGTGAGTGATTCTGCTGAGGCTCTGGATGCTGGGCAGTCATGCATATAGATCTGCTGGGGAAGGGAAGGAGCCAAATTTAGGCAGGCAATATGTGTCATGGTGAAAGGGTGGGAGCAGCAAGAAGAAACTGAATCAATAAGGAGAATGGCATTGGCCTCATTTGTTAGTGTGTATGTTTGTGCACTCGTGTGTGTGTGTGTGTGTGTGTGTGTATGAGTGCCCACACATGTGTCTGAAGCTCAGAGCACAAACTAATGACATTCTTGGTCTCCAACAAATGAGACAGTTTGGAATTTTGTTGAAGCTACTGAAGAACACAAAGTAAATATGTTTAAGTGGCCATTGTTGAGTGGCTCCAGAAAAAATACTGAAATATCCCTAATGTGGCCAACAGTCTAATCATCCTGAACCTGAGTTAGGTGACTGACCTGCTGTCACATCCCCAAAACCAAACAGCGTTTTCTATATTGTAGTATAATATTGGTTGTTAAGGCCACTGCCCATTTGGGATGACCTTGCTAAAAGCTTTTAAGGTGCCACTACAAACAAAGCCCTGGCAATCCAAAGAGAGATTCAGGTTATCCCCAAAGACTTACTACAGCATTAAGGATTTTTATTTAAGATTTTGGGGGCACTCTGTGCAACACGTGCTTTCCCATCCATTCAGTTCAATTCAATCCAAAAAACTTGTTTTATTTCTTAGGAATAAAATAAATATTTTTTAATTCCATTTTTACCTTTTTTTTGAAGGGGGGAGGGCAGGGCAATTGGGGTTAAGTGACTTGCCTGAGGTCACACAGCTCTTAAGTGTTAAGTGTCTGAGGCTGGATTTAAACTCAGGTCCTCCTGACTCCAGGTCCAGTACTCTGTGCCACATAGCCACCTCAATAAATATTTTTTAAATAAAAATTGTCACTTACTAATAAAAGAAAAAATCATTCCTATCAATCCTAGAAAAAAAAAAAGGAAAACCTCTGTGTTGCTTAGTGCTTGGTACAGGAGGGGTGGGCAAGGCAGAGAGCCAAGAATAGAACAGATGAGATAACACACATTATCAGCAAAAGCTTTTTTTAAGAAGTGATTTGTGAGGGGCAGCTGGTAGTGCAGTGAATAGAGCACCGGCCCTGGAGTATGGAGGATCTGGGTTCAAATTCGGCTTCAGACACTTGACACTTCACTAGCTGTGTGACCTTGGGCAAGTCAGTTAACCCCAATTGCCCTGTCTTCCCCCTTCAAAAAAGGAGGGGGGGAGTTGTGAGTTGAACCTTGCTGCAAGTTATGGACTCTAAGAAGCAGAGTCAAGGAGGGAATGAATGCATGTCAGTTATGGATTATAGCCTGTGCAAAGGTGTGAAGGCCGGGCATGCGAATTTTCAGATTTCATTTAAAGATGTGACAGAATAGAGTTATGGAATAGATCATTTTTCCTTCCTCTTCTTCTCTCCTCTTCCCAGCTCCCCTGGTTGGTTTCAAAATCCAAAGAAGGCGCCACCTACTGCAAGAAATCTTTTTTCAGTCTTCCTTATTCCTCAGAGATGACGCCCACTTTGTACTGCTGATATTTCATATATATATACATGTTTTCTCCTCCACCAGACTGCAATCTTTCAGATGGAGGATTGCTGTTTATTGTTGCTATTGTTCCTTTCTTTTTGCCTTTCATTTTCTCTCCAGGCTTAGCATATTACTGGGCAGGTACTAGGCACCTAATAACTGCTCCTTGGCCTGACTTGAATTGAGTGGGGTTCCAATCTTGGCTCTGTTTTTTAATCAACTATAGAATTGACATTCTAAGGAGACCGTGTACAGAAAGAACACAGTTTTTGGAAATAGGATCCTGGGTTAGGATTCTGCCGATGGCACTTCCTGTGTGAGCTCTCTAGGATGATTTTTTTTTATCTATAAGATGAGGAGATTGGACTAAATTGCTTCTGATGTTTTTTCTTGCTCTAGATAAGTAATCTTAGAGAACATACTGAATGTCTATGCTACAAAGGACAGTATTGAACACGAAAAAGTTCAGGTAAAAGATCTGTAAGACACTAAAAATGGAAAGATGGCTTTCAGCAGCAGATTCAGGAGAGGATTGAGAAAGAAGCGGAGTTTGGGCTGGGTCTGCGAGTCATAGGGAGAAAAGGGAGAGAAAGGTGGTGTCATCAAAGGCACAGTGATGAGAGAAGTCAGAACAAGGAGAAGGCACAGATAATTGTAGTGTGTATAGACTGGACAAGGGGAAAGGGAAGTTGTGTAAGATGAGCCTGGACAGAATTCTGGGAAAGTACTCCTGGAGTGAGTTCGATTTGAGCTAAGTCATGAGGAAAAACTGGAAAATGAGAAGGCAGAGGTGAAGGGGCAGAGCATTTTAAGTGTGAGAGACAGTGAGTATGAAGGTGCAGAGATGTGGGATGCGCTCTCAGAATCTTCTGGACAACATTTCCAAGGATTTGTCCTAAGTTTAGAGATTTGGAACTGAAAGGGACCAATACACAACCCTCTCATTTTACAGATGAGGAAAGTGAAAGTGAAAAAGAACCTTCCCAAGGTCATATTCTGAACAAGCCCCAGAAGCCAGTTTCAAAGTCTTGTCTTTCCATAAGACACAGATATATAGCTTGATAGATGCCATCAAGTCTGATCTATCCATTTTTTAGATTAAAAAAGAGGCCCAATTTGAGACACTAAATGTCAGTTTAATGACTTTCCCAAGATTACGCAATAGAGTTGCGATGGATTTGAATCAAATTCCTTTGACTTCAGAACCAATGATCTTTCCACCACTTTTGAACTCTACTTGAAGACCATCAATGAAAGTGAGCCTGTTACACCTCCCAAGTCAGCCCATTCCACTTTTGAACAGCTCTAATAATTAGGAAGTTTTTCCTTCCATCGAGCCTATGTCTGTTTCTCTGCAACAGCTACTCATTACTCCTTGCTCTGCCCTCTGGGCCCAGTAGAATAAGCTTCTCCCACATGACAACCCTTCAGATCCTTAACGACATTTATCTAAGTCTTCTCTTCCCCAGGCTAAACATACTAATTTGAACACATAAAGTAAAAATTATGAGGTCAGATGTAAAATATCTGTCATTGCAACTTCTTCTTTTTCACTAGGGAGTTCCAGAAATTTTCTTAAGGGACACACATATACCCCACAAAGCTATCTCTACTTTGAAATCTACCAATCATTACCATGTCTCTCCTCATTCTGGCTAGGATAAATAAGGATCTATAGTGTTAATAGGCCAACAGTCTAAAGATAAACAACCACCATACTTCAATTCCCCCAGTCCCAAATGGTAACCTGTGGGTAGCTTAATTATTATTTTTACTTTTAAAAAACCTCATGGTACAGCAGCCCATTGATAGTAATGTCTGCTTTAAGATGCACCCGGCTCTGAGGAAGAATGAATTCTCAAACTAAAAGATGCTGTGTGCTCCAATATTTTCATTTCATGATGAGGAAATTGAGGTCCATAGGAATGGTGTGATTTACTCAATATTTACTCATCCAGTGGGCCATTAGCAAGGTAGGAACTCAAACTCATGAGCAGTGTAGCTTCTAGTGGACCCTGACTGCCACCCAAACTGTTATTTACCATTTTTGTTGTTATTCGAATCATCTCTGAATCATTTATGAATCCCAATGTCACCAGAGTGTAAGAGTTTTTAAAATGGGTCCCTTGAATATTGATCAGAGGGGGAAATATTACACCTTTATTTAAATATAACTGGTTCTCTTTTCAATCCTGTGTATTTTATTTCATCCATTTTAAAAGTTTATTTTGAGAAGGGGTCCATAGAACTGCTAAAAAGATCACAACATAAAGAAGATTGAGAACCTCTGCTATAGGGACCACTGCCAATTTCTTTTTTTTCCTCAAGCCTCCAAATCTCCCACCTCTCCTTTCTCTCTTAGTAGGTACTCTTTTGTCTTTTTTTAAGTTGAGGTTATTTTTTACCTCCTATCCTCTGCAGTAACTACAATGCAAGTCAGCAAACATTTATTAAATACCTACCATGTGTCAGACATAGTGCTGTGTTGGTGAGAAAAAAAAACAAAAGCATAAACAAAACAAAACAATCACTATTGACAGGCAAGATATATCACAACTTGCCTCTCGTTCCTGCTAAAACTAACCTATTTATTTGTGTCCTTCATCATGCTCTTTCCCATCTCCTGTGGGACTTGGCTTGAGATTGAACATTTTTCTATATCCTTATTTTTATACTCTATCCTCCTTATTTTCAATTATTCTTTATCTACTGACTCCTTCCCGTGTGTCTTCATACTTGCTCACATCTCCCCATCCTTTAAAAAATAAAGACAAAACCTTGTTGATTGTGACACAGACACATGCCCAATTTATTATCATACACTCCCTTTCCTGCTTGACGATAAATTTCTAGAAACAGTCGCCTGTCACTACTTGGGTGACTTTGGGCAAGTTGTTTAATTTCTCTAGGGCTTAGTTTTCTAATCTGTAAAATGGGTAGAGGGGATAGTGTTGGGACAAATGACATGTAAGGCACCGTTAATTCTAAGTCTATGACCTGCCCTTCTTGGTTCTCTCTTCTCACCACTGACCCTCTCCACAGCTTCTCACAATCTCACTTCTACTTACTGGAACTGTTCTCTCACAGGCTTCCCGTGACCCTTTCACTGACAAACTCATTTGGGGAGGGGGGGCGTTTAGTCCTCTTCTTTTTCCTTTCCGTAACTCTTCATTCTTTTTTTAAACACTTCTTCCATCTGGATACTCTCTTCTCCCCAGCATCCATGATATCAGCTCATTCCATCTCTTCTCCTCTCTGACTGATCCTTCTTGGTCTCTTTTGTGTGGGTAGTTGCTTTGATCTCTGTTCTTCATAAACTCCTTGTCTTGGTAATGGTAACACATTCAAGGCTTCCTTTTATAGGGGTGACTACTATCTATTGATTCGAAACCAACATCCCCTGTGACCATATCTTATGTCACCCATTCCCCTCTGGATGTATTCACTAGAATGTACAACCCTAGTCCTCCCCTTTCCAAGTTTCTCTGTGCCTGTCATAGTACTACCATCCTCCCAGACAGTCAAGTCATTTTTCCCTATGACATTTCTTTGTTATCTCTTATTTGCTCCTATCAGGTTCTCCCTTGTGGGCCAATTACTGATTTATGTGCAAGCCATAACTCTCCTTATTAGATTATGAACTTTCTGAGGACATGGGCTATTCTTTCTTTTACCTCCATATCTACAGCAAAGCAGACAGTATCATCTTGGCTTTAAATACGTGATTGTGGCAGGCCTTTGGTGCCCTTTGGTTAAGTGTTTAATGAATTGAATCATGATGAACTATGGTGTCCCTGTGGCAGTGGTTGGTTAGTTCAACTGGTTAGAAAAAAGTAACTGGCAAGGTAGTAGACCCCCTTTAATTTCTCTCTAATAGGCCAGAATCATTTGGCTTGGCTATTCTGAACAGAATCAGCCATCTTGCAAATCCATGCCTTAGTCCAAAAGCAGAGAAATAGCTAAGGGGGTGTGGATGCTTCCTTATGCCCATCATGACTCATGGAAAACAAACAAACAATGATATAAAGTGCTTACCCTGTCAGGAATGCCATCTTGACGCAAGGATGAAAGCATACAATCATTGTACTGGAGATAGGTCTGAGTCTTATAAGAGAATGAATAAGTGTTTTATCTGGTTGGAGGTTTTCCCACATTCACTAAGCAGCAGGGCTGGATGCCTTTGGTGAGGTCACATGTGCCAGAGAGAAACAGCATGCTGCTTTCTGAGAAAGGTTTAGAATTTAGAATTTCTGTGGAAAGGTTTAGAATTATTTTAGAGCTATCTTGAGCACAGAGCCAGTGGAAGCTGGGTAGCCAGGGAAACATTAAGAAAATTTGGGGAAGTAATACCCAGTCTATGACATACAAGTGTCCTTAGGTGATCACCCTTTCTCACAATAGTGGAAAGAGATGGTCACTAAAGAATGATAAGGTTTCTCTCCGTTATTTCATTTTTTTCTGTGTTAAATTGGTTTTATGTTTCTAAGGTTCTCCTGTTCATTAATTTGAAAATCATAATCTTAAAGCAGTAATATTCTTCAGAGGGTGCTACCTAGCATTTCCTGATTTGAAAGACATTAAAATAAACTATCACTTTAAAAAAATTCTGAGAGTGAACATTATGAGACAACGCCTAAATTAGAATTGTGCCCTTGGATGCTAATAACACCATGTGCTAAATTTGAGATGCCAAACAGGATTTTCTCAAGCCTATTTTTGACATTCTTTAATAAGGTACTTTCAATGCTTTTTTAGTAACTTAGCATTCTCACTACATGTATTTGCATCCCTTCCTTTGTTTTCTTTATCTGATTTACCAAATGAAATATTCCCTTTACTAGAGATTAGAATAGTTTATTACATATTTTTTCAGTCAATGAGATTTGAGTCATGTAAATATTGCATTCCAGTTATATGCCCAGAATTTCTCTGTAAACATGTTTTAATCTTTCTTTCTACTAAAGCAATTGTCAGGTGAATATATTACTTCCCTTTGCAGATAAAACTTATTTAAGGGTTCCTTCATCTTAAATAATTTATGAATTATAAATCCATGCTTATAACTTTATGATGCCTTCAAGTAGGCAGTGCTGTCAGAAGAAGAGTTATAGGGGAAGGGTTTTTTTTCTTAACTTTTTATATGCTGCTAATAAAATGGAACCCGGGTAGGTAAGGAGATAAAAAAATCAATAAAAAATAGGAATTCACTAATATGTATATGTGTTGAAATACAAACTGAAAAATAAGACTAATTTTGTTTTTTGTTTTTTTGTATTTGAGGTCAAGTAAAGTTTTCAGCAAAAGCAATTGGTCCAATGAATAACCCAAGGCTATGTCCATTTCTAACCAGTCACACTTAGAGAATTGAGCTAGAACAGGGGTGGGGAACCTGCTCTAGAATTTCAAAACTGGTTTCCCCTTTGAGAACTTATTGAAATGTCAGTGTTTAATTAGACTTTGCAACAGTGGTTAAGGGAGGGAAAAGTGGGTATGAAATCAAATGCTTGTGGTATTTGTGCCATATACTTAACCATGATAGTTACTACAATACTCAACCTTGTAGGGATGAGAGCAAAGAATGACTTCTTTCTAACCACTCTTCTTCTCCAACATGCACACACCCACACATACTCCTTTCTATAGTCTCTACAAAAAACACACTTTAGGATGGATGATGATTAAAGACCTTGAATGGGGATCTCTGTGCAATGTCTTCAGGCATTGGTAAAAACTAGTTTTGAGTGCTTTTTCCACTAGGAAAAATAAGGGAAATGATTTGGAAAGGTATAATTGGTAACCCTGCTTGGAAAGCTCCTTAGAGTTCAACTCCTAAGCAGCATTGTTTAAATCCCTCTTGGAAGGCTCTTTTTTATACCTGTTGGGACAAGGGCAAGAACGAAATGAATGCAATTTAGTATAAGTTACTAGAAGAATTTGAGCCTAATTTTTTTTCTCTGTTTTGTTTGCTTATATGGCTATGACAGACTTTTTTTTCCCTCTAGAAATGGTTATGGGGGAAATAAAGGCAAATTGAAAATATGATTTATGTGTAGATTAATTGGGAAAAGTTAAAGTGCAAAATCCTTCATGAAACCATAACTATAATTTCTCAGTTTCAAATTGCAAAATTGTGCATAATATATGTACATTCAATTAAGAAGTCATTATTGATACTTCTGCATATAATTTATCCTTACTAAACTGGATACCTCATTTTTTTGTATTTTCCTTTATTCTTTGTAAGCTTTAATATATGTATGCACATATATGTATGCACATATCAAAGTTACAAGATATATATTATATTTTATATGTATACATACAGTCACATAAATATGTACATGCATATGTTGCAGGCTTCATAAATCATCTTACCTGCTAGTTGGGATGTAAAAAAATATTCTTTAGCAATCAAGTTTTTTTCCTGAATTACATATATACATATATGATATGTGAGGTGAATGTGCATACATATATATATGCATGTATAGACATGCAAGTCAGCATACATACATATGCATGTGTGCACACATTTGGGGTGGATGCAGACCTGTGATTTCACTGAGACATAGGGATTTCTCAAAACAGAAATGACTTCCAGTGATAGAGATAAATGAGCACCTATGCTGTACTTTAAGGTCTTCTATGGTTGTCTCAGAACCACAAGAATTTAAATGATTTGCCCATGCTTTGTCACCAGTACATGCCAGAGGCAATACTTGAACCAAGGTGGTCCTGCCTTCACAGTTAGGCCTCTCTCCCTGTGCCACATGGTAGGAAGGTGGGAGAGATATTGGTCTGTGGACAAAGCCAAGAATTAAATAAATATACTGGGAGGTCATCAATACTCTTCTCAACTGAAATGCCACCTTCTCCATGAATGCCTTTCCCGTCTCCCTTCACAAATCACCTATTATCCACTTTACACACATTCAGAATATACTTATATTTTGCTTCTTATCTCCCTGATAGAATGTAAACTATGTATATCCTTAGAGCCTTCCAAAGGACTTGGTACAAAGTGGTAGTTAACCAATACTTCTAATTGATTGATAAAATGACTACTGATTAAATTCCATAGATCCATTCATCCAACAAGAATCTGCTTTATACAGAAAGTTGTGCTAGGGGATTGGGTAATAAAAGATGAAGTACCCTTAGAGGTCCTACACAAAAGAATTCACAGATATTTAGGACTGATTTTTGCAATTTCCTTGCTGCTATATCCAACAACATTCCTTCAGATGGTGTTTATTTGTTGGAATTGAACTGAACGTTCCATGCAAAGCATATGGGAAGAATAGAAGCTGGATCTAAGTTCGATTTCTGGGATCAGAATGAAGACAGTAACTGAGGCTAATGATGCACCTGGAAGATTAATTTATAGGTTATACCTGGGGAGTCTTCTGAGAGAATAGGATTTGGAAGTGGTGATCAAGAAATCCATGGTGTTGTTATGGGAATTCAACCAGGATAGGCAGAATTATTTTGATCCTTTTTCTTGATTGTATGGCAATTGATCAGAGAGGGTTGGCTCTGTGAGATTTGTTTCCTGGATATATTTATAGAGTAGAAAGAAACATCAATGAAAGCACGCATTTTAAAGCATGAAAATTCCTATAAAATGGGTATTCTGATAATGGGCTGGTCACAGGTGAACATTGTGGCCCAAGAATATTTTCACATAACAACTAATAGGTGAGATGATTTATTAAGATTGCAATAGATAGCCCAAATCTCTGTATTTCTGTTCAAGTCCAAAAAAACCATTCCTATCCAGTTCTCCTTTGAGCACAAAGTCCAGATAAAATTGCCATGGTCCTAGAGAGTAAAAACATTTGTATAATTGTCTTTAGACAGAATAAAAAAATTCCTTTTTTGTCTTTTGATATTCATGTACATGGGCAATTTTAACTCAAACAGATTCTAGATGTGTGTCCTCTCAAGGTAGGCTCTTCTTAATATCCATTTGTGAAGAATTGTTGTTTGAAGATTTGGAGAGGTTTAACAGTAGAATATAGACTATTGCAACCTTCCTAATTCTTGTCAAATACATTATCCTCGAGAAATGGAAAATGTACAAGATTGCATACTCACCATTTGTCCAAATGTATTCACATATGTGGATGAGGACTGCCAGGATTAGCAGTTGGGGAATTTATACAGAAAACTGGGTATGGAAAGAACTGGAACCTATAGATTGAGGCCAATGAAATTTTGCTTCCTCCCAGAAAACCTTCTTTTCATTAATAGCTTTCATACCAAATGAAACAAGGGTTTGTAGCCAAGCCTCTTATAAAGAACTTGAATAATGGGGATATTCATTCATCGACCCTCAAAAGTCCCCAATTAATGATGGTGGGGTGATGGCTCAATGCTGCCATTACCAATCAAGGCTTGGTTGTGAATTGGAGGGAGAGTAATCTGATAACTGTACCTCAAGTGAAAGATTAATATGTCGGTCCAGGCTAGACTGTAATGTAGGTGATATTTCTTTTTTTTTAAGAAAAAAAGTAATTACTGGTGAAGTAAAGAATAGACCAGGGCTTGAAAGATTTAAGATGACATGAAGTATTTGAAAGCGAAAGTTACAAAAGGTAATTTATCCAGGTCGATCCACAGAACTTGTGAAATAAAAGTGTCCCTGATCAATTTGGGATATAAGAATCAGTTTTATGTTTGAAAATTCCCTCCCAGGGAAAGCCAGTCTGTAGCGTCATAATGTGAAAGCTGGAAGGGACTTGAGAGGTTATCCAGTTCAACCTCCTTCTTTTATAGGTGAAGGAATCCCCAGAAGTGAATGCCAAGGTGATGAACAAAGCCCGGATTCCCAGCAGATCTTTCTTTCCCAAATCAGTCCTCATTTACCTGCATTATGCTCAGATCTAGAGGTGAAAGAGCCTCAGAAGCTGCCTATTCCAGCCCCCTTCTTCTAAAAATGAAGGAATATCTCACTCAAGGAGGTTGAAATGACTTGTCCATGATCACATAGGTAGCAAATACTGGAGACAGGATTTGCACTCAGGACTTCTAAGTACATAGTCATTTCAGTCCTAAATGTTTCTTTGTGACCCTATTTGGAGATTTCTTGGCAAAGATACTAGAGTAGTTTTCCATTTTCTTCTTCAATTCATTTTACAGTTGAGGAAACTGAGGCTAACAGGCTTAAGTGACTTATCCAGGATCTCACAGCTAACAAGTGTCGGAGGCCAGATTTGAGCTCGGTTCTTCCTGACTCCAGGCCCAGTGCTCTCTCCACTGCTCAGCCCAGCTGTCATTCTGTCTCTACTTCATGAGATTGTGATTAATTGTCCTTCTCTTCCCATTAATCATAAGATCATGAATTTAGACTTGAAAGGGCTTAGGTCTAGGTATCATCAAGTCTTATAGGCAGCACTTTCATTTCATAGATGAAGAAACTGAGTGTTCCAGGGCTGCAGTGACTTGGCCTAGCTCACTCTCACAGCTTAGCTGGGATTTGGGCCCATGTCCTTCAAGTTTCTTTCTAAGAGAACAGTCAATGTAGTCTGTCCACATAGGATTCCTCCTTTTAGCCTGCCCAGAGATGATAGGCACATGCCTTGGTGGTGTGATTACCTTCTGTCTAATAAAGATTATTTGGCTGATTGCTTTCCACACACGATTAGGTTCTCATTTTGTCTATTCTGGGGGAAGGTGAGATGCATTACAGCGACACCTGTGTGTAGAGTGGCCACCTGCCTTCAGATGTAGACATCCCCAAAGCACTGGCAGGGTCTCATGAAGCAAGGATCGAGGAGACGACTCTGCATGTAAACGCACTGGAGTGTGAGACGAATGGCAATGAAAGCAGGACGATGTAGCCATAGGTGACTTAGACTTTTTCATCATTTGCTTTATTTATTCACAAATTAAATTAAAACTTGCCTGTGATCATAGCTGTAGAGCTATGCCTCAACTTAAACCTCGTTTCTTCCTTTATTTTCATTTCCAGATAAAACCATAGAGTGGCTCAGCTTTCCCCTCAGCACAAACTCCTTTTCCCCCACCCCTCACATACTTTTATTTTTCCTTTTATGGTGAAGATTCCATTTGGATTCACATTCCTCATTGCATCACTATGGATCAATGTTACATTCCCATCCCATCCTTTCCAAAATTCAAATGGGAATGTAGAGTGACTGGCAGTTTTCTGTGTGATGTATTTGATGAACAGTTGTATGGCATATGGTGAGAGATCAATTCATGTAGTGAATTAGGAGGTGCCCTTTGAATCAGGAAGACTGGGGCCCAACCACACCTCTGACACTAACAAGTTGGGCAACATGAGACAAGCTATTTCACCATTCTGAACCTTTGGCAACACTCTGAGAGTATTAAACAGTGAATGGATTGGTTTGGCTTGGCTTGGCTTGGCATGTGAACTTGGCGCTATATCCTATAGTCTTTTTTCTCTCACTGTCATTACTACATCGTTTTTAATCCTGGGACAAGAGACAGAAAGACATTGTTCTGTCCCTAATTGAGCCTCTCCGAGGTATTATGTTTCTAAATGATCATTTTGCAGGTTGGGAGTGTGGGAGAGGGAAGAAGGAAGACTTGGTCACAGCAGATTCTTCATCAAGTCTTGATATAATCAGTGTTTACTCCAAGTTCATAAAGCCATCCCACCATATGGAGATCGCTAGTAGACTATACTTGCTTGCTATGGTAGATTAATCTATGAACCTGTGTTTCATTGCAAATAGTTGAAAGTTTATCTGCTAAGGCATTACCTCAGAGATAAGGGGAAGAGAGAATAAATGCTATGCAAACAGAGAATGCTCTTAATTAAACTGTAGGTTTGGGGATTGATGGGGGAGGGGAGAATAGAATGGTTAATTTATTGAAATAGAAATAAATTTTAGAAACAGAGTAGTTATGTTAGAGTCTAATTGTGCCTCGATGTTTATGGCAGGTAGTTAGAGTCTTGGGTTTGCAGCAAGGCTGGCTTGGGTTCAGACTGATTCCTCAACATGGCAGTCATCATTTTGTCAACAGACATTTATTAAATGCTTCTAATGAGCCAGGTGTGTGTGCTGGTAAATGTTTAACCATTGGTTTTCCAAAACTGTATCCATGGCATAGTTTTAAATTAAATCTTCATTCTCCATCATTTCCGAAAGTCTAAGCAATCAAGAAAACAATAAATCAAGTCCAAAGTTGTAGTGTATGCTGACTTCTGAGGTGTCAGTGCTGACACAGAACTGGCTCCAGCACAGCCCTGTGTCGATCACTGTGTGAAATGTAAGAGATACAAAAAGAGGCAAAAACAGAAAGCCTGCCCTCAAGGAGCTCACATCTTAATAATGTAGACAACAGACAAACAACAATGTACATATATATATATATATATGACATATACAATACAAATACAAATGGACTCTCAGAGGGAAGGTTCTACCAGTGAGGGGGAAGAGGAAGGATCCTGGGAAGCAAACTCCAAGAATAGGAGGCTTTGTTCTTCCATACTTGGTCACAGCTCCATGAACTAGATATAACATGTTGCAAGGGTTTGTCTTCCCCCATGGTAGAATGAAGATTGCTCCAGCCAAACCAGTTGCTATATTTTGATCGCTCCACTGGATTTAATTGTTTTGACAAATAATTTTGAATTCCTGGTATATGCAGTCACTCAGTATAGACTTTGGTACATAGTAGGCACTGTCAACTGACTGAGTGATTACAATATTCGCTATGTTGCCCTGTAGCTATAAATTTGAAGAAACTGCATTCCCTGCTTTCAAACTGCTTACCCAACTCTGTCAGCTGAGATAGCCTGTGTATGAATGATGATATAAGGGGGAAAACGTTCCATGTTTTAAAAAGGGTAATGCTAATGATGACAGTTATATGTTCTCCATTAGTATATTTAAGAATCCAGGAGCACATAAAGGAGGTTTCAGCAGTTTGAGTGAATCCCAGCCTCCACGGTCCCCCTTAACCCTCAATGTATGATTGAACACAATAGGCAGGCATGGGTGGGTCACAATCTGCATGGTAGGAGGGAGTGCACACAACAGTGAGATCACAGATCCATTGAGGCATTTCTTAAAGTTTGTAGGCACAGTATATACAGTATTTCACAATAGCATCGTGAGGGATAGTAGACAGTATAGGTAGAATGGCTTGAATTTTACAGGTGGGGAAAATAAGGACCCAAGAGGTCCACCTTCATACAACAAACAAATGTCTACACAGGACTCAAAACTAGGTCCCCTGATTACATATCTGACGTTCTATCCTTCTATCCACTAGGCAACACCTGCCCTCTCTAGGACTTAGTTTCCTTACATGAAAAATGAGGGAATCAGACTAGATTATCTCTAAGGTCCCCTAATGTTCCAAATCCCATTACCGATTGTTCTTGTCTTCTTGGTTACTTGGCCATAGGGCTGAGTTTTCTCTCAAAAAACCTAGCACCTCCATACTAACAGAGGTAATTACATTCATAGTGCTATCCTGGAGAGCTAGAAGTGCTTTAAAGAAGAACTCTGAGCCTGGCAAATTGCTATGAAGAAGGGCTATTTGGGGAAAACAAAAAAACCAGAGCAGTATTCCAAGTTCACCCTAGAAAGGATGATCATTTGAAATGTAAGCCCTCTAAAGGTCAGCAAGGCAACCAGTCTGAATAATTGAATTTCTTAATGGCTGGAGTGTGTGGAAAACCCTGTCACTCACCTTGGTTTGGGTCGGGTGAAGTGGTAAGTTGGTAAACCCAAACCACCCCACATTCCAGGAACTAACTGGAGGCTGCCAGACCAAGAATTTCAAATCTAGGACTAGGGAGCTCTCCATGAGGAAAATTCCTCTACTGATGCAAAATGCTCACACCTCTGTAACGTAAAGTCTTAGTGAATTGCCTGGGTCATTTAGAGGTTCAGTGATCTATCCAAGTTTATGCAGTCAGTGTAGACTTGAATGAGGACTTCCTGATGGAGATCAGCTTTCGGTTTACTATGCTGTACTGCCTGTGTCCTTTCCATAGTGCCTAGGATAGTGGTTCTCAACCTTGCTGATACTGCCACTCTTTAGTATTTCTATCTGGGCATATCTGCTTGTGGGCAGACCCTCCTGGAGACTTCATAGAGGAGGGGTGTCTCAGTTCCTAAGACCATTGGAAATATGTGTTTTCCCCTGGTCTTAGGCAACTGCTATGACTCCTGTGAAAGCGTCGTTTGACCCCCAAAGGGGTCGTGACCCACAGGTTGAGAACCACTGGTCTAGGACAATACTCACCACACTGGAGTTCGACAAATATTGTTAGCTAATACATGCTAGTATTAAAACTCATATTGTAAGCAGTCCCATGGGAGCCTGGTGGAGGACTATAAATGTATTTATCCCATGGTAGTTTAGGGGAGGTTCTATATTATGGAACACTTAATTTGCATAAATTATTCAAGAATTGATGTAGCAACAATCCCAATTGGATGACTCCCAATAAGGAGTCAACGAAATATCCCTAGGGAACCAATAAGGAAACAATGAGCTAACATACATTAAAGAAAACATGAGGAGAAACAGAGGTCCCCAACAGGACACAGCGTAAAATTTTCAAAAGGACAGAACCCATTAATGGGTGTCCCTTGGCTAGACACAAAGAAATAGAAGAGTGCTCAGCTGGGATGATTCAGGTAGAAAAATTTAGACTGAACCTGACCTCCATTTTCACCAGGCTCTTCACATCCATCTCTGGTGAATGCTGGGTTTGAGCTCTTGAACAGCACGAATTTCTGCTCAAGACTGAGACAGATCTCTCTTTCTCTCTCTCTCTCTCTCTCTCTCTCTCTCTCTCTCTCTCTCTCTCTCTCTCTCTCTCTCTCTCTCTCCCTCTCCAAGAGGTCTCAGAACCAAGCAACCTTATGACCACAAGTCATGCCTTTAGCCTCATTTGAACTCTTCCCTGAGATCTCTCACCTTATCTTCTGTATGTTTCTTCCGCACACTGCCACCATTTCTTTGGCTTACTGCTTATTGCCTTGTTTGAGTCAGGATATGCCAGCCTTTTCCTATTCCTTAATATTCCCTCTCTTTAATATTCTGGCATCACACTCCCCTTGATTTAGCAATTCCCAGTAATAATGGCTGAGAGAAACATAGTACAAGGAATAAGGTGAGCTGACCTCAAAGTCAAGAAGATATAGGATTATGTCTCACCTCTGATACATAAATGGCCATGGGACCCTGGGCAAGCACCCTTACCTCTAAGTATCCTATGCAGTTCTTCGAGATTATAAATTATAGGGCAGTTGCCAATTGATATAGGTAAATGTAACTTTCTCATCAAGAGTTCATGGTATTAATGAAGAACTGACTGATCCTGTTCTTACTTCAGCTGATAGAGTTGTAAGGATTCCTTTTAACAAAAAATAAGAGAATCATCCGGGGCACTATGAAGTCTTCCAGGGGCCACCTGAACCCTCTTGTCTTTCAATATTTTCAGTAGTTTTTCCTTCCTCTTATTCTGACAATGGAAAAGAAATGAGGGCACTGAAGAAGCAGGACTCACAGAGCTTTGGTGATTCCAGCGGACAGAAGAAAGCTGGACCCGATGAAGATCTTGGTTTCCAGACAGCACCAAATTGGTAGAACTGGGGCTCATCAGGAACCAGATGGGAAATGTTGGGACATCTATATGGAATTCATCTTCTAGGGCAATACCTAATTAAATCATTTGGGAAAAATTACAAAAACTAAGGAGTTGCTCTCAGTCTTAAGAGCTAATGATGATAGCTGAAATTTTTATAGCACCTTGGAGTATGCAAAGAGCTTTACGTGTGTTAGGCTGCTAGCTAGTTAGCTAAATGTGGAGTTAGACTGGACATGATGTTATGGCATCTAAGGACTTTTACAGCTCTAGATCAGTAATCCTATATGTGATACAATTCTCAGTTGCTTAGCCTTGGTATTTCTTTGCAAACATTCATTCTATAGTGGCACTCATGCTTTAAGCTTGTGAATTTAAGGAATTCTGTGGTTATAGACATTATGCCCAATTTTAGAACTTGCTAACACATAGTATCATTATATTTAAAAATAAAATTACACTTTTTCCCCTAAAACTAAAGTGATCAGATGGATATTTTGGGCATCGCATAGGAAATCTGGTCATTTAAATATTATACGTTTTGTCGTATGTGTATGTGTGAGTATTGTGGTATAGTGCATATCAGTAATTTTCTTTGTAGTTGACCAAAATGTGAACCGCTACGATATGAAAGAGGCCATGCAGAGGTGCAAGCTTTGTAAATACAATTTGAGTGATGAGAGCTAGCCATTTAGACCCAGAATGATGGGGATAAATGACATTGGATGAGACTGGTTAGTTACGTTTTTCTAGATGATAGAAAATAGGCAGGAAGAAAATATACAAACTAAATTTCAGAATTGTGGTGAAATGTTTACCTGTCACTACAAATTATACTGGAGGCAGCGCAGATTGCCTAAATGGATAACTGCAAGAGATGCTATCCCTCAGGGAAGATGGCCTTACTGGATTGCATACAAGAACACTGATTTTCTCTTCTTCTCTTTGCTCACACTTTGACCTTCCTTCACCTGACTTTGGATACTTCATACCCCCAAGAGTTCAGCTGGAATGACTCCCGTGGCCCCGGAAATCAAGGATGGGTGAGACCTCGTGTGCAAACTGAAAGGCGACCCATACTTGGTTTCAGGGGCTTCGAGAACATCGTGTTTGAATGGGAAATACTTGAGTTAAGCAACTGTCTTGCAAAATACAAACATCAGAAATACTGATAAAAACAATCTTCCCTCACAAGATGACTACGTGTACCAACAGAGAAGAAAGACCACACATATTCCTATCCATAACATCAACAATAAAAATAAATATTTAAGTGCGTATGCTATACTAGGCACCCTGCTCAGCCCTAAAGATATAAAGAAATTCAAAATTGGTACTTGCTGACAAGGAGGTTATGCTCTCATTCCCATGAGGAGGCAACCTGTAAATCAGTCGGCCCATAAGAAACACAGAAAGGCTGTCTGAGAGGAGGAGGCTTTGGGAGTTAAGTTGGAATTTATTCTGAGTCTTGAAGGAAGAGATGCTACATACGAGGTAGAGAATAGGGGTGGGGGTTGGAAGAGAGCATTGAGGCATCAGAGACAACCAGTGCAATGACACAGTGATGGAAGATGGAGGGAAGATGGATGGAAGATGAAAGAATAAAAGTAAGCCAGTTTTGATGGATGAGAGGGTATCTGGAGAGAGATAAAGTTTAAGAAGTCTGGAATGTTAGGAGGCGGTCATGTGAGGAAGAGGTTTAGCATCTCACGTTAACTAAACTTTAATCATCTTTGGGAGTCATGCTGACAGATCACTGTCTTAAATTGATGAAACTCAGGTGAAACCTCAGCCTAGTACCCAAAGCTCAGAACTTACACCAAATTGCTTTAGCTGTGTCTTCTCCAATAATCATACATCTGTCTGGGGATGGTAGGCCCCAACCTTGAGTTTCTATGTGAGAATTTCAGAATATAATTTATGTAAAGGTCAACAGATATGAATAAAAGAACCCCCAAATCCAATGTAAGTATACTGGGAAACATGTAAGAGGAAACCTTTATTAAAGCCCATAGAAAATAGTAAACAAAAATCAATCGATCCACAATCATTTATTAATCACATACAACAAGCCAGGTCCCAAATTAGGCATTAGGAATACAAAACCAGAAATCAATAGAGTCTATCCCCAAGGAACTTTCATTCTATCAGGGGAAACGACTTGTCCATATCTAAATCTATTCAGAACAAATGTAACCAAATATAGAAAGGCAGACTTTGAGCCTGGAGGAAAGACCTTGTAGATACAGTGGTGCTTGAGCTGAATCTTTACCCAAGTAAGAGATTCTTTGAGGCACGGAAAGGAGGGTGTGCATTCCAGACATAGGATACAGACAGTTCATAGAGATCAGGCGATGGAGGGACAATTGTGAAGAATAATCTGAAGGGTAATTTAGCTGAACTTGAGTGTGACAAGGGGAGTAATATCTGATGAATGTAATCAGATCACTTGGTGCCATCTTGGGAAGGACTTTAAAGCCCTTAGAATCTCCCTGGGAGCCTCAGTCACCTCATCTGTCATTACAGCATCCCCCTCACAGGATTGTTGTGAGGATTAGATAAGATGCTCTATGTGACAAGTTCTGCCAACATTAAAGTGCTCTAATATAAAATGTTACCTGTTGTTATTGATCAGAGGATATACCTGACCCATTCTCTACAGTTGCATGCGATTGCCAAATCATCTGTAAGATTTGCTAGGAAAACAAAATGAAGCTAGAGTCAAGGTAATGTTTTTTTATGAACTGAGTGTCCCTGTTGTTGAATAATAACAGAGGATAATGACTGAACATAGCGATCTTGAAGGTCAGATAGATTTGGAAGAGTAAGAGCAACCACTGAATTTTAGAGTCAGGAGATTTGTGTTCAAATCCTTGCTCTTTGCTTTGTCGTTTGCTACCTGGGTTATATTGGGCAAATAATTTCCTCTCTCCAAGATTTACCTCCTAAATTGGAACAAAGGGGGATCACAGTAATTGACCTCCGATGTCCGTTGATGCCCTAACTCTATGATCCTAAGCTTCTATGGAAAAATGTGGGCTCCTGGCCCTGCTTCTTTGCTTCTTTTCCATCGCCCATGCCCTTGGGCTACCATTAAACTAAGACCTGTTTTTTTTGTTCCTGTTACACAGGCAGGGAGGACTTTTAAGACTGACTTTTTGTTGCCTTCAAGAGAATCAGAAAGTGTCAAATCATAGGATCATATTGGTGGAGCTGGAAAGAATCTTGGAGGTCAGATGCTCCAACCCTCTCATTTTACAGATGAGAAAAATGAAGTACAGAAACCGGTGGCAATTTGGCTCAGGATGAGACAGAGAAGGATTTAAATCCAAATCTGCTTTTTCTAAGTCGATGGCTCTTCCAACTGTACTGTGCTAAATCTTCAGCCTGGAAAGCACATCTAAACCAAAGAAAATTGTCTGACCTGGCTAAAAGTTTCTTTAGAATCAGGCAGAAAAGAGACAAACAGTTTCCAGGGCAAGTGGGCTCTGACTTTTCTGAATTGGCTAGAGTGTTCCTTCTTTCAGACGTGGTCTTTATGAGATGCACAGGCATTCATCGGAAGGCCTTTCCTGTCCTTAGCCAAGCTCCTTTGCTCAAGTGGCCCCTTCCTCCATACTTTTCCTTAGTTAGAAAATTGGTTGTGGAAGCCCAGCTTCCTTGGAAACTGTTCTCTCAATTACAAGACATTTCTCAGATGGTCTCAAGTGCTTTGCACTTTGAGACAATTTCCTCTAAAGTAATGGCTTACCAGATGTGTGCTCTATCAGGGCCATTAAAGTTAAAAAGAGATATTTAGTGTCAACCTCCCAGTTTTCCATTGTTAACTTAAGATTCTATGCTTTGGGGACAGTTTTTAATTCATCACCGTCTTTATTGGACAAAGGTGTAGATGATAAAAGGCATTGATCATCCAGAGATGCCCACAAAACGGGCCCAGTGTGTGAGCCTGTATTTGTTCCTTTAAAAGCTTAAAAACAGAGCCAGCTTTAAGAAATGTGACCCTCTAGAGTTATCCACTAGCAATAAAAAAGATACAACTTTTACTCAGCTCTTTCCAGAAGGCAGTGAAGTTTGATGGTCAGGAAAATAGGGTAATATGGTAGAAAGATTCCTGAATTTGGAGTCAGAGCACCTAGGTTTAATTAACACTTACCACCTTGCTCTACACCCTCCTGTGGTTGTGGCTCAAGGCACAGTGGAAGGATCAATTTCTGCAGAGGCAAAAGATGGGGGTTCAAGCCTCTGGAATTTCTTACACCTGTGTGTCAGCCAGGTGCCAAGCACAGTGATAAGTGGTAGGGATGAAGAGCAAGGAAAAAAAATATACAAAGATACACACACACATACACACCCAAGACTCCGCTCTCAAGGAGCACATATTCTAAAGGGGAAATGAGTAAATCTCTAGTTAATATATACATGTATGTATTTATGTGTATATATATATACATAAACAGTATATATTTATGTGTACGTATGCAATATATAGGTATGTGTATATTATATATGTATATGTATGCATGTGCATATTTGTGTATATATATGTATTATGTAAATTGGGCTAGCTAAATGACACAGTATATAGAGTAACAGGCCTAGAATCAGGAAGACCTGAGTTCAGATCTGACTTCAGACACTTATACCTTGGGACCCTGAGCCAATCACTTAACCCTGTTTGCCTCAGTTTCCTCATCTGTAAAACGAGTTGGATAAGGAAATGTCAAACTGCTCTAGTATCTTTGTCAAGAAAAGCCCAAATGGACTCATGAAGAGTCTGACATGACTGATACAGATAAACAACAAAATATATATACATGTATTTATAGATATTATGTAATAATAAATAAATGTTTATGTACTAATATATTTATAAATATATGTACACATTTTATAAATAATAAAAATAAACATTTATATATACATGTATATTTATACACATATATACATGTATATTTATATGTATATCATAATAATATATACATGTATATTTATACACAGAAGATATATGAAGATAATTTGAAAGAAGAGGTCATTGGCAGCTAGGTGGTCCAATAGAGTACTGGGTGTGACATCAGGGAGACCTGAGTTCAAAGCTAGTCTCAGGCGTTAAGTAGCTCTGTGACCTTGGGTAAGTCACTTACCATGTCTGGTTCAATTTCTTCAACTGTACAATGGATATAAATAATAACTTCCTCACAAAGTTACAAAAAAGACAAAAGGAGGTACTAGGTATAAAGGGCTTAGCCCAGTGCCTTGCACATAGCAGGTGCCTAATAAATTCCCTTCCTTCCTAAATTCACAGACCCAGGTAGGGCAAAACAGAAGGCAGAGATGGTTCTAAAGCAACCAAAGATGGACGAAAGTCACTAGATTCTACTAAGCATTCATAGAGGAAATTTGTGCTGGAGATGAGACAATTGTGATGGATTCAAAGGTACCTGAAAGAGGGGAAAATACTGAAGGAGTGAAAACAATCTCAGACATTACTGTTACCAGAAATAGTGATCCAGTAAACTAGATGTATTGACCAACGTTACTGTTTATCCAATTGTGTAAATTATTCATGAGAATAATTTGCATATGCATCAAAGTCACCTTCAATGAGGAAATTTTTATCAGGGACAGGACAGGCTTCTGCAAACTGTACTCCATCTTTACTGTCACAAAATTGTCTAAAGAGGTGGAGAATATAAGATCACACTGTACTCATATGCTGATTACCGCCAAATAGAATTAGATCCAGTAGAATAATTTTGATTTCCAACAAGTTGTCTCTGATCCATCTCTCAAAATCATTTCATATTCTTTGAAAAATACAATATATACCCCTTCAATCTTTAAAACAAACCAAGGTGCTTTCCAAATGTCACATCGCCAAAGGAAGAGACCCCAAACAGGGTATGAATTGAAGAATTCCTCTTCTAAGACAATTCTTTTCAAGTTGAAATAACCATTTGTGGGGGACATCATTCTGAATGCATGAAGACTGTCGAATATTGTTGAATATCACAGAACTAATCACTAACCACTGAAAGGAGATAGCTAGGTATCCAAAGAGGAAAAACAAGTGAATAAAAAATGCATTTCCTGTGTTACATTATGTGGTTAGATGGACAAACTATTGAGTTTGTATAACAGTGAATCGCTCTGTCTGTCTAACTGTCTGCTCATTTAACTATCTAGATGTCAATGGGGAGGTGTAAAAATGGACAAAATTGGGTGTAAAATTTAAGAGAAAAAAAAGGGTGAAGTGGAAAAACCATTGTATTTGGGGTCAGAAGACCTGGATTCAAATCCCAACTGTGTCAAGTACTGTCTATATTACCATAAAAAGGTTAGTAACTTCTTTTGATCTTGATTGGTGGAGAGAAGAGGGAGTTCCTGATTCATAACATAAAAAGTTTGAACCAGATAGATGACCTCTAAGATTTCTTCTACCTTTTTAATCTATGTCCTAGGAAGAGTCCAGACTGGATGGTTTTCAGGAAATTGCAAATCTCCTTTAATGACCTAGAACTTCTGCCAGGAAAATGAGCCATCTTTTCCCTGTGTTCATACAGTTACTGTAAGACTTTAGATCATGATACTCTGTAGCAACTGAGGTATTAAAAATGAGTATCATTCCCCAATTGACAAATAGACAAAGGATACAAACAGGCAGTTTTTGGACAAGGAAATCAAAAGCTCTCTATAGTCTTAGGTCTGTATCCTAAAGAGATTTTAAACAAAGAAAAGGAAAATTATATATATATATGTATATATATATATATTTATATATATAATACATAATTTATAGACATTTATAGATAGACATTTATAGCAGCTCTTTTTTGTGGTGGTAAATAATTGGAAATTGAGGGGATGTCCATCAGTTGGAGAATGGCTGAACAAGTTGTAGTATATGATGGTGATGGGATACTATTGTGCTATAAGAAATTATGAGCAGGATGGTCTCAGAAAAAAAATGTGAGAAGACTTATATGAACTAATGCAAAGTGAAGTGAGAAGAACTATACACAGTAACAGCATTATTGTATGATCAACTGTAAATGACTTAGCTACCCTGAGTAATACAATGATCCAAGATCATTCTGAAAGACATATGATAAAAAATGATATGTACTTCCAGATAAAGAACTGATGGAATCTGAATGGAGATTGAAGCATACTTTTTAAATTAATTTTTTTGTGGGGTCTTTAATTCTGGATTTTTTTTTCAAGATGGCTAATATGGAAATATGGTTTGCATGACTTCACAGGCATAATCCATATCAAATTGCTTCCTTCTTAAAGTAGGGGCAGGGAGATAATTTGAAATTCAAAATAAAAATATTAAGAATTTACATATAATAAGGAAAAAAAGAAAACCTATGCAGTATTATAATCAAGATTAGACTTGGAAAAATACATTGTTTATAAAAAGTATGCTTAATTTTCAATGTTATAAAAGTATTATTTCATGATGAAAATTTAAGAATATACATTAAAAAATGAGTATCATCCTAAAAACAATAGTTCATGGTGTTTATGAGCTGGAGCCAACATGTATCTAACAAATAAGGAAATAAAACTTCCATGAAGAACTCGAATAAACAAAGTCTTCAGAGAAATGTATGAATGAAAAATAAGAAAGCAAGAATTAGGGATAAGAAGTAGATAATAAGAGCTCTCTTCAGGTTATCTTCATAATGTCTGGAAGCATCCAGGATTCTCGATAAGCCCCACCCCTATCCTATGGCACAGTTATGTGAGAATGTGGGTAAGAGTCACATGGCATGGGCAAGCATGGAGGGTTTACAATCTGCACTATTGGAGAAACTCAAAAACAGGGAGATCACAGATCCTTTTGAGATTTGTGATATTTGTGATCTGTTATGCAGGGATGTTCAAGTGTGGAATTAAGTCATCTTGTTCCTTAAAGAAAGAATGCTTGGAATGTTAGATTCTGTTTCTGTTTTTGAATGTGAACTTCCCATCATTGGTCAAGTGAAGGCTAATGGATCCATTTTCAGAGGAGAGCATTATCTAATGCAACTGAATTACCGGTACCAAAGGATTACCCCAGCTCCCAAGCTGAGAAAATGAAAGGTGCAGCAGTGGACAGTCCACAGGTACCTCATCATATGGGCAGAACAGCGAGAAAGCTATTGGATATATCGTGTATGAATACAAAAAGAGCCAAGTACTCATTCTGTGCTAATATATAGACTTTAAAAAATTACCAATCACTGGGTATTCAATTCTCTGAAAATAGTCAAAGAAAGTGAATGTAGCTCTCTTTTAACCTCCATCTTACACAAAACCCATACTAGAACATCTTATTCTTTTCATGTTTCTTGTCTCTGCATTTCCTAAGGAATGGTGTGTGTGTGAGTATGTGTGTGTGTATGCGTGTGTTGAACTCAGCTCAAAAACATTCCAAAAATAAATGATGAATCTAAGTTTAAACACATTTTCTGTCACTGGGGTTATTTTAATGAACGCCTCCTTGCATTTTCTGTAGAACAGCATCTTTTTTGCTAATGGTAGCCCTTTTTGAGCGACACCAGAGGTGCATGAAAGGGAAACGGTGGCTGCCTCATACTGAAGTAGACACAAAAAGCAGCTTCCGAACACAGGCTTCCAGACTTCCTTTCAATGAAGTTCTTTGAAATTTGGAAAGGAAGTAAAGATGGATACATTTTTGGTGGGAAAAATGTGTTTTGTTTTTATATAACCTTCATTTCCAATATCTCCCTTTTCCACCTGTCCAGAGGGCCATCCCCAATAGCAATGACTGGGAGAGCAAGAAAAGTAAAGCTATTCAACCAAAGTAACCAAGCCCAACATTATATGTGCTTTGCCATGCCCAGAGTCCTTCTTCACCTTGGCAACAGAAGGAAGGATGCCAGTGCTCATATCTTTTATTCATGGCCAAACTTGGTCATATAATTAACATAGCAATTAGGATTCTTTGTTTTATCTTTTTTATTTATTTTGGTAAATTCTGCATTATCGATAAAGAGATATATAGAAACTTTCATTCAGTTCATCAAGATTTAATTGATTGACCACTCTGTTCCATGGTGTTTTGGACCCCAGAGATACAATGACAAAAAAATAGAGTTAGTCCTGGTCCCCAAGGATCCAATCCATCCAATAAATATGATGGAGATACAACTAATAAGAAAGAATGGCATCCCTACCCTCTAGAAGCTTATAAACCAAGGAGGCAAGAAAGTAGAAAGGTAGATGGGGAGAGACACTGGTGGATACCAGGCATGGGGTATGGTGTTGAGGGTGGGGTGGGGGCATCTTATTCCTTGGAGCTGAAACTAGGAAGTGCAGCAATGGGCCCAGAGTCCATGAAAGAAAAAGCATTAAGGAGGCTGAGGGGGTGGTATCCATCAAGGTTTGAGTTACCAACATGGTGATGAAATTACAGGGGTAGCTAGGTGGGTCAGTGAGTAGAGTTGCTGGCCTCAAGGTAAGAGGAAAAATTCCTAAGATCAAATCTGATCTCAGGCACTTACTAGCTGTGTAACCATGGGCAAGTCACTTAGCTCTGTTTGCCTTAGTTTCCTCATCTGTAAAATCAACTGCAGAAGGAAATGGCAAATCACTCCAGTGTCTTTGCTAGAAAAACCTCAAATGCAGTCACAAAGAATTGGACATGACTGAAAAATGACAGAACAACAAATTTATCATTAAGGCTTTTGTGTTGATTACACAGCCATGATTATTGGCAGAATTGTATTTTGTTAAGGTATTCCCAAATGGCTTCCGGTTCATGTGCTTGGTATTTCAAATTATTCTAGGGACCTAAAAGCAATGATGAGATTAGAAGTGAGTGGTTTAACCTTGGAGGAGCATAGTACGTTGTTCCCTTGATGTGAAACCTAGAGAAGCAGTTGCAGAGTGGACTGAGAAAGAGAGTAAGGAGGGGGATATAGTAAGCGTACAGACAAACAAATACAGATAAGGGGAGTGGGGCTGGATCTGTGATTACATTGGAACAGGCCCATGGGAGTGAGGAACCTGCCACCTTGAGGCCACACGTGGCCCTCCAGGTCCTCAAATGCAGCCCAAACCCACAAGTTCCCTAACCCTGGGTTATAGGGAATTCCTGGAAGAGGAAAATCCCTCTTCCAATGCATAGCACTAAGTGTCTCCAAGTTATAGTCTTAGATTTGTCTGGAGCACTAATGAATAAAATGCCATGTCCAGGGTCTCACACACAGTCTGAGTCAGAGGCCAGACTTGGAGGCATCTACCCAGTTTTGAGTGACACTCTTCTTTCCACTAGGGCCACACTGGACATTAGAGGCAAGGAAGGCAAGGCAGCAGGAGAAATGACAGCTGGTAGGAGCAGGAAGTGCCTCTTGGGGGGTTGAGGCAGTGGAAGTTAACCTTGAACTGCTGATGTTTGTCCATTTTTGAAGCAGGGAATGAGGATTTTAGGAAGATAGTGGTGTGTGTGTGTACGGAGGCAGTGGAAGTTAACCTTGAACTGCTGATGTTTGTCCATTTTTGAAGCAGGGAATGAGGATTTTAAGAAGATAGTGGTGTGTGTGTGTACGAGTGTGAGTGAGTGTGTGTGTATGAGTGCGTGAATGTGTGTGTATGTGAGTGTCTGTAAGTATGTGTGTGTATGTGAGTGTGTGTCTAAGTGTGAATGAGTGTGTGTGTGTGTATGTGTGTGTAGGGGGGATATAATCTGTGGCATAGAGTAGGCAGAAATGTAAAAGTTCTGGGTAAAGAAAGAACTTCATTAAAGATCCATATTTTTGTTGGTAAATTGATCTGTTTCTCTTTGTCAAGAATTAGAAATTTACTTGTGCACTCCCAAGAAACGACTTTACAATTTACTGACAATAGACAAGCAACACATAGGACCCATGGCAAGAATGCAAGGCTATGTGAGTCCACTCTTTTGAACCCCTCTCACCTGAGTTCAAATCCCACCTCAGATCCTCGAGTGTCTGACCCTGAGTAACTCACTTTAATTCCTTTCCATCTATACTTCTCTTATAAAATGAAGATAACAGATGGACCTACCTCACAGGGTTATTGTGAGCATCCAAAGCAATGCATATGAAAAACTCTTTGTGAATGTTAATGCTGTGTCAGTGGTGGATAGTGCTATTAGGAATAGGGACTGGACTGGTGTAGGGATCTACTGTCCCCAAGGTCAGTGTCTTCTCCGGATCTTAGAGAATTTCCTAGAGCATTGGGAGTTTAAGTGACTTATGCAGAGTCACACAGCTAGTAGGTGTCAGAGATGGTACTTGAACTTAGGTCTGTCTAGCTCTGAGGCTATATTTTTGTCTAAGTCCTTTCTGAACTTCTCCATTGTTCCTATTCTGCTTTATTACCCTGAAACTTCCTATAGCCCCTGGAGCCTGCTCACCCTATAATAACCATTGTTTGGGTTAAAAAAATACCCATTATCCTTAATTTAGTTAGAAAAGTAAACACAGAGATGCCTTAGATAAGAAAAGGGCTTTATTCCCTTCCCTGGGGAGAAAGGAGGCTATCTGCCCCATGAGGGATTTCTTACCGATGTTGACCCATGAGGCAGGTGAGAGAGAGAGAGAGAGAGAGAGAGAGAGAGAGAGAGAGAGAGAGAGAGAGAGAGAGAGAGAGAGAGAGAGATTCAAAGATCAGGTCTAGGATTTTAAAGACCTAATTAGGACGTCCTCTCTCCGTGTCAGCTGCCTCCTCTCATTGGTGGAAGAATCCACCTCACCAATCTCTTCCATACTGAGATTGCAAGGGGAGAGAGATGGGACAGGCCTCACCAAGATGGGAAAACAGACAAAGGAAGGTAAAAGTAATTGACAGGAGAAGGAGGAGGGTACAAGCACTCAGGGGAAAGTTACATTCCAGATTGAGAAGTTTTTCACTAGTTCCATGGCACACATACCATCTTTCCCACGTGGCTGTCTCACTCTGGAAAATTCTTCTACCATTTCGACTCCATTCTCCCATGTCTGAATTCCTCCCTGGTTCTTCATTTTGGGAAGGAGACCTGGATGGCCTACTTTTTTTCCCCTCCTGAACCTGTTTCTGATTTTCTAGACCTAGATACCCTTTTCCTAAGTGGGTACCTTAACCCCCAAAACCACTTCTCTGCTTGTCAGTTCTATTTTATGTGCTCTCTTCCCCCATTAGAATATTAGCTCACCAAGGGGCCAGGGAGTTTCTCTTTGCTTCTTTTTGCATCTCTACTGTTTAGCAGAGTATCTGAAACACTGTAAGTACTTAATCAATGCTTGTCTGCCTTTGGAATACTGCCTGTCTTCTTCCTCCTCCTCCTCCTCGTCTTCTTCCTCCTCCTCCTCATTACTACTATGTTATATTCTGAGTCATAGAATCTTCAAGCTAAGAAGGTCTTGGAGCTTATCCAGCCTAATTCTTTCATGTAGCTGAGGAAAGAAGGGAGACGGGGCCGCATGAAGTCCCAAGCTCATGTAGCTGGCAAATAGCAGAGTATAGAACTCAGTTTCCATGATTCACAGTCCAATATTCTTCCTACCAAAGTACATTGCCTCCTCATGAAAATCCTATCAAACAGGCCCAAATATTCTGTGTACATTAATTATACATAGGGCCCCAATATCTTATAAAGTATGTACATTAAAAATACAACCAGTTGTATCATAAATCTAAAATTAATATCCTGGCTATATTTCAAGCATCTGTCATTTCCAAAGATGCAGATTATAACCTTTCTGTTATTTAAGAGGTCTTTAAGAGATGCTGTGACAAAAAGAAATGGAAAGATCCTCTGTGGTCAAGCAGGCGATAAGCCTGTCTCAATGTTAGCTGGACTGGTCTTTGTACAATAGTCAATTGGCAGGTTCATATGTGAAGGTTTTCCAGGTCAGAAAGATATGTCAAAGCTTGTCTTCTGTCTCCTAGAACGCACAGTGATCTTCAAGTCACAATTGAGCTTTGGGGAATATTGGGGAAAGTTTGCTATAATAAATATTGATAGGACATTCCATTAAGAATCATTTTGATTACTTCCTCTGAATTTAGAAGGCGCTTAGATCTAGAACTGCAAGAGACCTCAGAAATCATTTAGCGTAGCCCAGTGCCCATCCACCATTTTACAGATTAGGAAATTGAAGCCCACTTGCTTGAAGAGTAGAAGCCACTTGTCCAAGGCTACACAGGTAGTAAACAATAGATGTAGGATGTGAACCTAGGTGTTCTTCATCCAAAGCCAGTGTTTTATTTGTTTTGTTTTGTTCACCATGCTAAGCTTTGCAGGTCTACAGATAGACAGCACCTCTTTAAAAATTCTGGGCAAATTCAAATTGGTATATTTTTCTCTTCTCAGTTTCCCTGCAGTAGCAAAGACTCACCCCTTTACAAAGTGTAATTTACTCCCCCTAACCTTGTTACAGTTAGTTCAAACACTGTTGTCCCAATTTTCTAGATAAACCAGTCCACAATCAAACAAGTAGCGGTAGGGTAGACATTCTAATCTTTGGTTCAAAGTGCACAGTTTTTGGGTATCCTTTCCACCACCCCAATGGACACCAAGCTGCTGTAGCTGGCAGTAGCATTCAAAATCTTTACCTTGATCAGTCTTTGCAAAAATAGCTGTAGAGTTGAAGCAATTACCTCAGCATGTTGGCTAAGTGACTATTTGGAGACTTTGAAAGGGATTTTTTGTTCTTTTCTTCCATAGACCTGGCTCCCTCATACTATTGCCTTCCTCCTCCCAACATCAAGAGCAGTCTTTTTATTTCTCGCCTTCACGAGCAAAAGAAGTCAGTGAAGGGAAAGGCGAGGAGTGTTCTTCCAAGGGGGTAGAGGGAACAATTAATATTCAATTATCAAATACCATGCTTTATATACCTGTCTCATGATTTTGTTTTGGTTTTGAGTTTGGAGGTTTTTTTTTATGGTGGTGGTGGTAAACCATTTTTTAAACTTTATTTTTTGTACCACAGTCATTTTTGAATATACCTATCCACCACCAAACTGGATCCTCCTTTATAACAAAGAAAAACAGTTGAGTAAAACTCTTCCACAAATTGACATAGCTTGATAGTGTATGCAGCTCTTCAGCAATAGCCCTCTATCTTTATAGTGAAAAGACAGAAGGAAGAGCTTTTAATTATCTGCCCTCTGGGATTACGATGGATCATCTGAGTTTGGTTGCATTTGAAAGTGGTTTTTATTTACATTATTGTTAACAATACCAAAAGACCCTATGGATCGTTTAATGACTGTCCAGAGCTTCTACTAATTCTGGTACAGAAGTATTAGAAAAAACTAATAACAGATTGAGTACAGGTACTCATTGGAATGGTTGGATGAGTAGAGCTTAGTTTCTAATGCAGGGAGACGATGGCTTAACAAGAAAGTGAAAATGGGTTATGGGGATGAAGAGCATGCACACAAGGTGCCATGGCTGGTGATAGCAGGAGAGTGCTATGGAACAGAACTTGAGATCATCCATTCCTAGATGAATAGGAGTTTTGTGTTCATCTAGTTGGGGAAACTGAGACCTGGAGAGGTGAACTATTTTGCCCAAGGTCTCACTGGTAGGAAATAGCAAAGTCAGAATTTGAATCTTGTTTTTCTGCTTTCAAATCCAGCACTCTTTCTGTGACACCAATTTACTTCAACTCTTGACAGATACCTGAATGACTACCCCAGAGAGATTAGGCTTGTCTTCTTTAGTCCCAGAGGGAAGTATGAGGCACAACGAGTGAAAGTTGCAAAATACCAGATCCAGGTTAGCCATGAGAAAATATGTTCAAATAGTCACAGTTGTCTTAAACTGAAAAGGGCCACCATAGGAGGCAGGGAATTCTCCCTCCTTGGAGGGCTTCAAACAAAGGCTTCACAATCACTTCCACCTGACTGTTTTTCAGGTTAAGGTAGGTTAGATGACCCCTGAAGGCTCCTGAAATTCTCTCATTCTCTGGGTTTCAGTTTTATAATCAATAAAATAATCCCTAGTGTCTTTTCTAGCTCTAAACATGAGAACTTTTTTTACGTATGCCATGGATTTCCTTGATGGTCTGGTGAAGCCTATATTCTTCTTCTCAGATTGTTTTTAAATAATGAAGGAAAATGCTCATTTTTCGGTACAGATTAGGGAAAATAAAGATGCATTTTTTCTCATCTAAGTTCATGGATCCCCCAAAGCCTACCAAGGGGTCCGTGGACCACAGGATAAGAATCTCTGCTGCATCATCCTGAGTCATAATATCAAAGAGACCATTTTGACCTTTGTGTTGCGAACCTTTCCTTAGGCTTTCAATGATTTCAGTTCATTAGGCTGGTTGTAATGGAAGGTTGCTGAGCTCCAAGAATGGGAACGAACTCTTTGCAAAAAACCAAAATTACAAAGCAACCGCTTCAGTTACTTTTGTTGTTGGTCAGTTGTTTTAGTCACGTCCAACTCTTCATGACCTTATCTGGGGTTTTCTTGGCAAAGTTCCTAGATTAGTTTGCTATTTCCTTCTCTAGCTCCTTTTACAGATGGGGAAACTGAGATGAAGAGGGTTAGATGACTTGCCCAGGGTCACACAACAAGTGCAATCTGAGGTCAGAGTTGAACTCTTGATTCTAGGCATAGTGCTCTATGCACTGCACCATCTAGCTGCCAGTTTCAGTTAGAGATGAATAAAAATATGGATGGTGACTGTTATCATTGTTATTACTGAAATGATTAATAACATTACTTTACTATCAACAGTGCTCGGAGTGTCATCGAAGGCAATCAGAGTGATTTCGAGACTTAGACTGATATGTAAGGGCTTTGTGACCCTGGGAAAGTCACTTACATTTTCAGTGGCCCAGACAATTCTCAAAAACTAAAACCTGCAAAATAGCTACAAATTTATATTGTTACAGGACAACAATAGATTAAAGCAACAATAAAAGCTCAGGTCTGGACAAGGTTGATTTCACTACTAATTGCACCTCTTTGGCATTATAAGGTTTGCAGAAATTCTGGGCACATTTTTTTCTGATTTGATCCCCCCAGAATTCCTTGTTTTAGAACACAAGAGCGTGGCGCACTTGGTGGCATCATTAATCCTTGCTTCTAAACTGTGAAGTAAAGAACAGTATGTTTTTTTCACTTTGCTATGGATATTCAGCATTTAGTTAAATTCAAGAAACTTTTATTAAGCACCAACTGTGTACTAGAAATATAAAAATAATCAAAATGAGGCAGTTCCTGTCCCCAAGAATCTCCCGTTCTTCTGTGAGACAAGATCAACAACAATAGCTAATATTTTTGCAGACCTGCGCTCAGACGCTGAGTAGCTGTGTGTCCCTGGACAAGTCACTTAACCCTGTTTGCCTCAGTTTCCTCATCTGTAAAATGAGCTGGAGACAGAAATGGCAAATCACTCTAATACCTTTAAAAAGAAAACTCTATCCATACAAGATCACAAAGAGTCAGACATAACTGAAAAAATAACAGCAAAAATAACTAAACAGCAACAACAGAGTGCCTCCCATTTGTTAGCATTGTGCCAAGTACTTTGCAAATATTATCTCATCTGATACATTCAACAACCCTGCAAGGTAGATAATAATTTCATCTTTTTCATCTATTTTTATCTTACACTTAAGGAAACCAAAGCCAGACAAATGTTAAATGGCTAGCTCAAGGTTGCATAACTAGTAAGTATCTGAGGCTGGATTTGAACTCAGGTCTTTCTTGACTAAAGGCTCAATGCTCCATCCACTGTGTCACCTAGATGCTCCAAACATTTGCTCCTCATATCCCTTTAAAGTAGATTTTAGCTGTTCTTAGTTGAAATTTGCAGTTGAAGCAAACAGATATTAAGTGACTTATTCAGAGTCACACAGCTACCAGGTATTTGATGCCACATTTGAACTCAGAACTTTCTGACTTCAGGCTCAGTGCTCTAGCAATCACGTCACCATCTGCCTCTGCACAACAACCAGTACAATACAAAATAAAGACAAATTAATTTTAAGGGGCCATGAAAAACTGAGGACATCAAGAAGGGCCTCTCATGAAAGAGGGTAGCTCATCTTAATCTTTAGGGGACATAGGGGTTCAGAGAAGAGGTAAGGAGCAGACTATCTCAAGCACAGGGGACAGACGGTATGACATTCCACATGTGTGACTACAAGCAGCTAACTGAAGGAAGAGGAGGTGATATGGCATCTGCCAGGATGCCAGATTGTGAAGTGCTTTCATTGCCAAAAGAGTAAGCTGTATTTTTATCTCAGAAACAAGGAGCGAGTGAAGTCATTTTTAGGGGTCAATGACATGACCTACCTTGCTTTAATCAAATCAATATAGTGACTGTGGAAGATCAATTAGAAAGGAAAAGGATAGGATTCAGGGAGATTAGTTACTAGGTAACTCCATGGGGAAGGTAAGAAGAGGTGAGATGTGAATGCACAGAAGGGAATGGGAGGGATCTTGAAGAGATGTCCAGAGACTCCATGAACAAAGAGGAGGCCAACTTTGAGGGAGCCTTGTGTTTAAGACTTCACTTTGCTTGCCATATGATTCTTTCAAGTAAATTTATCTCCCATGGGGATTGCAGCCAGAATTGCCAAACAAGTCATGCCTCATAACCAGCCAGGTAAAATGAACCAACTGGACACCTCGTTGTTGGCTCACCCCATCTAGACACAACATGGCAGCCATGGTGATTCTATTGATGACATGCCATGGGATGAATGATAGTGTTGTTCCTAACCTGGTCATAGTCTGTACTTGGGATATCTGACTCATAGTAGGTCTCCATTTCCTCATCTGTAAAATAAGAAGGTAGAATTAGATTATCTTTAAGTTTCCTTGTAGCTTTGACATGCTAGAGCAAGTCAGGCAGGTCCAAATTGTCTAGAAACAATGAATCTACAAACACATCCAGAGAGCCCCCAGAAAGTGCTGGCAAAGCATCCCTTCATAAAATGAAAATGTAAATGTTAACCCTACTTGGAGGTCAGAGTCATGAACATACGCTAAGAAATTGACCCTTTTATATGTTGATGCTGGAAAAGTGGCCTTTATTGATTATTTTTATTATGTTAAGAGGCTCAACCTTCCTGTTCCACAGAGTGCTATCTCTAAATCCATCTTTTATCATATGACAGAAATCCATTTTAAATATTGTTTTAGAAGCTGAATTCCCGACGGTCTCTATCACCCCAAGATCTATTGTTGTTTATTTATTTTTTGGTGATGTACTGCACACAATTGCCTATTGATACGAAGCAGGCTGCATAATGATTTTTCAGCTTTGATCACTAGAAGAAATCGATTTTTAACAAACCTGGGGTATGGCAGCAGCTGGTTATGTTGTGCATCTAACAACTTCATTGAAGGTCCCTGGTTTGATTTGCTGTTGCTAAGTGCCCTTTTTCAGTGGGCTTGTCTGGGAAGGTTTCCTCCAAAGACTAAAGATCTTGCATCAGGTTAGAAAATGTTGTTAAGTGTTAATTACTGATGCTGTTCTTCTAGGGTAGTGGTTCTCAACCTTCCTAATGCCGCCACCCTTTAATACTCATATGTGGGCATATCTGCATGTGGGCAGACCTGCCTGGAGACTGGAGACTGGTAGAGGAGCAGTGTCTCAGTTCCTAAGACCATTGGAAATATGTGTTTTCTGATGGTCTTAGGCAGCTGCTATGAAAGGGCCATTTGATCCCCAAAAGGGTGGTGACCCACAGGTTGAGAACCGCTGTTCTAAGAAGTATCCAACATAGTAGAGTCAATCATGTGTAATCAGCCTCACTTTTGCAATGAATTCTGCAAGTACAAATACAATTCCAAATTAGCTTCCTCAAGATCGTATCGGTTTAAAAAACATACATATGTGTATGTATATGTGTATATCTATGTATATATGTCTACATATATGTGTGTATATATACATACATATGCATGCATGCACTGGTTTCACTTTCTTTTTCATGTGGGAGGTTAGTACCAGAGCTTATCTTGGGGTGCTTTGGATGGGTTCTTCCTTTCCTGAGTTCATTATTTCTCACGTTTTGCCAGTAAGCTGGCTTGTAGAAGCAGTCATTTCCACAGAAGACCCCAGCAGCAAGAAGGCACTAGGGCTATCAGTATCCTGACATAATTGGAAGCAAGAAATCATAATACTGCTGATTATTTATGTTCCAGTGTGGGAGCCTACCAGGGACCTAAAATGGACAATTAACTACTGTCACTGCATTGCTGGAAAATGCACAAAAGCCTCTCCATTTGCAAAAAGACTACCAGTCTTTCCCTCCTGTAAAATCCTTGTTGGATCTCCCCAGTCCACCAAAAAACCAAACAATATAAAATCCCAATAAAGGCAGACTCTTAATTTTCAAGAATTCCCATTCATCTTCCTGCAGGTTTTATTCATACAAATGTCTTTGAACACAACACTACAATTGTATTGTTCTTCTCATCTTTGTCATGAAGTTAACGTATCTGGGATTTATTAATTTCTGATAGCTTGAGCTCTGTTGGTACACAGAGAAGGTTAGGGTTTTCTAAATGAAATTTGGGGCAGGGAGCTCAGCTTGACGCCACCCCCCTCCTCTATTCTTGTATGCACTAAGAAATTTGCCCCCTTTAGGAAGCATTGACAACCTGGAACCTAGCTGCCTGTGATTTCTCTTCCCTCTTTGACAAGTGCAGTTTTTTTTTTGTATTATTCTTCAGATTTTTATCTTGACCTAGGATTGGTGGTGTTAAAAAATAACAACACCCAAAACCCCACAATCTTGACAGCTATTACTGTCAAGAATAGACCCAAATCAATGATAAAACAGCGTGTCTCTAGAAAACTAACCTTAAAACAAAAGAAAATTGTATTTCTGGTATGGGAAATAAATATTAGCTGTCCTTAGATCCTTAGACTACATTTCTGAGAATGTCTCTTCTTTACTGTGGGCATGTTCCTTTAACCCAAAGAAAGGAGTGGTATCGGAGAGGGGCTAACCCTTTAGCAATTTCTAAAAGCATAATACCACCCAGCAATAAAAATAACTTACCTTCCTTTTAAAGATATTTTCACTGTTAAAATGAGAATGGAGAGAAAGTCAATGTCACACCAAACTTTAGCTGAGTTTTGTGTTATCAAAAAGTGAGGGAAAGCATTGGAGGGAGGAGGGGTTGGGTAGGAACTAACAAAGGAGACCAGGTTAGGCATTATTATTTTTTCTTTTCACTGCTTTGCTTTGTCCTTTATGTATGAAATTGGATTGGATTGGAAGGACTAAAATGCCTGGGATTTTTTTCCTTTCTTTTTTCTTTCTTCCTTTTTTTTTTCTTTAGCTGTTTATGGTGAATTTGTTGCACGTTGAAGGGGGTGAAGATTCTTGATCATCATTCCTCAGACATCCTTATCTTGTCACTTTCATTTTCTGATTTCTTTTTTCTTTCTTTAGCAAGAGTAAATGAAATCTTGTTTCCTGAGTGTCTGTGGTCATGGTGGAGCTGGAAGGGGTCTCAGAGGGTCCAGATGTTTCCAGAATTCTTTCCACCATACTAGCTGGTCTCCCTGAAGTACCAGACCTATGGATGTTGCTTAAAACACCTTTGAACTAGAAGGCTTTCAAGGCACCTTCTACCTCTAAATCTAAGGAAACACCATTATGTACTTTAAACTAGCAAACATAAGCAAGCACTGCAATATAAAGGAAGATAGAGAAATGGATATTAACCACCCTACCATCATTGGAGCATCACCTGTCTCATTTTCTGTCCACAGCTTGGGGCATCTAGGTAGTGTAATGGATAGAGAGCCAGGTCTGCAATCAGGAATGGAAATTCAGCCTCAGACGCTTACTAGCTGTGTGACCCTAGATAAGTCATTTCATCCTGTTTACCTCAGTTTCCTCATCTGTAAAATGAGCTGGAGAAGAAAATTGCCAACCACTCTAGTATCTGCCATGAATACCCACAGAAAGTCAGAAATGACCAAAACAACTGAACAACAAATAAAGAATTAAACAATAAAATATGAGTATGTTCCTAGGGCAATATACAGTTCTGAAACTACCCACCAAGATGATGTGGTTTAATGGAAAGAGCTCCAGATTTCAAGTCAGGGGGTTTTAGATCCAGTCTTGCTACTGGTGGCAAATTATTTCTCTGTGCCTCAGTTTCCTTATATTTAACGAGGGGCTTGAAACTGATGACTCTTGAGGTCCCTTCCAGTATAAATCTAGGACACTGGGATCTAAGAGGCCACCATAACCACAGACAGTCATTAAATTCATTATGTATATATGTCGCTGCTCAGGAGAAACCTGAGTTCATATTCCACCTCCGACAGATAGTAATTGTATATTCATGGGTAAGTTGCCTAATGTCTCCAAGCCTCTCCATCATCATCCACAAAAAGACCTCTAAGACTGACCTCGGGGGAGATGTTGAAGTGATGAATGTAAAACACTTTGCAACCCTTAATATTCCACATGCGTTTCGGTTGGTACAGTTTTTTTTTCCTTTCCCAAACTCTTATCAGCTGTATGACCATGAATAAGTGACATCCTCTCAGTCCTGAGATAGAACAATGTCAGTTGTGAGATACATACTGCATGTGGATGTCTGCATGTATGCATGAGACACAGAACGGCATAGTGAATGGACAGCTGGCCTCAGACTTAAGAAGACTTGGATTCTGGTACTTCCTCTGACATATCCTGATTCTGTGACCCTCAGCAAGTCACTTAACTTTTTAGGATCCCTAGAGAACTCTCTAAGAATGCAAATTGGTATCTTCACTACAACTTCTACATAAGGAATTTCCCAGAGGAACTCTCAGGGACACTTAGGTAGGGCTACAAAGTGCAAATTGTATTGGAGATGCCATCTCATTGACCTAATGACAGCCCCGCAAAATATATAGTACAGAGATTATTAACCCCACTTTTCAGATGAAGAAACTGATATTCAGGATGAAGAACTGACAACTTTATTAAATAATGAATATTAGAAGTCATTCTGAAGCATAACTTAGTACATATTAATGCATAGTTCATTTGAATGAAAGCAGAGCCTAGTTCTTGCCTATCATTTATCCCTCTATAATCTTATCAGCTGAAGATGTGTCATGGTACAGTGACTGGACAGAAGAGGGCTAGCTTTTTTTAGCACAATAGACTTCATCTGATACGTATTGGTTGTGTGATTCCTTCAATGATGTAGGTCAATAATCTTCTATGACCTATAATGCTATGAACTCCTATGAACTTGCTTGTGAAGTTAAGTGAGATGCCCAGGGCCAGACACTTCATAAGTGTGTGAAAGAGAGAGATGACCATCAGAGACAAAGAAACAGGTGGAAAAAGAGAGAGAAAGAGAGAGAGAAAGAGAGAGAGAGAGAGAGAGAGTATTCCATGCTGCCTCCCATCATTATAATTAAATGTATTAAATTCAAGCTTTGGTCTAGCCTTCTGAAATGTATGTCCTTTAAATACCTAACAAAATAACATTGAGTCTCTGTCCATCCTACTCCATCTATAGCACACTAAGGTATAAAATTAATCAAGGTGCCTTCATTTTGCCTTTGGGAAAGCCAGAATAGTTCATCCCATTTGTGGTGTGTTGAGGGGTCCTTCATCTTCACTCCTTTCATAATTTTTCACTGGAAACAAAGTTTATATCACTTCTTTCAAATGGCAATTCTATCTTCCTCTCAGAAAACATGTCAGTGTGAAAGATACTTGACAGCTGATTAGGAAGGTGACATATATTTTACTTCCTTTCAGATGAATCCTTCTCAAAATGTATTTACTTACCAGGGCCAGTGACAGCCTCTCCTGCAAAAATAATTGATAACCTTTCTAGTTATTTTACAAGGGTAACAATGAAACAAGAAAGACCTTTCCCATATTTTCACAGATTAAAGAGCCAGGGACTAACTGATTGACACAGAGATTTTTTTAAAGTATTTGGCCATTGGCACATTTTCCTGCAATTTTATTTTAACATTTCTTTGCCTGATTGGTGTTGATACTTGAGCCAAGTGGTCTGTCTTTAAGCATTTCAGTCAAGGCAATATACACAATTATTCTGTGAAGTTATGTTTTTTTTAAAAATGATGATAAGTGACAGTTTACCTATCACCTCTCATCCACTGATATCAAAACAGCTCTAAATATGTCAGATTGGGAGCAAAGGTGTTTTCTGATTTCAAGTTTGAATTATGGAATTTAAAAAAATAGTAACAAGGTTGCATTACTTTCACATAATAATTATCATTATAATCGGAATCGTATGTAGATGGTGCTAATAAGGCTACAAAGCACTGTTCATATCTTTATATGTTATTTGATCCTCATTTTATCCTTAGGAGGTAGGTGCCATTGTTATCCCTACTAAGATGATCAGATTTAGAGGTTAAGTGACAAGTTTAGGTGCATAGCAAGTTAATAATAAATACTTGTTCCCTTCTATCTATCCACCTGATATCTACCTATTTAATCAGGTCCATCCATCCATCCATCCATCCATCCATCCATCCATCCACCCACCCATCCACCCATCTATCCATTGATCTAGCTTATCATCAATCATATCACCTATATCATATAATCTATCCATCTTATCCATGCATCCATCCATCCATCCATTCATGTATCTGTTCATCTATCTATCTTATCATCTGTCATATCATCTATCTCTCTATCCACCCATCTCTCCTTTCTGTCCATCTGTCCATCCATTTGTCCACCCATCATATCCATCTATCTATCCAGCGATATATCTTATCATATATCCTCTCTGTCTCTCTGTCTCTCTATCTCTCCCTGTTCCTGTCTGTTTGTCGGTCTTTCTCTTTTCACAAAACTTCTAAATATTTTAGGGTAGGTTCGCCCTAAGTCTCCTTGCCTCCAAGGCTGGCACTTTAACACTCTGTTACAACCTCACTGTTAAGTACACACATACTGCATAGAATAAATAACCAGATAGTTATGTCTAGCTTATTTTAATGAAAAGGATAGAGCTATTTACTATTAGAATATTTCAATATGACAGGCAGTGTGATGAAGCTCAGCCTTACAGTTGGGGAGATCTGAGTTCTAGTCTTCCCTCAGGCACATGTTATTTGTACAACCCTGGACATCTCACTTAATCTCTCAGTGCCCCCAGGTAATTCTCTAAGGCCCTAAGGTTTAGGAACCTTGTGATTTGATGAATGGTCTCCAAATTGAGAGTTCGCTGAGAATTCCCAATAGGTTTCAAATCACAGGTTCCAGCTGGGGTAGGGATCTGTACTTAAATGGCTTGCAGCTAAGTTGTTGGAATATTTTGTCATTTGGAGCATGTCAAATATTTTCTTTGCAATGTTTATGCCATTAATTTATTAGCTGTCATCCCCCCTAATCCTTTCTCTGTAGATAATGCCAAGATAAATGTCAACCTAGTCCAGGCAGAATTAGGATCAATGAAAAATTAGTAAGGGGTTTAAATGCAATCAACATGGATTTATTAAGTGCCTGCTGTTTACTAGACATTATGCTAGGTGTTAGGAATAAAAGCTAGAAATGGGATAGTTCCTCCTTTCAAGGAGAGTACAGTCTAGGGAGATTAGATATATATTTTACTCTTTACTATATGACTAGGGACTAAATACATGTGTGTGTGTTAATAGTACAAAGACCACTGGATTTGTTTTTGTTTTGCTTTTTTGGAGGGCAATTGGGGTTAAGCAACTTGCCCAAGGTCACATGGCTAGTTTTGTGTTAAGTGCCTGAGCTCGGATTTGAACTCAGGTCCTCCTGACTCCAGGGCTGGAACTCTATTCACTAGGCCACCTAGCCACCCCCAAAGACCACTGGATTTGGAATGGGGGAACTGGTCTAAAATCCCACCTCTTCTGTTTACTACCTCTAATGTAAAATGAGAGGTCCCTTTGAGTATTACATCAGTGATCTGAGAGCCCTTGCCCCCTAAATACTAGCCATATTAGCCCACGGCAAATGTAACAATTAATGACATTTAGGTAGCACTATAAAGTTGCAAACAGTAGTACAGGCATCATCTCATTGCCCTCCCAACAACCCTGTAAAATAAAGAGTTCAGATTTTATTGACTCCATTTTTCAGATGAGAAAACTGAAATTTAAGGAGATGAATGATTAACATTTTCACAGTAACAGGTATGAGAGTTCTGAACATGCATCTTCCTGATTCCAAGGCTATCATGTGCCGCAATATACCCCCTTGCCTTTCTCTATATGGAGCAGAATCTACTCTGCTTGTCCAGATCCCTATTTTTGTAGCTACTATTAATGCGAGATTCCTACATACAGGAAACACAGAGAGCAGGCTCCTCAAAGACAGTGGGAGGTTTGTTTTTTGTTCTCATATCCTTAGCTCCTCTTGGTGTGTGGCTCATAGTAGGCACTTACTAAGTGCTAATTGAATTGAACTGCATAGCAATTTCATCCAATCTGATGTAGGTAGTTTTGGGTACTTTGATTTCTCAGCTCAGGATAGTATTATAACAGGCATAAATCAGCTTGGAGACAGATGCCATCTGATCTCAGAATGGTATATGGGGCATCTGTCAGAGTCACGCTTTGTTGACCTAATGGAATGGCCTTGCCTTCTGAGAAGGAGCAAATTGGTTGTTTCTGGAGGTTATGTAGTTCCAAGCCATTGCTTGCTGTTGGAGAGCATTAATCCCATTATATTGGTTGTTTCCATAGTTAAAGACTGCCTTGTCAGAGTGCTAACTGCCCATGTCTATGCTTCAAGCCATTAAGTAATAAATTGGTCATAATGGATAATTTCTCAGAGTATTTTTTCAAATAATGAAAGATATTATGTTAAATGCTCTGCACACATGCTCATCAGTTACCTCATATAATCCCATACGTTTGGCTTACAGCAACTATGAAAATTGAGCTTGGATATTTGAGGAAGGCTCCAGCAGAAACTTGATACCCAATTTCAGTTAAGGTTATCAACTGGGCCAGACCAATTTTTTATTCAATCTAACCATAAGCCCCATTGCTTCTCAGATTTACTATAGGCTGAGCAAGGGATGTCCTACAGAGATGGCAAGTTTTGTTTTGATTTGAAGTGGTCAGCTATTTTTAGCGGATGCCATTCTCTGTGGGAAGTGGAGATATCTGTACAAACCAGTGACATTCCACACAAAGCAAGAGTTTGAGAAATACTCATTCATTCATGAAACCAAATGCCCATATACAGAAAGCTTTCGGGATGAAGATATAGGTAAGAGTGAGGGTGACTGGGTAATAATCAAGTCACCCCACCCCATTCAAAGAAAGTGATAACATGTCCAGATCCTTCAAGAATGTGAAGACAAATCTCAACAGGCCAATCCAGCAAACACTTTAGATTAAGCAGAAAATATTCTTGGGTGAACTAGCAAGATTTTGGTTGGAATATTGTCCAGATTCATTGAGGAAACTGAGTCATATTCTGTGGGCATTTTATAAATAGAAGACCCATTCAGAAACCAAACTATTTGAGTGTCTGTAAAACACTTGGATTCTAGTGAGCCGTAAAAGAGGAGAGAAGCAGTCCCTTGTGGGGAAGAACACTTTGGTTTTGACCTTGTTTTCAGTCCTCTAAGGTATCTAGGCAGCTGATCACTTACTTTAAATGGGATAGATTGGCTTGATGAATTAATCAACCACACCCTTACACAAGCACACACAGATACACACATGAACATGTTTGTATACATATATTTCCTTTTCAATAAATGAATAGACCATCTCTGTCCTCATCACCATCATCATCATTGACCCAAAGTCTGAGGACTGGAAGGTGAATTTGAAGACATCTAGTCCAACCTTTACAAAAATGGCATTTCTAGCCCTACCAACAGGTGGCTGTCCAGCTTTTGCTTGAAGCTTTCCCACTTCCCCTGAGTGATACCACTCCCCCTGAGTCAGTCCATATCTCATTTGGATACCTATAATTTTTAGGAGGTTTTCCTTACCTATAACCTAATTCTATCTTTATGCTATCTCAATCCCTTGCCCCTAGTCCTGCCCCCCAGAGTCATTGACATTGGAGGCCAAGCAAAACAATGTTTATACTATATTCCAAATTGACAGCCCTTGAAATTCTTGGAAATAGCTATCATGAATCTGTTGAGATTTCCTTCCTACTCAGGCTCAACTTCCTTAAACTCATGCCTATATGGCATAACCCCAAAGCCCTTCATCATTCTGCTTGTCTTCTTCTGGACATTTTCTATGTAATCAATTTCCATCCTAAAATATAGTCCCCATGTACATTATAGTACTCCAGTAGTGATCTGACCCAGCAAAGGAAAAGAAGAGCTGTCATCTCCTGCTTTCTTCCCTTAATTAATGGAGATATGGCTTCCTTCAAGCATCATCTAAAATTCCACCTGCTGCAAGAAAGTCTTTTCCTGGTTCCCCTTAATCTTACTTCCCTTCTTTTTAGCCTTTTATCATGTGTGTGTAGATGTATGTATATATGTATATATATGCACACATGTATATACAAATATATGTGTATGTATGTATTTATCTTGTTTGAACACTATTGTTTGTATGCTGTCTCTCCTATTAGAGTGTAAGCTCCTTGAGGAAAGGGGATAGGAAAAGGATCCTCTTCAAGGTTATGTTGGGAGGAAATGAGGCAATTGACATTCACTGAACAGTTACCAAAAGGACATTTACTTGACCTCAGTCCAGCAGAAATATGCAATATGGATAGAGTGGATTTAGCATTTCTGAATGGGGTCCCCTCTCCAATTCCAAATAAAAACCCATCTGATCAGTAAGGCAGGATATGGTGCTGGGAATGGTCTTCAGAAACTCACCAAGTTACAGAGCCCCTGAATTTACATGCATGAGACATTTCATACGTTTTGGTGACTGGAAAGCTGTAAGGGAGGAAGGGATCAGTCAAGTTCCGGGAAGAGCTTTGTGGCCTTTTAATGCCACCTACTCCATGGTGAGGAATATAGAGATACCCGATACTGCCATAGCAGTGACTGTTCTTATATTTCTTTATATTCTTGGCACTTAGCACATTGCCTGGTACATATTAGGCACTAAATAATTGCTCATTGCTGACTTGATTTGACTAAAATTACTTTGTATCCGACTTGTATGGAACTTGTGAGCCATTATAACGGGCAGATCTTTTTTTTTCCGATGAACCATTATCTAGCTAGTCCTCCCCCAGTTTGTACGTGTGCAATTAGAGCCAGTTACATCAAAGCTACTTCTTCTCAATGGTAAAACATTGTGGCTTCTGACCAAAAGGGGGAACCCAAGCTAAATGATGTTTATTTGATTTGAAAACCATTGGACTTGGGGAAAGGTCTGTATCCATGTTATAGAGTTTGGGGTTTCTTGTATTTGTTTAGAATTATGTTAAAAAGGAACAACTTTGTTTGAAAAACTACAGTAGGGTATAGAATGACTATATAAGGACGAGGCTATTGTAAAAATCTAATCTAGAACACACTGCAAAATATTGTAAGACACACTTCACAGGGACAAGGCATCTCTCAGAAGATTTTGCCATGTCAATCAATAAACTCTCCACATGGTTAAACATGATACATCACTGGTTCCCCAGACTTGTTCAATTTGGATACAAAACATATAGGACAAACTCTTTTTCCCAAACAACAGAACACCACCACTAATGCTTCAAATGAAGGAGACTGTGCTAAAATAATGCCTTGAGCCAAGCAGCCTCTACTGTGAATGAGAGTATTTGTGAACCCAACCTCCTGCTGTGGCCTTCACTATGCCCTTGCCATGCCCCAGTTTTGCCACCCTTATTGCCAAGATTCTAGTTATTTAGGAGATGACTTCCCACACAATTATCTTATTTCACCTGTAAAATGCCACATGACACTTTGTGATAAATCAATATGTGTAGTAGATCTTACTGTATTTATTTGGGGTTTGTCTTCTTGGGGCATTTGTCCTTCTCCTGACATTCCCTGAGTGTCTCCCTGCAAATCAGGGGGTCAGCAAACAGGGTTTCCTCTTGCCAATTGACAGTCTGTAGCTAGAGACCTAACCACCAATTCACACCCCAGGGGACAACCAGTCTGGTAGGAGACTGGCTCTCAGTAGTTTGACACTTTTGTTAGTTTAGAAATTACCAGAGGATTTGATAGACATTTCCTGGAAAAATGTGAACTCTTTTTTAGAGTTGTCTGAAGCTACAGTTAAAAAGGAGTGTGACAAAGGAGGGAGCAGGGCACATCAGAAAAGACAATGGATTTGGCATCACGTGAATAATAACACATACTTTGAGGATAAACCTCCCATTCCATGCAGACAAAGAAACAGGCCAGGGAAGTCAGATAACCCACTCAAAGTCATCCAGGGTCAGTGTCAGAGTGGGGATTTGAACCCAAAGTTCTTTTCTATGCCTGTACTGCCTCTCCAAGGACCTGTCTTTCCAATATATGACCTGGGACATATCATGTGTGACTATGTGGCTGTATGCACACAGATATACTCAAACATATGAATATGTCTGTAGGATATATTTGAAAAGAGACGGAGAGCAATAAAGAGAAACAGAAAGAGAAAGCACATAGCATGGAATATTGTATATAGCATTCCATGGAATATTATATGTAACATCACGTATAGCGGTACTATGGAGCAGATAGATGGCTCAGCGGACAGAGCCCTGGACCTGGAGTCAGAAAGACCTGAGTTCAAATTGCACCTCAGACAGTTACTAGTTGTGTGACCTTGGACAAATCATAACCTCTGTTTGCCTTAATCCACTGGAGAAGGAAATTGCAAACCACGCCAGTATTTTTGAAAAAAACAAAAAAACCCAACCAAAAACAAAAACAAAAATCCTGGGCAGTACAGTCCCCAGAGTAACAAAGAATGAGGCATAACTGAGTGGTTGAACATCAACAATAACATAGCCTGTTATATTATAGGGACATAGGTGGCTTTACCAAAGGGACAATACGCCTGTCCTTGAGTCAGGAATCTGGACTCAGATACTTCCAGCGGTGTGACCCTGGGCAAGTCGCTTAACTTCTCTTAGCCTTGGTTTCCTCGTTTATAAAAATGGGGATACTAATAGCACCCATCTTCCAGAACTGATGTGAAGATCTAATGAGTCCATAATTGTGCACTGCTTAGCATGGTGCTGAGGACATAATAAGTGGTATGTAAATATAAGTTATTATTATTATCCTTCATATGTAGCATTATCCTATAGATAATTATGCTAAAGATTAATATATAGTATATTAGATATAGATGATAGACACACACATTATATATTGTTATATTATTATATATTATATAACAGGTAAATGTGTGGGGGTGGTTCCTGTGATACAGATGTGGAAAACTTTTGGTGTGGACATTCTCATCACTAACTGAAATGTTTAAATGGTCCATAATTTATCATCCAAGAGAGTTGCCTTGAGGACTGAGGGACTGAATGAGTGATAATTCACAGGGTCTTTACAGGTAGCAAATGTTAGAAGCAGGGCTTTTATTCGTCCACTAGAGATAAATGAATAGTAAGTGTACATAAATGTCCTATGTATATTATGCATGTACATATACACATGTATCTAATCTGTATTGCATGGATATACAAGTATATATATATCAATCATAATATTTGTATATGTATACATAGATATCTCTATATGTATACATATCCTGATATTTCCATGAAATCAATCAGAAGCAGAACCCCATGGTGGAAGGAACTCACACTTTTCTCCAGATATTTACCAACAGTGTGACTAAGAGGAAGTCACCTGATCTCAGAAGTCTCCAGACAGTTCCCTAAACTATACATCAAAAGTCAATTGCAAATTAATCAGTGGAGGGAGTTTCAACCCTGAATGTTTACGTTATCTATTAAATCACAATACTGTGATGTTTCCTGGATGTTTCCTCTATCTATGAATTTACAGGTATGACACCCCCATCTTCTTCCCTCCCCCCCCTAGCAAATAATGAATGTGTGTGTAAACTTACCTAGTATGTGGTATTAATATAGTGTCCTGATTGCTAAGGGATCTTCTTGGCAAAACTCTCTGAGATTTGCAAATGAAAAGAGTCCCACTCTGATACCCAGCACCAATATGACAGGGCTATCCGCCTGTGGAGGCTCCTAATTAGGATTTCCATGCATAAAAAATGCAACCAGAAAAGCTGATAAATGGCCAGCAGCCCCTTCCCTGCTGGTTACACAAAATTTCATTATAATAGAACATTTAGCAATTCAATTCTGGGCTCTCTCAGGAATAGACTGTAAAATGTTTTGCTGGTGTCTTAAAAAAAAAACACTACATTCTCAGTTTAAATAAAATGTACCTTGGGAAGTGCATCAAACCTTTGCTATTAGTGAAGTCAAGTCATTAAGTCACAAGAGATAAATTACCTGATACCTTGCAAAGAAAGACAGAGGGAATGAAGACCAAACTATCCAAATTATGCCGGATTTTTTTTTTCGTTCTTGTTCTCAGGGAGACAGCAGTTGCTGGAGTGGGACTGCATCTGTTTCACAGTGAAGGATACTCTTTTATAGTGAATAGGTCGGTAAGACTCCCCAAGAAAGGGAGAAATCTAAGGGTATTTGTTCCTGACACAGATTGCTTCAGACAACTGCCTCCTTTCTCTACTGAGCTCTCCCTTTTTCAATGCTCTTTCCAATTCCTGTGATTATATCAGTGAGAAAGCCTCAATTGAGTGCTAATTTCTCTTTAATACCACCTCTAACACCTTGTGGTTTTTGATTACCTACAGCCACCTTAATCTCCCTTTTAGACCCTAGTCCAAGTGGCCAGCCCGTAGTAGAGAATGGGTACCACAGGACAACCCTGGACAGCAACTGCCAGAAAAGGCCTTGAAGTCAACCATTATTATAATGGTGATCCAGATCACAAGTTTTCTGGGATAATCCCAGCTTCACATATTCTATTTTTTTATCCCCATGAGCCAACTGACATTTCCCAGGAATGACAATACTTTAAGAACTAACAGCTAAATCAGTTCAATCATTTTTATCTTAGCCTATTGTTTATGTCATCTTGATTTTTATATACAAATATGTTTGTATGCATATATGTATGTGCAAACATATGCATACATGCACACATACACACAATATGTCTTTTCTCCACCAATGACATTGCTAAGGAAGTGGATTGCTATGGAAATGGATCTCGATGGAAAAACCGCATTGGTTGAGTACAGATATTAGTCTTAAGTAAACTATACAGGACTTAAATAAACCAAACAAACCCTATTGTACTGTTTGGGAGTTATATTCCAGGATGATACAGGAATACTGCACAGTTTCCCAGGACTGTCAGATTAGGTCTTATAAAAGGAACTTTTTTAAGCTAATAGATATAGTTCTTCCTTTGGGTCCATATCATTTTTCCCTTTGTTGTTGAACTCCCTATCGTGTTGGACAGTTTGAAGTATGGGCTCCCCTCTGCCACCTCACACCCTCCTCCCATGTCATTGATTAGTAGGAAATTGATGCTCACACTGACTTTGCAAACTCAAAAGTGAAAGGCTGTTACTGAACCTATGAGACACCAAACCCATCAGTTTTGTGAGGATCGAATGAAGTTTTTTGTTTCATAATTTCCCAAGTGCTGTGTTTAAAGTTAACTCCAACCCCCCAAAGCTTGACCTTTTGGGAAGTTTTTAAAATTGAATAAAGGGAAGTCAGTGACTGATTTCACTCCAGATGAATTCCCCTTAGGAGGGCTGACGAGAATAGTACTGCACATTTCTTATCATTTGATGAGAATGAACCCTCTATAATCTACAGTTTAAAGCATGATAAATTTCCACATTATGACAAGCCTGCCTGGTGTTAAGATCTGACACACGATCATGGGTCACTGCTTTATTACTGCAAGCCTTTGGGGGAACTGCATTTTGCAAGACAGGAGAACACAGTTTTAAGTTGCATTTCACAGGACATGCTGTCTATTCACTGGCTCTAGCTTTCTGCTTATTTAGAAAATAGACACATGGCCCTAGAACTAAGCTACAGTTCAACTCCCTAGTGGAAAATTAACTATTACCTTCTATTGAATTATAGCAATGGATTCTGTTTGCCAATCAGGAGGATTTTTTTTGGAGGGGGGGAGGAAGCTTGACCCTGTTGACCTTGGACAATTAAATCCTGTGTTTTCAAAGAAGAGAAAGAAAGCATTTTTAAAACCACCTCTGTGGCCTGCTGTGAATCTGTGATTTCTTTGTGATTACTGCAAAAGAGAGACAGAAATGGTTTTAGCTTATAGTAGCCAAGATATTTCTCAATTAGCAATTATAAGTATGGTTGGCACCCTACAGAGAGACACTGACAAGTTTCCTGGGGACCCCTGGGGAAAAGAATGGGGAAGACTACTTAATTTTTGTCTTAATCATTTCCCCCTTGGGCTTTTGAAAGAACAGAGCTTGATGAAGAGTCATGCTCAACTAAGGAAGGTAACTGGGTGCCTTGGTGGATAGAGCACTGAACCTGGAGTGAGGGAGACCAGAGTTTACTTCCTCAGACACTTACCAACTATGTGACTATGGGGAAAAAAAAGGTTAGGCTAGGTGCCTAACCGCCTTTGTATGCCTCAGTTTCCTCATATGTTAAATGCAAATTTTTTTAAAAAGCACCTATGAGATAATATTTGTAGATTATTTCACAAACTTTAAAGCACAATATAAATGTTAGCAATTATTATCATTATTAAATAAGATCACAAAAGTCTAGCCATTTCTAGAAAATATTCATTCCCAGACTCTCAGAGTAGGAAGGAAGCTCAGAGATCATCAAATTTAACCCATACATGAGTAAAGAGCCTCTTTACTGACATCACTGGACCTACTCTGGCTTGTCAATGCCCTTCCCAAATATGGAACCCGGAATTGAACAGAATTTTCCAGATTATAGACTGACCAGAATAGAAGCTAACATACTGGAAATTTGTGTTATAAGCCTAAAACCATTCCTCTCTCCCTCCTTCCCCCCAAATCAATCAACACCCATTTTTAAACACCTACTATGTGCCAAGCATATGCTAAGAAAATGTTGACAACAAGGGAAGAGTCCCTATCCTTAAGAAGCATACGTTCTCTTGAGGTAGACAACATTTACACATGTGAGTGCACATAAAATGGACATAAGATTTTGCTTTGTTTTTTTTTTTTGTACAAAAGGTAACGAAACCCACTAAGAACCAGGATCAATGTTTCTTAATATTTTTGTGTATGTCATGAACCCCATTAGTAGTCTGTGGAAGCCTACAGGCACCTTCTTAAAATGCTATTTTAAAATGCATATAATAAAATATGGAACATTATAAAGGAAACCAATTATATAAAAATGTAGTGTTTTTAAAGTACATAAATCCTAAGTTAAGAAATTCTATCCTAGAAGATACTCAGGGAAGACCCACACACCAACAAACATTATGTCTCCCAATTTGAGGAGACTTAGGCAACTTTGTAAGTTCATCAAAAGGGGAAGAGCCTAAAAGTGAGGCTTGGTCTTGGGGTTTTCTTGATTTTTTATTTTTTCTTGATTTTTGAGGAAACATCATTAACTGAGGGGGTCAGAAAAGATCTAAGGTGGCAATTAATACTCAAGTTCTCTCCTGAAGGAAAATTAAGGAATCTGAAAGGTCAAAATAAAGAACATGTTCTAGACAAGCGGTTCTCAATCTGTGCTAACAACCCCTTTGGGGGTCAAACAACCCTTTCACAGGGGTCACCTAAGACCATCGGAAAATACATATTTCCAATGGTCTTAGGAACCGGGACGTGGCTCCTGTATCTGTCTCCAGGCAGGTCCGCCCACATGCAGATACACCCACATATGAGTATTTAGGGTTGCGGCATTAGGAAGGCTGAGAACCACTATTCTAGACACAGGAGACTAAAAGTCTAGAGGCAAGAGTTTAGAACATCCTATGTGAATGTGGGAGAAACAATAAAATGGCCAGTTTGACTGGATTTTAGAGTGGGTGAAACAGAGTAAGGGAGAATGATGCTAAGAATGTGAGAACCGGGTTGGGAAGGGCTTTCAAGGGCAACAAGAGATTATAGTTGATTTTAGCAGTAATAGGGATTCACTAAAGTATATTGAGCAGTGAAATTATGCAGTCTTTAGAGATGCTTTAAGAACATGCCTTTGATAGCCACATGGAACAGAAACTGGAGATTGAGGGACTTGAAGTAGGCTTTCTGTTAAAGAGCCCAGTTATTTTTATTTTCTCCTTTTGTTTTGTTTTGTTTAACCTACCGTGCCATACTACTGATTCAAATGGAACTTGTATTTCAGTAAGTCCTGTAGACTTTTTCCCAAAGAATGTTGCATCTTGCCACTCTGCCCCATCTTATTCTTGAAAACCTTAAATTTTTGAACCCAAATACCAGAATTTGCATTTAGCCACATATTTCACCTGATTATATTGGACCCATTTTTTGAGCATCTTTTTAGATTAACGTTCAAATTCTGTAAGGCTCTCAAGCCTTCCACATTTTATGTCATGGAAAGATACTGCTTTGGTGAATTATGAGCAATCATTATTGTTAAACATTATAGTGAATAATTAATAGAACTGAATCATTGTGCAATGACAAAGAATACGATGGAATCATGGGATTGCATGTCTATAGTATAGGTTTGTGGATCATTTTTGATAGGAGATTTATTCTCTGAAAATAAAACAACAAAGATATATCAAGGCCTTGGGAGTGATTATAATAAGGCCTCTTGATCATTTGACCAGTAAAATGGTGAATTCATTGCTTTCTTCTCCAGTCCCTTCTATCCTTTTAGATGAGAGAGAAGGGAGAGGAATTATGTTCAGTCACAGGAAAATAAGGAGACAAAGAAGACAGAAACCATCGAAGTATAACTGTTATGAATTTCAGCTACATAATGACAATTCTTGAATTCCTTGCTCAGTGCTTTTTCCCAACCAGCTTCCATGTGGCAGCAGCAGGATCACATCCCAGCTACTGAGTCTCTGCTGTTCATCCTTTTTCTCTATCCAGATGTATGTAGGTGAAGAACAAAGGGCGCACAACTAAAGATGCAATATCTTATGACTAAAGTCCAGTCCTAGGTTAGGGACCCTGGGATGGGACAAATTCTGTGGGAGATATACTTCCTGTCCTCCTTCTATGCCAGCCAAAGCTGCAGATACTGATTTAACCCAGTTGCAGGAAGGAAATATCATAGAAGGGACTGGAGGGGCTTAAGGAAGATATGCTGGACCTGAAGGGAACAAAGCCCAGCAAAGGCCAGTTTGGGACCTTTAGAGTAGGGGTTCTTAACCTGGGATCTATTGAACTCCCAAACAGATTGGACCCATAAACTTGGATGAGAAAATAATTACATCATTATTTTTATTACATTTTGATTTCCTTCCATGTATTTTTTGAGGTGGTTAAGCAGGGCAATTGAGGTTAAGTGATTTGTCCAAGATCCCATGGCTAGTAAGTGTTAAGTGTGTGAGGTCAGATTTGAACTCAGGTCCTCCTAACTCCAGGGCCGGTGCTCTATTCACTGAGCCCGCTAGCTGCCCCGCTTTGTTTTCATTTTAGAACAAGATGGAGCCCTCAAAATTAACTCTACTTTCAAAGCAGTCCATCGCACACACACATACACAAACACATACACAGGATAAGAACCCCTGCTATAGAGGATACTCAGGGCAAGGACACTGATGAGTAAATATTATATCCCCCAATTACAGGAGACTCTATTTGGAGGACTTGTGCCTGCTAAGAAGAGGAAAGCAGCATTTGAGTGGCAGGAAGTTTTTAAAAAGATGCTGAAAGACCAGAGATTTCAAGATGAAAACCTTCAGTAAAAGCACAGAGCACAATCAGACAAATCATCAGAGAATCCTAAAATCAGAGGGAAGGAAGAATACTAAATCTTCAAAGAGAATACAAAGTTATTTTTAAAAAATAAGCATTATGAAACAAAGGAAGGTAAACCAGTATCTGATGCAATACAAAATCCCTTATACTGCCAAGAGAGCACAAAATATAAGAACCTCCAGAATGTTTCAAAAGAGAAGTGAAACACATGAAAGATGAGTTAGGAATGAATACAGGTTAGTACTTAAAATTGCAAACAAAAGATAGACACAATACTATTAACAGATTACAAAAAATATCTCTCTATAGAGGTTAAGAAATTTGTGTCAAAATGTGACACAAGAAAAGCAATGCTCATGAATGTTAAGAGAACATGCTTGACCTCTCATTATGAGCATGATTTTATTATGATCAAAAAACTGATCATCATACTTCAGTAAATAATACTAAAACCTTCCCAGAACCTCTTCATAAAAATAATAAAAGAACACTTAAAAGAATCTACAAGTTTTCTTCAGGGAAAGACAAAAAACAAAAACAGAAATGTGTATTTCAAACCGAAGAACCATTATAGTTAAATTTAATCACTGCAGTAATAAAGAACAAACTTTATAAGTGACTACTAGGAGAAAGACCTTCAATATTAAAGAAAAGAAATTCAGTTAATACAAGATTAGTAAGGAGTCACAAGAAATGACAAACAAGAGTGGAATAGTATATTCCAATAAACCAATGAGCCAAGGCTACAACCAAAAATGATATATCCTGAAAATGCAAGGCTAATCAATAAAAGACAGGCAATTGAAGATTTCCTGGGGTGGAGGTGAGGGAAGAAATGTGAACCATAAAACCAGAAGAAAAGTAAATAAATACAATTTCCAAGAAAAGAATAAATAATGAAAATGAGTTAACTAATGAGTATGACAGAAATAAGAAGTCAAAGAGGAAGGGAGAGATAGAAACAGAGAGAGATGAGGAGGAGAGAGATATGAAGGAGAAGGAAGTTGAAACTGAGGAAGGAAGGCAGGAAGGAAGGATTGAAGGAAGGAAATAAGGAAGGAAGGAAGGAAGGAAGAAAAAGAGAGAATGAATGAATGAATAAATGTGACATATAACCTGGCAGAAAAATTCCTCATCAATCTTTTTAAGGCCTTGAATTAAATCTTATTTAATACATGCATATTAAATTTTTAATATTTGCTTGTAAGAGAACCTTATATTGTGGTTCTGGTTTCTTGTTTGTTTGTTTACTACCTTCAAAACCAACTAAGAATAAGAAATTAAAATATACATGGCATCCCTTTCTAAGAATCATAGCATTTTCAGCTCAAGGGGACTTAGAAGTCACTAGTATAAACTCTAGAGTAACTTGCCTAAGGCCAAACAGCGAATAAATGACAGAGGGTGAACCAGAATTGCTGATTCTAAATCCCAGCCTCTTTCCACTATGCCTCATGTAGGTATCTAGGGAAAAGATATCAAGTTCCTGGAGAGCTTTTCTCAGCAGAACCAAGCAGGAAGTGGTCAGAAATAAATGCTGCTCTGTGAGGTCCTCATATATAACTCATTGTAGTCATTACCCACTTACCTAGTTCAGTTTTTGCTCTCTGATAAAATATTTGAAAAATGCTGTTAGCCATAAATAGCAACAAAGCTTTCAGTATTAATATTCACTGTGTATGCTAATGAAACTCGAGCTTCATCTCTATATTCAGGGGTTTCTGGGCCTTCAAGGGTTGTCTCCACTGTCTGCCAACTCCACCAGCCCCAAGAATTCCATCACTCCTGACGACGTATGTTGTTCAGTGCCAAAAGATGTACACACTCGCTAACATCAGCAGCAACAAAAACCTCCATCCAACTAATGTGAAGTTTGATGACTGTGACATGTTCATAAATTTTCTATATTATCTATGAAATACTCTAATCCTGTTTGTCCCAGGAAAACTTGTGCATTCCTGTCTTAATTAAATCTCTGGCACTGAGCAGGTTTCTGCAGGATATAATCCATTCATTCAGGTGTGAAAGGCCGGAACCTATTTACATATTCACATCCCTGATAGCTATGTCTGGGATAAAATAAATTTATTTCTGAGTTGTCTGGGTTCTGGAGATAATGCAATTACTATTGGATATTCCAGCTTTCTCCTAAAAGACTCATTTAGGGCAGTTCTGAAGAATACTGGAAATATGAAAATAGACCATAAGCTCTTGGGATAAGTGCTGTGTTTTGATTTTGGCTCTTTTTTGCTGCTGTAAAAGTTCCCTGTATGCGTTTGGAGTCATAAAAATATTCATAAAGATCAGCAATCTTTCCACTGTGGGCATTTCCTCCAGCCATGCAGATGGCCATCCATCCAAGTCTGTCTGTCCTCTTCCATTCATTTGCATATCCTGTCCTAACTTCACCATGAGGGGACATCTACCTTATTTTCAAGTGCCTTCCTTGAGTCATATTGAAGATACCTATAAATATTAAAATAAAAGATAATGGTTAACTTATTTAAATAAAGAGAAAATAGTCTTTCAGATTATACTTTTATGAAAGAAAGGAACAGGACTTTGGAAACACAGTGAGTGGGAAATGGGTTCCGCCATTCCCTTTGTGATAAGGTTGTTTCTTAACTCATTGTCTGAAACCTCATAATGGGAAGAGTGCTTATTTGGCAATCATCTGAATGGTCTTAGAAGCAAGGGTCCACAGCATAGCTTATAGAAGAAGGTAACACAAAGCATTGCAGGCAGAATAATTCTTGTGCTGTTACATTATCAATCACTGGTGGTCAGGAAATAGCAGAGTACTAAAGGGAGAGGAAGAAGCAAGGAAAGAGAGCAGAGTGAGAGATGAAACAGATACATTCACAAGTTCAGAGCACTGGAGGAAAAACCCCATGGATGGCAAATCTCAGGGGAAATGTGGGACAGGAGACCTGGGAATTTCTAAAGACATTATTAAAAGCAAAAAGATAACCATGCTGATGAAAAGGAAGGAGAAGCAAGCCATCGAAGTCTGTCATATCTAAAACAGGGTCTTTTTCTAAGATCTGAAATGCAAAAAAAGCAATTATCTGCTGAACAGAAATAAGGACAAACCACCAAGGACAAAGTTAGAGAGTAGCAGAGGCATGTAGGGATGGTCAGAAAGGCCAATGCACAAAATGAGTTCCAATTAGTAAGGGTCAAAGAGAATGCTGAAAAAAAACCCATAACACATTTAAGACAAGAGGAAGGCAAAGGGAAGTTCAATTTTGCTAGTTAATGGGGAAGGGAAACAAATAATTTGACACTGAGAAGGTTCTTTTTAATATCTTTTTTTGGTTTCTTTTAGTTCTCACCAAAAAGGAGGGGGTGGGGGAAAATAATGAAAATAAGAGCTTCAATACACAGCCCCTAAATATAGGCTCAGAAACGGTTGTTAAAATAGAGATCAACCAGGCAGAAGACAAAGTAAGCTGGCCAAGTGGTTTTGAGAAAATTGAGCCTGGAGGAGTCCATAAAAGAGGGCACATTAACCAGAAAAGATGCAAAGAAGATTCGAGCGTCATTCTTTAGGGATATTTTATGTGAACCAAGCCAATATTATATAGAAAATAATTATAATTATATCGTAATATATACACATATTATATATATGTATATATATAAAATATACACATACACATACATACACATACACATACACATACATATATGTGTGTGTATAAAGAATTGGTCTTTTGGGGGCATGGGTTTGTAAAACTAATATAATTTTAAATGATCATTTTACTTAACTAATCTATTTATATAATTCCATCCCAATTAAATTAGTAAAAAATTACCTTACTGAGTCAGAAAAAAAATAATAACAGGGTACATTTGGAGGAGCAGAAGGTAAGGAACTCCAAGGAAACCAGAGGAAAAGGACATGAAAGTAACATTCAGTAGTATCAGACCTTAAACCA
>CM053600.1:185826802-185864427 GCA_028646575.1 Pseudocheirus occidentalis | reverse complement strand
TGGGGGGTAGGGGCAAAAAGGGGAGAAAAATCTGTAACTCAAAACCTTGTGGAAATGAATGATGTAACCAAGAAAATAAATTAAAATTAGAAAGTGTTGAATTAAAAAAAAAAAAGAAACCAATTTAGTTCTACCCCTGAGATACATCATCATGTCTTGGAGTAAATCTGTCATTTTCAAAGGTAATCTAAATCAGTGAACTGAAGACTGGCAGTTCCCAGACTGATGAAAAGACTTTAACTCCATACAGTTATCCCTTCCACATCACAAGGGTTAGGAGCATGGTGCTCCTGCAATGTGTAAAAGCCACAAAAATTTCTCTCGGCCCTCCCTTCTTACCTTACCTTTCTTACCTCCCTTCTTATCAGAGGAGGAGTCTGATTGTTTTCTTTCTCTTTTATCATAAAATTTAGATTGATATTATACAATACTAGCACATATTTTATGAAATTCTGAATTTCTAAACTTTTTTTCTTTGTTATCTGCTGACCTTCCTATTTCATCAGTGGCTACTGGGACCCCCCCCTCCCCCACCATTCCCCTTTAATGTCTTATACCAACCCATGATATATCGAAGCTGAAATGGGGAAAAATCACAATGTGGAAGGAATAACTGTATAGCTCAAGGCATGTATGTACTGGGTGCTTGTGACCTGAGCAGCAGCTGCCAAGCTGGGTCTCCTTGCTTGACCCCCTGCCTCCTGCTGGCAGATTAGATACAGCGTGTACCAAAAGTCTTAGTGCTGTTCTAAGCTGTGATATTTTCAAGATCGCACTAAGATTTTCGGAACTCTCTGTACTGCATACACTCTAGTGCATAGTCTGCACCAGAGCATTCCTGGATCACAGGAAAGAAGAAAATGGGGACAAACCTTAGCAGTCATAGCCGTAATGCAAACAACAGGCTTTATAAAGAGCTGGCCTAATTTTCTTATCCCAATTAGCTTTATAACACACCACTGCTCTTTTAGTCCCCGCTTTATGATAATTATCTGAGCAATTTAAAAAGAACACATCATTTGTCAGCATCCCTGAGAAGAAAAATTATGCTTGGCAAATACAGGATGGGGAGGGGCTGATAACAAGACAAAAAGTAGGGGAGCTTGGCTGCTCTTTGACTAGCGTTTTGCACATAGTAAGAGCTTAATAAATGCTTTATTTAATCTTTCCTACTATTAGGGCATTCATTATATAATAATCAGGAAGCTGCCTTGACAAAGTGACTTCAAAGTCACCTTGGATGCCTGTGATATAGGTTGAAAGCCTAAGTTGTAACCCTTCAAATGAGAAAATATCTACCTCAGTCTGTTCCAGTGAGTTTGGGAGGTTTGGGGGCTTCCAATGGAGAGGCAGATTGTCTGGTTACACCAAAGGGATAGACCTTCATTACAGACAGGTTTTAACTCATTCAAAGGAAGGCGTGAAGGGGAATTTGAGATAGTTAGGGGATTAAGGAAGTGGGGGAGGTGAGATACTATGTCAGAGGGGCTCGGGGCAAAGGATAAATCCAGATTGCAAGAAGAGCAGAGGCAAAAAAGCAAACAGACCCCAACTCTGCTCCATTCTTGTGTGTGTGTGTGTGTGTGTGTGTGTGTGTGTGTGTGTGTGTGTGTGTATTGGCAATATGAGGTTGGGTTAGCTTTGAGTGCATTTGATGATCCAATTGAAAGAAGGTAGATTCTAGTGCCTGGGGGTGAAAGGAATCCAGCTTTGATTGGTTATCAGAGTCACCCAGAATAACCATCTTCCTTTGAATCTTTCCCACCCATTTACACAATTTTAGTCATTGTGTGTAGTGTTCTGGTTTTGCTTCTATTATTCTAACTATATGAACTTGGGCAAGGGGCTTTGCCTTCTTGGGCCTCATCTTCCTCATCTGTAAAACAAAGGCCTTAGACTCGGTAACCTCTGAGCTCCCATCCAGATCCAGGTTTATCATGCCCAGATATGTGGCACAGAAGGAAGAATAGGGGAGTCTATGATTCCATGAAGTGGTGATGTCCAAGCCTGGATCTTGGATGATTCCAGGGATTCTTCTAGCATCAGATACAAAATGCTTTTGTTTTGCATTCAAAGTCTTTCACAACATAGGGCCCTTTCTAGCCTTCTTATACCTTCTTCCCCAACACGTGCTCTCACATCCTCTTTTTTTTTTTTTTTTTGCTTTTTGGAGGGCAGTTGGAGTTAAGTGACTTGCCCACGGTCACATGGCTAGGTTTTTATGTTAAGTGTCTGAGGCCGGGTTTGAACTCAGGTACTCCTGACTCCAGGGCCGGTGCTCTATTCACTGCGCCACCTAGCCACCCCTCTCACATCCTCTTTACAAACAAGACTCGGCTTCAGGTACTTTTTCTAGTGATCCCCCATCCCTGGCATGCTCTCCCTCCTCCACAATGACTTCTGACCCCCCTGGTCTCCTTAAAGCCCCCGCTAAGATCCCACCTTCTGCAGGAGACCTTCTCCAGCCTCTCACTTCTTGCACCTTCCCTCTGCTGATCATTTCCTGTCTATCTTGTATATGCTTTGCATCATGCATTTGTTTGCATGTTGTCTTCCCTATTACACTGTAAGCTTTTTGAGGACAAGGGAGCAGCTAGATGGCACAGTGTATGGAGTAACTGATCTGGAGTCAAGAAGCTCTGAGATCAAATCCAGCCTCAGACATTTGCTAGTTATACAACAATAAGCAAGTCATTTAATCCTATTTGCCTCATCTATAATATGAGATGGAGAAAGAAATGGAAAACCATTCTGCTAGCTTAGCCGAGAAAACCTCAAATGGGTTCTGGAAGAGTTGGATGTGACTAAAAAAATGACTCAACAACCCCAAATGCTTAATGATCGACTCTCTACAGACACATTGCTTCCTTGTCTCTGCCTAGTTCATTGGGAGGATGCTTGGGTGCCGGCTATCACACAGCTAGGTGTTTAAAAACCATGAGTGAAGGCTAAGGGGTTCCCAGGTATAAAGGGAACTGGTGATTCCTCTCAATTAGCAAGATGCTAAATGTTTGATACCTTCATCTAGTAACAAGTTTCTTTGATTGAGTTACAGGTACAATAAATCAATCAACTCATATGGTGTCTAAACCACATGTTCACACCCTAAGGCATCTAGCTCTTTAATTGGGTCAAGAAGGGGAGAAGTGTGATTAGCTAACCAAACAAGCTAACCATGCCTCTGAGAGCTTCAAATAGCAGAAGAATTCCATCAGTTCAGAAGTTCCTCAGTCCAGAGTAATCTAGCCCAGTAATGTAAGATGTCGTTTTAGGAGTTGAGAATTCATATTCTGTCCAAATCTCTAGGAAGAATTTCTTCCTCTCCCTCCTTTTTTTCTTTCCTTCTCCTTTCCCAGCTCAAATCGAACTATATTTATTTGTTTCACTCTTCCCCCACAGGAGACTATATTGACATGGTATCTCAGCACCTAGCAGGCTACCATGTATACAGTAGGTGTCTCATAAATATCATTGAATTGCAGGTCAGTTTGATGCTGGATAGAATCTTCAATTTGGAGACAGGAAATCCGACCTATGATAGTTCCTAACTGTACAATCTTGAGCAAATCATTTAACCCTGTGGAGCCTGTTTTCTTATCATCAAAATGAGGGGGTTGGACTAGCTGACCTCTAAGGTATCATAAGGTACCTTAGCACGACATGCATTACCCTGAGAATGCCAAATACAGTTTCAGTTTCAAGATGTGAAAGTAAACCTTCAGTTCTGAGTAAATAAATATGAATCACAATAATCCTGCTTTCCTTCCTCCTTTCAATCTCCCTCTAGTTCCAGTGGCCACAACAAAGGCCAGGGATGCTTAAAGCCCAGATGAAAGGTGAGACCAAGGGACAAATATGCAGGAAGACTGATAAACTCCTGGGTGCAGAGCCAAGAGGAGCCTGTCATTCACAGAGAGACAGACCCGACTTAGCTGAGGCTATATCTGGAGATGTCTCATATTAACTTATCCATATACATCCACCTCCTACCCCTCCCCTCCCATCCCTCTGCCCCTTCCTTCAGGATAGAGAGTCTTTTCCATTGAGTTTTTTTTTCCTCTTGGTCTAGTACAGTTCCTTGCACACAGTAGGTGCTTTCTGAGTGTTTATCGTAAGTGAGGTTTTGAAGAGACTTACATGAACTGATGCCGAGTGAGTGAGCTGAACCAGGAGAATATTCTACACAGCAACCGGCACACTGCGTAAGGACCAACTTTGACACACTTAGCTCTTGTCAGCAATACAAGGATCTGAGACAATTCCAAGCCACCCATGAAAATTCTCCCCACATCCAGAGAAAGAACTATGATGTCTGAATGCAGATCAAAACATAATGATTTTCCTTTTTTTCTTTCTCCTGGCTTTGTCCTTCTGTTCTGATTCTTCTTTCACAACATGACTAATGTGGAAATATGTTTAATATGATTGTACATGTATGGCCTGTATCAGATGTTGTCCTGGGGAAAAAAGGAGAGGAAGAGAAGCAAAAAAATATTTGGAACTCAAAATCTTGCAAGAGTGAATGTTGAAAACTATCTTTGCATATAGTTGGTAAAAATAAAATACTATTAAGTAGGAAAAAAAAGGAAGTGAGGTTTATGAAAGTGATAAATCCCTTCAGCTGTCCAAGTCTGTTGTTATTACTAATTTTTTAGTCATGCTCAATTCTTCATGACCCTGTTTGGGGTTTTCTTGGCAAAGATACTGGAGCAGTTTTCCATTTCCTTTTCCAGTTCATTTCAAAGATAAGGAAACTGAGGCAAACAGAGTTAAGTGACTTGTCCAGGGTCACACAGCTTGTAAGTGTCTGAGGTAGGATTTAAAACTGAGTCCTCCTGATTCCAGGCCTGCTGCTTTATCCACTTTCCACCCAGTTATTCCCTTGGCAATAAGGCATCACTTTACAATGATCTCGTGAGATTAAAATGAGATTGCAAACTTTAAAGGGCCACATAAGTGCCCATAATTGCTATTACCATGAATGATAAAACTCTTTCACATTCGTACTTTTAAAGTAATGATCAGAGAATTATATCTTCCTTTCTTAAAGAAAATTTACTTACTAAAGACAGAGTTTTCATGAAAAGAAATCCTATACAAAGTCACCAAGAAGATCAGTGTAGGGCAACAATGAAGGTAATTTAATATAGATATTAAGTGCTCATTTGCTTAGATTTAGTCTTACTATAAATGCAGAGAATATTCATACAGAAGTTTTTTCAGATGTATTTAGTTTAAAAAGTACTTAAAATTTTTTTTAGATGAATACATTAAATAAAAACTACATTTCATCATTTTTTCCATGGGCTCATTATATACAGTGTCTGGAACATAGTAGGTATTTAATAAATGTTCATTGATTGATTGATGCTTTTTGAACAGATGTAATCCTACATTTCCAAAATACCTGCTAGAACGCCTTGTTCACTGACCACCCCGCGGGGATAATTCAGGCTATGAACTATAATAAACTTACTTGGAGGGATGTCAGAGAAGACTAGCCCAGGAATAAATCAGTGATGCACAATGAGATTTGCAAACTTATTCACATCTTCATAGAACATGAACATCAAACATAATTGTGTTAAAGTAAATTTTCTTTTTGCTTTTTTTTGAAGGGGGGAAGGCAGGGCAGTTGGGGTTAAGTGACCTTCCCGAGGTCACACAGCTAGTAAGTGTTAAGTGTCTGAGCCTGGATTTGAACTTAGGTCTGTCTGAATCCAGAACCAGGTGCTCTATTCACTGTGCCACCTAACCACCCCAAAGTAAAATTATTTTGCCGATATTTTTGAAACCTGATATTTCCTCAAATCAGAACATTTAAATCAAGCATTCCCAATCATTCATTTCTCATATATCATTATATCCTAGATACATATTTTTTCTACATTAATGTCTTCAGATTTTCAGTGAAATAACTCATTCTAATCCTACTGCCTTTAATTTCGTTGTCTTTTTTTTTTTTGGCTTTTTGGAGGGGGGAAGGGAGGCAAACTGGGATTAAGTGTCATACAATACAAACCCAATGTCATACAGCTAGTAAGTGTGTCAAGTGTCTGAGGTCAGATTTGAACTCAGGTTCTCCTGACACCAGGGTCAGTGCTCTATTTACTGCACTACCTAGCTGCCCCCTTTAATTTCAACTCTATGTTCTTTCTAATTAGGAGCAGTTCCAATTAAACAATAACCAAAAAAAAATCTTATTGTATTTTATGGCGGACTTGTGCAAATTTGTAAATAAACATTTTTGTTTTGTTAGCATTCCTTCATGAAGTCAATAGGCAGAATCAACAAATAAGATAACATACATATTGTTTTTAAAATAGTAAAATGTTATACAGATGTGACGCATTACTACCACTACTTGAAATCAATACGGCTTTTGCAACTAACAAGAAATTGATAAATGAGTAAAAGTTACATGAGAGGTTGGCCTAGATTTTTCTCAAATAAACTACAGCAAAAATGACTCATCATTGTGACTCTAGCCTCTGGCAGCTATGAAACCTGCACTGTCTGAAATTATCACTTCATTAATTAAAACACCTCTTCCCACTCTCTCTAAAGGGCGTATCATTTTTAAAATAGCTTTAGAAGTTATTATTCAGATGATTCCATCTCTGTCTATTCAACCAGTCCTGCCTCTGTACCAGTAGCTTTTAAAATTATGCTGGTTGATTTGTGGATGATTCCTTTAAAAGAGAAAAAAACACCTCATATTAATATAACCCATTTAGGGCTGCAAAGCCCATTTCTCATTACAATTGTAGGAAGTAGGGTAAAGAGAATATTCTTGGCTCCACTTTGCAGATGAAGACACTGATTCAGAAAGGGATATCTACTGGGTCAGTCAAGTTTTCCAGTAAGGATTCAAAGTAAGGATTTTTGACTTTGAACATTCCCCCTTATATTCAATGCTTAGGACAAAGTATTTATTCTAATGAAACACGCCCAGTGAACTAGGAGTAGAGAAACTCTAGGTTCTTAATCCCAATTTGGTCATTATCAGGATCACCTTGACTGGGACACTCAATGTTTTTGACTTCCAGTTTCATCTGGGGAGGAAAACAAACAAAAACAACCCAAAATCAAACAGAGAGAATAATATATTTCTTGCTTAGATCAAAGGATCAAGTAAGAAAAAGTTTGTAAAAATGCTATGTAAATGGTAAAGCACTCAGTAAATTTATGATATAATTAAACATACCACTTGAAGATACTTCTGAATTCTCAGAATATGTTTTTAAGGTTGATAGATCTTAGCGAGGAAATGTGTGGTAGTAGATGGATACCTGACCTCAGTGTCCTTAAGGAAGGAGCGAGCACCTCTCCCTACTCCCATGCCATTCTATGAGACTTGAAGAAAAAGTCCTGGTTGGAATTTGTAGGACTTCTTCCCCGGGTACTCCCTATATCTGAAATCACAGGCTTGGCGCATGTGCACGTGTGTGTGTGTGTGTGTGTGTGTGTGTGTCTGTGTCTGTGTGTGTGTGTGCATGCACACATGTGCATACACTTTAGATACAGCTTGATATTTGTGGAACAGTTTGGGGTACTATAAAATGCACTGGGTTAGGAGTCAGAGGAGTTCAGTTTGACTCAACTTCTCTCTTCTTACTCTATGATTTTGGGGTATCTGGTCCTCTGCTTCCTCTTCTGTAAAAATGAAAGGATATTATGGGATGAATATAAAAATTATCAGTTGGAGAGGTCATCTGATGAAACATCCAGGATGTGAAGACAGTTACCCTTACCCCTTCAAGTAAAAAAAACGTGGATGATTACTTCCCAAGTAGGTTTTACAATGATTTTTTTTTTAAATTTCAGATATAGATGAGGACTAGATGGCTGCCAGACCCCTCCAATGCTTGAAATCCTATTCACTGAAATCCTTCAAATCTCCCATTTTGACTTGTTCTCTTAGGGCTATCATTAATCATTTCAATGATCCTTATTTAAAATATGTACTGGAATACTGTGACAAAAAGAATGAACCAGGAGCTTTTCAACTACATTTCTCTTCTCTCTTCCAAAAGATGTCCTTAGCATCAATAAGTTGGTCAACATGCTACCTGGATCCTTGAATTTAAAGTCAAAAGTGACTTTCTGATGTTGTCTAGTCTAATGCCTTTCTTTTTAGGATAGGAAACTAGGGTGCCATATGGAAATTGTTGAAAACCTTTAGACAATAGTAAGGACTGCTTGCCTGTTAGCAGCGAAACTGAAGGAATCAATTAGCCAAGCAGGTGAAACCCCAGGCAGACCATGTTTTCTTATACCCAGCATAATCACTTAAACTAAATGGAAAGAAAAAATAGAAAGAAAAAAAAAGAAATCACAGCATATTAAGATTTTCCAAATGCCATTGGGGAAACAATAGCCTCCCTTCTCTCTGTTCCTTTCAGAGACCAGAGATGTTTTAAAAATGAATTTTGCAGTTGAACTCAAGGAATGTCAGATCCCTGAAACAACAGCCAACAGAACTCTAATTAGGTATGATGAGAGTTGATTATAGAGTGTGAATCTAACAATGATTGCAGAAGTGAAGGGGGAGTGGGGGGAAAGGTGATGCATCAGTCCCCACACATCAAGTGTGGTGGGGTAATTAGAGAAATGTAATCACAGCCAGCAAGTGTGATGCGTTAGTCTGCATGCCATTGTGAGCCGGCACCTCAGCTCAGCTAAGCGCCAGGCAAAGAAAAGGGCTTTTTATTTTGCATTCTCCATCTATGAACTATTTAATTTGTGAAGAGTTTTCCCCCATATGTTTGGTTTTTTTTTCCTTTTCCAAAGGCCTTTTTTTCTTTGTCAGCAAAGAATTGTATGCCACCGACCTACTAGAGAGTTCTCTCTGATGCGTTCCTTCCTCATTAGGGTTATAGACGACTCAGAAGCATACAGAGAAAGAATAGAACCTGAAACGTTGGATTTTAAACACAAAACACTGGATTTTAAATTCAGGGCTCTGATGCATTTATGGCAGGTCATATACCATAATAGCTTTTCTGAAAGACTGTGAATAACATCCAGACACAACTCTGGAAGAAAGAAGCAGAAGAGATGCTGATATGAAATACCCTCTAAACAAGAAGTCATCTGCTCGGCTGAGTCCCAACATGTAGCTCCACGTCCTCTTAGGATTGCCTCATGCTCAGTCTGAGGGCACAAAGCTTACTGTCTTTGGTTTTCCTGATGAAATGGCAAATGAATAAGGGAAGACATCAGAAAGGCCCCTATAAAACAGCCCTGGAAAGCTTGGCCTTTTCCTGGTTTTCTAAGCAAGGTCTCCAATACCTGAATGACTTATAAAGTCCTAGTCACCCCTCTCCCCAAACTCCCCTAGCAAATTGTTTTGTTTTGTTTTGTTTTGTTTTTCTCATGGGAGTCATGCAAGCAGATCTTTGGGCAGAAGTTGGGAACAGGCATGAAAAATATAGACTGGGGAGTCATTTTTGAAAGGTACTGCTCCGGGGATTATTGTGAGGATCAGATGAGATAATTCAAGTATGACATTTTGCAAACTTTAAAGTGCTATAAAATTGCTAGTCATTATCATCATCCTCATAATGACCACCACCGCCATCATCCTTATCACCACCACCACCACCACCATCATTTTCATCACCACTACCATCATCACTGTTCTCATCACCACCACCATCACAACCACCACCACCATCATCTGAGAAACTTAGACCAAACAGTCACCTATCACTAGGGCAGTTTATTTACTTTTTGCCATGAAACATCCTTTTAAGAATGAGAAAGCAGAATAATGTGAATGCCAAAAGCAGTTTGTAAAAAATGTATTAATACCATTATCTATTGATCATTATGTCTTTGTGTGATTCCTGGAATACCATCCACAGGTAGGTTGTCCTATGAAATTTTTAGACTGTTACCTGTTACTAATGAAAAGTCAAGAGCATGAGATTCAACCTGGGAAACGGTTTATCTCCTTTCTGACCATCTCCACTGAGATATTTAGGATTTAAGTGCCCCAGAATATAAATTGTGGAGAATTTCTCCTCTAATTCAAACCCTATTTTCCTTGTAGACAGGCTAAGACAAGAACCCACCCTCTGGTTATTCACTTTCACATGATTAAACTAGCCATTGGATGCCTTCATGACTGTCAATTCCAGACTTTTATGTGGACAAAAGGGAAGTACTTTTCATATAGTAATTCCTGTCTTTTGATCTCTGACCACCCCTTGAGGCAGTTATCCCAGATTTTATTTTCTTGTTCTACAGATAAGGAAACAATGACTAGAAAGAAATGACTTGCCCATAATCTTTCAGATAATGTCAGAGGCAGGATAGAAAACCAGGTTTTCCTAACTCCAAGTTCAGTGTTTCTTCTCTGGCCGTGTTTCCTCCCCACTTTCCGTCACACATATACACAATACACACCCTCACTGTTAAATACAGACTTATTGGTTTGTTTGTTTTCTCCTGAAACCATAGCTACAAACTATATTGAAAATTGATCTGGAAAAATGACCACAACAACAAGCACCCACAAACTCCTTCCTTTGCCATTGACACCCCTTTCCATTGTGAATTCCACTCTTCATTGAAACCGGTCCGTTTGCTCTTTTCTTCACATACCACATTCCATCTCTCTACTCCAAAGCTTTGAACAGGAATTCTCCTAGACCTGCAATGTTCTCCCTCTTTCCCTGCATTTCTTATAATTCCTCCTTCCAATCAGGGTTTCCATCAAATTCAACCTCCTCCCCAAGGCCTTTGCTGTTGCCCCTAATGGGTATGTGAGGAACAATTTGCAATCAAGTTTCCCCATTCTGAAACATCAAATCTAGAGTGGCTTCGGCATCCACTAGGCCTAAGTTTAGAGGTCATCTGACCTTACAGGAATCTAGGACTTAGAGCAATGGAGACCCTCCCCAGTGCTACCTCAGCATAAGATATGCCAAATAAGGACAAAACTGCTTTCCTGACTTTGCATTGGACACCTACATGTTTGCATGTCCTTTGTCTCTGAGCTAGATTCCCCAGCTTAGGTTGTCAGCCAGCCTCCGTACCAATGAGAGTAAAGGCCAGTTGGGGGGTTGGTTTTCTGTATTAGAAAGTTATATAACCATGGGCTGACTTCTACCTGTTGCTTTCTCCCTGGGAGATGCCATTTGAGTGACGGGTGGGGGGGAGGGGAATCCTTTCTCATGAGGAAGAATAAACACCTTTTCTGATCTCAGACTCAGATTCCAAACTCTTTCATCCTACCAGGTACTTGTTACTGTGAATTCATACTTTGTGGTTCATTTGAATACATGTCATATATACTAACTATGTGCATGCCATTTCCCAAGAGTAGAATGGGAAGTCTTGAGGCCAAGAAATCTGTGTTTGTTTGTTTTTTTGGTCTTTGGATAAATTAAAGAAATTGCATTCAACTTTGCAATTAAATCATTTCAATTTGACTAGGATTTATCAAACAGCTACCATATGCAACATACAGTGTGCTATAAAGCTCCAAAGACACAAAGACAAAAAATAAACAGGAATTCAAGTCAAGAAGCATCTTGTCAATGTTTTTGTTATTGTTGAGTTGTTTCAGTTATATCTGACTCTTCCTGACTCCGTTTGCGAGTTTCTTGGCAAAGATACTGGAGTAGTTTGCCATTTTCTTCTCCAGCTCATTTTACAGATGAGGAAACTGAGGCAGACAGGGTTAAGTGACTTGCTCAGGGTCACACAGCTAGTAAATGTCTGAGACGCAGTTTGAACTCAGGAAGATGAGTCTTCCTGACTTCGGACCCAGCCCTCTAACCACTGAGTCACCTAGTTGCCCTCTAGTAAATGCCTACTGTGTTCCAGGCTAAGCCCTATGAAGATAAAGAAAAGCAGAGGGTCCTTGCCTTTAAGGAGTTTGTAGTCTAATGGGAAGGAACAAAATGCAAATACAGTAAATATAATACAGGATAATTTGTAGATAATTAACATAAGAATTGAGGGAATTGGAAAAATTGTTTGTTTTTTTTTTTCAGAAGGTGGGATTTTACCCGGAACTTTGCCAGAAGCCAGGAAAGCCAGGAGGCAGAGACAAGGAGAGAGAGAGAATTCCAGGCAAGAGGGAAAGCCAGAGAACTTTCACAGAGTGGGGATTTGTAATGTTGTGTTGGCAGAATACGAAGGAAGCCAGTGTGATTGGAGCCAGAGTACATGGAGGGGAATCAGGTGTAAAAGAAGTGATATTCAATGAATGATGCACAAATAAATGAAATGAGTCTGCACAGTCCTCTCTTCCTTCAGCAACAGATTTCTGAAGCAGGTAAATGAACACTGAGAAAAACAAGGTTTATAATGCTCCTTGCTACAACCTGACAACTGAAACTCCTTTCTAACACTCCACAATTATCCACTTTGCAGGTCCCCTCCTGCAGGATGTTTAAGCAGGAAGGTGGCAATTACATCCACTCTGTCTTGAATAGCTTTCAGTAACTTCACCCCGAATCTGAAAGAGTGTAAGGTACCAAAAGGTGAGTAAGGAGAGAGCAGACTCATTAAGTTCTGCTTCAGATCAGTCTTTTCCATGAGAAGTAAACCCCTTCAAAAAGGAGGATGCCTTGTAAACCCAAGAGGTGGAATGTTTGGCATGGAAAGTGTGAACAAGGGAAGGATGAGGACCTTGTCATCAGAGAGAAGGATTGAATGCTACAACACTGTTCACCTTTGGGGGGAAAATGAACAGAGAACAATAAGATGGTCATCAACTACAGGGGAAATGAAAATGAGGCTCTGTTTTTAGAGGAGTTTGCTATTTCCTGAGTAAAAGTGGCAAGAGTGCTCTTGGGCAGTCAAGCAAGGCCAGGCCAATAAAGGAAGCTGTCACTGGTAACAGGAATTGGCACCTTACCGGAAAGATAACAGCCTAATAGACAAAGGCATTGCAATCCAAATAGAGTTCAAATATTGAAGCCTTCCCCAGGGATATGACTATCATGGATGCTGGATAGCTTTGCATTGGTCTTTCCTGGTTCTTTAGCTAACTCGTGGGACACTCTCTTCATCTGACAATATGTTAAACGTTCACCTTTGCTTGTGGCAAACTCTGTCCAATCCAAAAGGCATTGATTAAACACTTAAAGGTAAAAAAGTGAAAGAGTTCCAGTCCTTAAGAGATTACATTCTACTTGGCAGAGTAGGTCTATGTACAAATAAAATTAAACATAAAATATATGCAAAGCAACTGGGGGAGAGGATACAGCTACTGGGGAAAGGAGTCAGGATATACCTTCTGTAGAATGGAGTCCTTAAGTTTGAAGGGATCTTTGGATTCTAGGGGGCAGAAGTAAGTGCATTCTCAACACTGGGAAAGCTCACGTCAAGACAAAGGAGATTAAAAACCAGTACTATTCATGAAGAGTAGAAAGCAGACCAGTTTACTTGGAATGTAGCATTATCCCCAATCAGGAAAACCAATCTGAAGCTGCTTTTATTTTTTTCCTCTTCAGCACTGATGTTCTTTGAGTGCCTACATGTTAGCGGTTTCAGCTGTGCATACCCCAGGGGACCCCACAGGGAATTCACAGGCTACATTGCACAGAAGAAGGAACAAGATGGAAAACCAGCTTACTATTTGGGATCCAGACTTGCTGTTCTGGAGTGATTAGTTTCTTTGCTTCTTCAGCCCCGTATGGTAGGTTACTGGTATGCCGAGGAGTCCTGTATTTCCTGGTCACTGCTTCCACCCTAGAAGTGTTCCCTGCCATCACTGGCTATACACTCCCCCATTCACCTTCCACCTGATCTATCTAAACAGCTTATAGCAATATGCAGTGAGGAGGGCTGGCAAAGGGAAGGGAAGAGAAACAATGCCAGAAGTGGTGTGGAGTTAGACTCGACAAGGGATTAAATGTGAGGGGTGAAGAATGGTGAAGAGTCAATAATGCCTCCAAGCATATGGACTTGGATATCTGGAAGGATGACAGTGTCCTCAACAGAAAATCCCACTTCTAATGCTCCCTACTTATCTGATATTGGGCAAACTCCAACCTCTCTGGGTCTGTTTCCTTATTTGTGAAATGTTGGGGATGAGCTTTGTGCCTTCTGAGGTCCTGTCCAAGTGCAAATCTATGCTTCTATAATCCGAAGATCTTTATGTAAGGGAAGTACATAGAAACTGAGGATGGGGCAGGGGAGTGGAAATAATGAGTTCTATTTTGGAATAGGTGGAATTGAAGATGCCTACTGACGTCCTGGTGGTCCAATAGGCATCTCCAGCTCATCATATTCCAAAACAGAACTCAAATACTCCAGGATTAAGTTTTCTCCTCTGCAAAATGTGGGCAATATCAGCACTTAGCACAAAGGGTCCTTGTAGGGTTCCAGAGAGATTATTACAAAATATTTTGCATTCTTGAAATCACTAGAGAAATGCCAGATATTTTTCTGCTGTGTGTGTTTGGGGGTCATCAGTGTTTGTCTACAACACTCCTTGTCTCTCCTGAAGTTGTAAAGCCCTTGGGCAACTGTGATCCTTTCCATCTGCAAGACCCATGAAGGAAACTTGCAATGATTAACACCACACTTCTAAGTTGATTACTTGTACTGTTTCAGCTCAAATGAGCCACTAGGAAATTTGATGACTAATTCAATAACAAATCAAAACAAATCATTCACAGAAAATCAAGAAACAGTATTCACAATGTTACAACTTATCACAGAAAATAAAAATACAGCATTCAGCACAATTTATCAGTAAAATGCACACCTACTTTTCACCACAATGGTCACATAGTTTTGAACAAAGTACAATAATTTAGTCGATCAATCACTTAGTAACTCATTCAATCAACTCAATCATTCAGTCATCCTTTGATTAAGTAGGCTTTGCCTCCTTAAGGGACACAAACTACAAAAGCTTAAGTATTCCACCCCTGAGTAGTACATTCATTTAGTCAGTCACAGAGTCCTTAATTCAATCACAAAGTACAATCACAAATAAATTACACAATTCAGCAGACAGGGATTCTGGCTGCCTGACCATTACATCCATACCTAGTTAGTTATCAGAGAGGGAAGCACCAACATCTGGGTTTTCAAAGCTGGGGTTGGGGTTGGGGGTTTCAATGGCTGCTCAGATTTTCATCTGGCCAAATCACACAACTCTTCCCAAAGTGAGATCCAAAGCAAAACCTCACATCAGGGTCATTCACTATTCAGTATTCATGGAGAGGTCTTTTCATCTTGACCCAAGGTAGGCTATCAGATTCCCTGGATCCCCTTCCATGGTCCCAGATCCTACCTGGATTCACCAAACTGTCACCTGGGTTAAAAGGCAAACAGCTCCCAGGTCCTTGTCTAGTTCTCTGTGTGGTTCCTGTTCCATGCTGAAGCCCACAGTGTCCAGTCCACCTTAAAACCTTCGGTCTCTGTTCTTTCCAAGTCAAGGCTTAACAAAGCCACAAATAGGTTCATATGAAGTACCAAAATCATAGTCATGCTTCCTAAGTCTTCTGCAGCTCTAGCTGATCCTTGTAAGTCTTTTGGCAACTCTAAGGAGAAGATGATAGCTACCCAGCAGAAGCTCCAGCTAGTTAACAGAATCAAAATTACTTCAACCAGTTTCCCAGAATTCAAAATCATTCTCTCCAGCCTGGGACTTTCCTCTTCAGCCTCCCCGGCAGCATCTGTTTCTGCCTCCAAAAAGCCTATCCCAATAAGGTCTGACTTTCCTAGCTAGTGTTTTTCCTTATATACACTATTGCTCTTCCCTATTCAGCCACTTCCTGTTAAGTCAGGAACAGAAGTATTGTTTATTCAACAAAGGCTTAATTTGAAACTAGGTGCTAAGTCCCTCTCAGCTTAGCAATGCAAAAGGAACTTCAAATTTCATTACTATTACAATGACAAACACCGTCACCCAAAAAAATTCAGAACAGAGAGAAAAAGAATGGGAGAGGAAAGGATAAAAAAAAGTCCTTGGGAATAGGGAAGAGAAGTAAGAATACAAAGTAGCTCTGTACTTTAAGCACTTCCTAACAATGTTAAATTGAGAAAAGCTTTTAGGGTGCAACCTCTGAGATGAGACAAGAAAGAGACTTGGACTAGTTAAAAAAAACTCAACAAGCCAGAGAGCTGTAGAGAAAGGAAAGATGCAAATGCAAATACCCATGGTATGAATTAATTTTCATCTGCTACACTCAGATGTCCCTGAAAGCGACATGAGGGAGAAGAACCAATTGGACCAAAGTGGTTTTTGTGTTTAAACATCAATTTTGATTTGTGACAGCTATTTGTCTTTCAAATATTTCACTTTTCCCTAAGTGGAAAACACTGGGTACAGTAATCTCCATAAACTCTTCATAAACTAAATTTGAATGGATTTAAAAAATAAATTCAGCAGCAGTGGCAGAGATGCCACCAGACTTAAGGGGCATCATGGCAAGAGTCCTGGGTTTAGTGTCACAGGAGCAGGTTCCATAACTGACTCTATCACTTCCTATATGTGTGACTTCAGATGTCTCTCTCAGTCCCTCTGGGCCTCAGTTTCTCAACTGATAAAATAAAGATGTGCGAATAGGTGATTTCTAAAGGTCCTTTTGCTTTTTGTCAATGATCCTGTGAGGAGTGGAGGGCAGCTTTCATTCCTGCCTTTGATGTTTCCTAGAAAAAATAAAATAATGCTACAGGTGTCTACCTCACGGAGCTGTTGTGAGGCTCACACGAGATGGCAGAGACAAAAGCCCTATGCGACCTTCAAAGTGGGATGGAAATGCTGGTTACCTTTTTTTTTACTTTGAGGGATCTGAACTTGTGATTTCTTCTATATAGTTAGCTTCTGATGTGAAAAATCCATCTACAAACATGGAGCAGAAACTTGCCTGCATTTATTGTCTTAGAGAGTTGTCCAGGGCTTGGCAAGGTTAAATGATTTAAGATCGTGAGATGGTATGTGGCAGATGGAGCACGGAGAGGACCCGAGTTCAAATCCTCCCTCAGACACTTATTAGCTATGTGACCCTGGGTAGGTCATTTAGCCTCCTTGCCTCAGTTTCCTCATTTGTAAAATGAGAATAATAATGGTACCTAATTTACAGGTTTATTGTGAAAATAAAATAACACAATTTTGTGAGCCTTTAAGTAAACCCATGTGAGCTGTTCTTGTTATTATTATCATTCAACATATAATCAAACTTCTTGATTTGCCAACAAGGAAAATGAAGCCCACAAGGCCTCTGTCCATCATACCTTGATGCCTCCATCCGATGGTCACACAACTTGTAGGAGACAGATTTCTATAGCTGGCTCTCTACCCACTGTACTACCCTGTCTTGAGTTAGACCATTATTGGTATAGTGGTTGTTGAAAAGAAGGAATTTCCATTGTTACTGAGGCTGTTTGTGTTTTTGTTTGCTTTTTCAGGGATCATTGTGCTCTTTTCCAGACAAACAAGCTTATTTGCTATTTGCTTTGTTATCACATTCCATCTCCCATCCCTGTGCCTTTGCATGGGTTGCATCACATGCCTACAATGTTCTCCTAACTCATTTCCTCTTCTTAGCATCTCGTCTCCAGGATCAGCTCAAGGCTTTTTTCCTAAAAGAGCCCTTTACTCACCCACCTCACCCCTTACTGGCACCCCCAGTTACTAGCTCCCTCTCTGGAAATATCTTTGTATTTGAAAATAAATTCTTTGCAGGCAAATGCTTTCATTTTTCTCACTGTGCCCCCAGGATGACTGGCCCATAGTAGATGGCCCAAAGAAATGTCTTTGTAAAGGACAATGGCCATCCTTTTCTCCTCAACTGTGGTTTCTCTCAGACATCCATTGAACCTCACCAGAAGTCAACTTGAAATGATCCATAACAAAAAAAGGAAGAGAAAATATAACTTAGATTAAACATGTCCATGCACAAAGTACCTCATTTGGTAGAGGAGAGGGGAAAAAAGAAACCTGGGGAAATTTTACATATGAAATAAAAATGACTAAATGATGGAAGAATGGAATGGAAGGAAGGAAGGAAGGAAGGGAGGAAGGAAGGAAGGAAGGAAGGAAGAAGCAAAGAAGAAGGAATGAAGAAAACAAATATCATTAAACATCTCCTCTCTGCCAGGTTCCATGTTAAACACCTAAAATACATCTTATCTGATCCTTACAATAGCCCTGGGAGTTAAGTGCTATTTGTATCAGCATTCCCATTTCACAATCATGGAAACTGAGGCAAGCAGGGGTTGAGTAACTTGACCAGGGTAACACAGCTAGTTTGTTTCTAAGGCTAAATTAGAATATAGATCTTGCTGAGTCCCAGTGCTAGATCCACTACAACAGCTAGCTGCCTAAAGAAAAAAAAAATAGAGCCAGGATTTCCTGAAACTGGAGACATGATTCTGCCCTTGACCATGGACTATAGACTTTTTCAATACTCTCCTCCCCTCCCAAAAGACAAGGTTATTGATCATATCCTGCTCTGACTGTCTGGGTGAAAGCCCTAAATCTAAGCTCTCACCAGGGCTGGCAGATGAGCTGGCTTTGGGTGAGGGGCAGGCTCTGAGCTGGGATCATTACCCAACAATGGAACCTTTTTAAGAAGCAAGTCAACCTCCAATCCTTAGAAACTGAGCATTTAAAGCCTTTTAATTGCAGACAAATTCTCCTATACCAGTCTGCATCTCACTTTGGAAGCATGTCAGTTGATTTATTGCATACATTAGAATGTTACTATGTTCCTTATTTCTACCTCCAGACTGTGGGACTTTGACAGTCTGGATTCCCTTCCTATAATACTTATTATTATGTGCAGTCTTTTATTTTTGTCACATCTGACTTGTCAAGACTCATTTTAAGTTTTCTTGACAAAAATATTGCAGTGGTTTGCCATGTCCTTTTCCAGTTCATTTTACAGATGAGTAAACTGAGGGAAGAAGGATGAAGGGGCAAAGAGCTAGTAAACATCTGAAGTCATATTTGAACTTGGGAAGGCGAGTCTTCCTGACTCCAGATACAGTGCTCTGTAATAACAATAATAACATTGACAATAACGGTTATTATTGCTATAAATAGCATTTGTTTGGAGCTCTAAGTTTTGCAAAATATTTTACAAATAGCTCATTTTATCCTCATAGCAAGGGGGAATGGACATGGATAGGTGCTGTTATTATCCCTGTTTTATAGATGAGAAAACTGAAACAGACAGAAGTTAAGTGAATTGCACAGGGTCACACACCCAGTGAGTTTTTGATGCTGGTTTTGAATTCAGGTCTTCCTATCTCTAAGCCCAGAACTCTTTTCAGCAAGCTACTTAGCTGCCTCTAATCTATCTTTTTTGTGAGGAAGGATAAGTAAGTAAAATATTAAAGGACCGTTTTGTGTCTTCCTCCTATCTTCCCCATCCTTTACACAAGAAGTTCCCTGATGCCATGACTAGAAGGGAGGTGGTTTGAAAAGCAAGCAGAGATGGATTCGGGAAGGGGTGGTGACACAGTTGGACTGGGTCACTTTCATTTGGAGTCTCAGGACCTGAATTCCCACTCCTCCTCTGCCTCTTCCTAGCTTCATGACCTTGGAGTCAGATGGGGAAGTGTCCTAAAGTCCTCAAGGGTCCTTCTTTTCCTTTTCTAAGTCACCCCTCAAAGTTTCAATTTCCAAAAGAAATGTTAAGATTAGAATCTCATTAGATGAACTGAAAACCCTTTCTCATTCTAAATTCCATGATCCTACAAAGTCTGGAGGTACCCCCAGGCTACTCTGAATTGCAGAGCAATGGTGATCTGAACTCTTCAGGGCATTTTCCTCACTGGGAATTCCCCAAACCAATGAAATCACAAATCCTCCCCGACCCCAAATAAAAAAGGGCTGAAGGTGAGGCATCTGCTTAGTGGCCAGATGGAAAGAAAGTTTGGAAGCATAGCAATGTAGTTAAATTGATATTCAATTTGTTAGAACCCAAAGGAAACCCAGGCAGCTGAACTTGGAGGACAGAATGCAGCATCTATGAGCAGTGGCCCTGAGGCATGTACCAGCCTCCCATCTACTTACTGGCTGCCTCTAAGCTCTGGGAAAAAATCTGGCATGGGAGAACCCCAGACTGCTGGTGTTTTAAGTTGGTCTGTTATACTGCTCATTCAAGCTCTGCTATTCACAAAGGAAGACTACAAAGATAAATTGATGAAAAATATGTATGTATGTATGTATGTATGTAGGTATGTATGCATATTCATATGCATACACATATATGCATGCACACATGTGGATATGTATGTGTGTATGTAAGGTGGCACAGTGACCTGGAGTCAGGCAGATTTATTTTCCTGAGTTCAATTTGATCTCAGACACTAACCGGGTGACCCTGGCAAGACACTTAACCCTGTTTGCCTCAGTTTCCCCATCTGTAAAATGAGCTGGAGAAGGAAATAGCAAACCACTCCAGTATCTTTGCCAAGAAAACCCCAAAAGGGGCTATGAAGAGGTGGAGAAGACCGAAAAATGTGTTCTTATGAACATCTAGTGTTTTTTGAGGAATTTCTTTATTTTCTGGGTTTGTCCCTATGTAAGTTGTGTGCACTGGACCATGCTGCTCACTGCCTGAGATCTTGGGCCCTGGGAATAAGAAAGAGTTTTGGCATTGACAACTATGTTGCTAGTTAAACTTCATCTATAGGGAAGAAAACTCAGATTCAGAGTCAGTAATGGCCTGGATTAAAATCCTTTTTTCTGCTGGTTTTTTTTTTTTCAGTGTGTAACACTGGATGAATAACTTTTCCTGTCTGGTCTTTAGTTTCCTCACTTATAAGGGGAAAGGAAAAAGCATTTGTTAAGTGTCTCCTGCTATGTGCCAACACTCTGCTAAGTATTTTACAACTCTGATTTGGTTCTATAAAATTACATAATATTGTATTTGTATTTCAGGGGTGGGGAACTTGTGACCTTGAGGCTACGTGTAGCCCTCTAGATCCTCATGAGTGCTCCTGTGACTGAATCCAAACTTCACAGAAAAAAATCGCTCTGTAAAAATTGGAGTCAGTTGAAAGGCTCCACTTGAGGACCTAGAGAGTCACATATTGCTTCAAGGACACAGATTCCTCACCCCTGGAACAGACACTATTAACCTCTCTAGCCCATCACCAATTCTCCTAGAACCTCTGTATCTTCTGCTGTTCTCTCAAGCAGGATATGTCAGAGATCATAGGACTCTGGTTGTCAGTTATCCCGCACGTATGACCATATGATATCATCATTAGTAGACCCTACACCTCATCACTAGCTAGCAAGATGTAGGATTGTTTATCAAACTCACAGGAAGTTAAAAAATAATTATTATGCTGCTTGAATCTTGTATAAGGTGATAGCACCTATACAAGAATTTTGCTTCTAGGAAGGATAGTGGGTTACAAGGCTCACAACTGTCAGCTGAGTGGATCTTTTTTTTCAGAGAACCAAGTAGACTGTCTATATGTGCTCACTTTTCAGTCTGTGATACTGTAGGGAATAATATCTTTACCTGGTTTAACTAAGGAGATGAGGCAGCTTCATGGAAAGAATCCTACGTGGGATTTAGAATCAGAGGATCTAAGCTGAAAATCCACCTTTGTTCCTTACTGCCCATGTAACCGAGGAAGAGTCACTTACTTTCTGGAGCCTAAGTTTGCTTGGCTGTGAATTGAAGTGAGGAGACTAGATGGCTTCTCAGATCTTTTCCAACTCTAAATCTATGATAGCCTGATTACCAAATGCTTATCTCCAGTCTGGCCCTCTCAACTAGTGACTTCTACCATATTCCCACTTGGATGTCACTTCAAACTCGGCATGTCCAAAAACAAACTCATTACCTTTCTTCCCAAATTCGAATCTTGGACCGTTGCAGTCAGAAGAGACCTTAGAGGTCATTTCATCTGAAACACTCATTGTATGGATTAGGGAAAGAGAACCAGAAGGACAAGTGGTGACTTGCTCAAAATCACACAGCACAGTAGTGATGGAGTTAGGATGACAAACTTTGATCCTTGACTTCTAGTGCACTGCCCATTTCCTTCCATTGAACCTTATTATGGGGGCAGGGGGGAAAGGAGGCTGTCTGTCTCTAACAGTGTTACCACATTTCTCTGTCAGTCAAGATTACATTGGCATCATCTTTCACCCATCTCTTGCCTTCATTGTCTATAGTCAGCCAGTCATTAAACCCTACTCACTTTTCCTACTTCCCCATCTCCGTTGTCCTTACTCCATTCTTGGCCCTCACAATCTCAAACCAGCATCCCTGCAATGACCTTTTGCTGGATTTTCCAACCTTCTTTGCTCCAGCCTCTCTGGGATTTTATAATCAGATTAATATTTATGGGATCATCAAATCCTATGACCTAGAAGTGGACTTCAGAGGCAATCTAATTCAATTACGTCATTCGACACATAAGGACATTGAGGTCTTGGAACATTCAATATCTTGATTGGTGTTGCTCAGGAAGTAAGGATCATAAATAGGATTTTAACCCAGATTCTCCAATTTCAGAACCCATACTCTGTTTTTCCAAACTCAGTTCAGCACAACTTTCATCTTGCCACCCCTCTGTTGCAGTATCTGAAATGCCTTCCTATTTCATACTATAAAAAATATAAATTTCTTTTCCTGTCTTTTAAGTGCCTTCATAATTTTAAAGTTAGGGGGTGCATTATGAATGCCAGAAGAAGGCAGGGCACCTCTGGCATAGCAGCAAACATCCTTTTAACTGTTGTCAGTAGAGTTGGGCTTGAATCACAATTTTGCAACTGTGACCTTGAAAAAGTTGCTTTTAACCTTCTAAACCATTGTACTCTCCTCTTCAAGATGAGGGGGTTGGTCTGGGTGATTTCTAATGTTACTTTCATCTCTAAAGCCTATATGCTTGTTGCTACGGAGGAAGCTGTCGAAAATCTCCAAGAAAAGTATAGTCACAGAAACAGAGGCTCATGGTCATCTCTCTCTTTATTTAATCTGAAATTCCAAAAAATTTGTTTCAGACATTGGAACTTGAGCCCAAATTACATCAAAGGAGAAAAATAGCTCACATCGGCTAATGGGTCTGCACATAATTCCATTCCAATAAAAATGTTTATTGCATTTCTCCAGGCTCTTCTTATTTCAGGAATTCATCAATGGCTTAGGGTTATCAGATGCAAAGCTCAAAGCTACTCAGACATGAGACCATTGTTATCAAGGGGAGCATGGGATGGTGGGGTGGTGGTGGGGGAGAATGATGGAAAATGGTTACCATTATGAACTCAATTTATTTGTTAATACTTCATTAGGTTTGCCTTAATATTTCTTTCTCAAAGACTAACCCAGACAGAATTTCATTACCACTACCATTCAGGTGTCAAGTTTCTTTTTTTTTTCTCCTAGAGCAAAACAAAGGAAAATATTTTATAAGAATGAATCTTTAGTTCTTTAGACAAAAGGACCTATGAAAAAGAAGATTAAATCTTCATCAGCTTAACTTGCAAGGCAAATACGTGGGGAAATAACATTATTCACAGCTCTAATTGCCTAATTAGTCTTGGGAGTTTTCTTTTTCTGTCCAAGGTAAAGGAATTTACTTCTAGTTATGATAACAGTGAATCTCTAAGTACTAGATTTAAGTGAATTATTTTCCACAGGTAAATCACTCCTGTCCTCTGGAAACTCAACTACAAGACGCATTTCAAAACTATACCAGGGCCAAATGTGAACTACATCCATGTTAAAAGGAATAGAAACTATTAACAAACCATAGCTCTTCATCTTCAGAGATAAATATTTCTAGCCAAGTCTTTAAGGCATTCTCAAATGATGCCTTTGAAGTTTTCTTGAGTTGTCTAGCTTTTGCTACTCAAATATTCCAATGCACCCTTGCTCTCATTGATTGATGTCAGTACTGTCTTTAAAAAAAGATATCACAACCTGCTCATCCTGTTGTGGTTCTTGTCAATTGCCTCCCATAAGGTTGACAGCAAGGCTACCCAACATGTACATTCTCTAAATGGCATAATCATAGAACACAGAAGTTGTCCTTCCCTTATGCTTTTTCACCATTTTTTTTCAGGTCATAGATTTCTCTGGTGACATCCTTTCCACCACAACTCTTGTATAATTTTCTGTTTCTTTTGGGTTACTGTTATATGCCTTTCCCATGTCCTTTGGATGACACTCAACCTTTATTCTTCAAAGACTGTGGAATTCCATGACTTAAAACTATACATCAGAAGAATATTAATGATAAAAAGTTGAGTCTTTGGTTCAGGGAGAAGTTTGGGGTCAGTAAAACAGCATCTGTTAAGGTGGTGGCAAATGAACAGTATGGTAGGGTTTTTAGTTTTACTCTCTATGGCAGAATTCTTTTTGAGGATTCTGTTCTAAGAAAATACTATTTATTTTCACCAGGAGTTTGTGTTCCCCATGAAGAAACATTTTCATTCTTCTTGAAGGAACGACCTGAACATCAAGATTTGGGGGTTCTATGTATAGCAGTGATTCCATGATCTCAGGTTCTCTGAGTTTCAGGTGTCAAAGTTGATCATGAACAGAAATGTAAATCCCCACATTTTGTTCTCTTAGAAAAATGAGCTATTCCAAGGCCAAGAGAGCCAGTAGTCAGGCAACAAATATTTGGTCTCAGGCTTCTAATGAGCCCAGAAATTGTCTTTCCAGTTTCTCTGCATGACCTTCATTTGGTTTGAATATAAAAGCATGTCGAGAGAATTAGTTCCCCTTAGGGGGAAATTTTCCAACTCAAGGGTTTGCATTTTCTTCAAGAAAGTGTCAATGAAGTCATGCAATGTTGTCATACCAACCATTTGCACATGCCATCCACGGATTGAAAAGTTTAGCATAACTTTTCCTCTCTATTCAAAGATCAATGGTTGGAATTTTGGATAACTCCAATTCATTAACATTTCATAATAATTAAAAATAGGGCATTATTAAGGAACCATAGATCTACAGCCGTGAAAACAGACTTGTGTCATTAAACCCTTCTGAACAAAAATAGGACTAGTGTATGAAGCAGAGCTTGTGAGGATCATGTAAAAAAAAAAAGGAAGCCAAGATGTGTGGGTCCCTTCTCTTCCCTCCAAAAAAAAACCCACAACAAAAATACCCAACAACCCAAACAAACACAGAGACTGCTTAACGTTGAGGCAGATAACCCAAGTGGAAGGTCTGTTTTTTTGTTTTGTTTTGTTTTGTTGTGTGAATTTCAAGTTCAGGGCCTGTCAATCAACGTCAGTAAACATTAATTAAGTATCTGCTATGAGCCAGGCTTGGGGGAAAGCACTGGGAACACAGAGACAGTAAGTGCAACAGTCTGGCCTCGAAAAAGGCATTTCTAGTCTAATTCAAGATGAGTACATGGCTATAGCATCTAGGTAACGTCACTAACTGGAAACTCTTAGAAAGTCTGCAATGAGAATGCAGACAATACAAGAGTCTGAAGGAAAATAGTTGAGAAAGTAAAAGATCATGCCTGATTGTAAAAGATGCATTCAGCACTTGTGGCCCACTCCAAATTCTCTCCGTTAGCTTCCTAGAAGAGCCAGAGTCTGAGCCTACTATTGGGAGACCCTAACTTTGATGCTTTTCCTTTAATGGTAAAGCTTGGAAAATGGGGGCCTCCCCCCCCTGCTCCCTTTGACAGACAATGCCTTGTTAAATTGATTCCTGATTTAAAAGGAAGACTCTGAAGTGCTTCAATAATGAGACTGACATGTCAAGCAGAGGGTGACTATACTTTTGAGATAAGAGCCCCACTGTTAAATTTAGAAGCCAGCTGAAACTTTGCTTCAGAAGAGGTTTGAATAATAATCGGCCCTCTTAAGTGAATGGGTTTGCTGTACTTTTAGGAGACGAGCAAAGAATGAAATGAGGAGAACAACAAGCATCCCTGAGACCATGGAGCTAGCTGGGATCCAGAATGCGGGAAACACAAATATAGTGGCTGGACTTTGAAAGCCATTCAAAGCTCCAGGCAGTTTATTATTGTAAACACAGAAACAAATTCATAATCGAATGCTTTTCAATAAAAAAATCACAGTCTAGTAGCAGTAGATGGAGCTGTAGATCACATCCTCCAGGTTTGGAGTTAGTCAATTCATATTCAGGTGGCGGGTGAGACAACAGACCTGTTGAGTTCTCTTTAGCCTCCCCTGTGCCCTTCCCCACTGGCTTGTTTAGAATTTAGCTGTGATCACCTAGGACGCGTTGGCTGGCAAAAGAAAGATGGGGGGACCCAGAATGACACAAAGAGACACATAAAGACAGGGACAGAGAGAAAGATAGAGAGACCCAGGTCTAAAAAAATCAGAGAAAAAATATATTGCAAGAGACAGGGAGAGAGTCACAAAGAAACAGAGATGAAAGATGAAAGGGATTTACAGAGGGAGGAGAGATATGAGAGACAGATGAGAGAAAGAAAAATAAATAAGACAGATGAAAGTGGTGGGCAGGACAAGAGTTGAGGTAAAATTGTGCTGGTGAAAGCAGACGTTCAAATGAGATGGTGAAGGTACAGGGTAGGACTCAATCAGTTCTAGTGCTCTATTTTGTGAAGACAGAGTACCTACGTGGTGCAGCGGATACAGTGCTGGGTCTGGACTCAAGAAGACCCGAGTTCAAATCCAACCTCAGATACTACCTGTGTGATCTTGGGTAAGTCATTTAACTGAATTTGCCATAGTTTTCTCATCTGTAAAATGAGATCAAAAAGGAAATGGCAAACCACTTCAGTTTCTTTGCCATGAAAACCCCAAATGGGGTAACAAAAAGTTGGACATGACTGAAAAATGACTGAACAACAGCAATATTGTTAAGATTAAACCATTTTAGGAAACAGGTTCACAGATCCAGATCTGGAAGAGACCTTAGAGGACATCCAGTTCAATTCTGTCAACTTACACTTGAGGGAAACTGAGGCCCAGAGAGGGGACAGGACCTTCCTAAGGACACAAAGGGAGTAAGTCGAAGAGTTGGAATTTGAACTCTTTTCCTCTGACTATAAATTCAGTGCTCTTTCCATAGACCCTATGTGATCAAAATAAATAGACAGTCTTTCTAAATGAATTTGATTGGAATCCGAGTGTTCTAATCGCACACCTCCATCTTCTTACACTTGGCCCTTTGACCACAACCCTACTTTATTTACTTGTAAAATTAGGGTAATGTTTGCATGACCAGGGATTATGTGATGATTAGAAACTCTTCATAAATATGAGCTCTCTTCCCACCCCAACCCCCATCCTTGGCAGTTCCAAGGTTTTGTTTTGGTTTTTGACCAGTATTCTTCACATTTTCTGCTCCTCTTAAAACTCTTTTAATTTGGACTTCCAGTTTTCTCCATCATCCTTTTAGGACATACCTTGCCCAATCTCTTTTCCCCTATGTTTCGCTTTCCCTCACCCTAATTGGAGCACGAGATAGTTCTTCCCATAAAACTCGGAGGGATCTTCAAAGCTCCAGTGAAAGAGACGATATTTTAATTTGATGGTTTTAGCCATTTTTCAGGTCAAGACGTCAATACCCTCCTCCACGGTGAGGTGTTCTTCTAGTCTGGCTATGAACATTTTGGCTCTAAGATGCCCAGGTTACCTTAGCCTGGGGGTTATATTTAAAGCACTTTCTCTTCCACTTTTGCACAAGTCAAAAGGCTATGTATCAGAGAATCTTAGGGTTAGAATCACCTTCAGCTGTCATCTAATTAAACCTGCTCACCATCATCTTTGTCACCACCATCATCTTTGTCACCACCATCATCATCATCACCACCATCATCAACATCATCATCATTGTCACCACCACCATCATCATCATTAGAGCTAACATTCATATAGCACTTCACAACTTGCAAAGTACTTTACAAGCATTATCTCATATAACCTTTATAACAATTTTGAAACATGTTCTCTTACCATGCCCATTTTACACATGAGAAAATTGAGACCCGGAGAAACTGAATGACTCAGGGTCACACATGTCTGAGTAGAATTTGAAGCAAGATATCCCTGACTCCAAATACAACAGTTCATATTCACCATACCAACCAATTGCCTCTAACAAAAGTCTTTTCTACAGCAAACCCAAACGGTCACTGAGGTTATTCTTGAAGATTTCCTCTGAGGCCTGAATTCTTCTGTTTCCCACCTGCAGCCGTTACTGCCAGCTCTGGCCTCTGGAGGTCAAGCAGAACGACTTTGATCCCTCTGCCAAGTGACAGTCCTTCAGATACCTGAAGGCAGTGATCATCCCTCCAGCCCCCAAATTATTTTTTTTCTAGGCTAAACATCTTTGAATTGATGTCAAGTCAGGAGCAAAAAATTCACTCAGCTTCCATTGTTGAAAGTCATCTAAATGTTGAAATTGAATAGCAAAGCCTAGGAATTGCCCCTTTCCCCTTCTATTGACCCCTCTATTCCAGAAGTGACAAATTATAAATATATAAATAGTTGTTATCAGGAGCTGTGGTTTGGTCCAACGATCTGAAAACAGCTCCCAAATCACATTTAACTCTGTTTTATTTAATTGTGTCCTGGAAGGAAGGGTTAAGTGATTTGGCCAAGTTCAAAAAGCAAATGGATGTAAGATCTGAGAAAAGTCAGATTACTAGTGTACACATACATGCATTTATATACATATGTATGTGCATATGTGCACATATTTACATATGCATGTATATGTGCATGTATACTGTGTGCATATGCACACATATACATGCATATTAATGTATTTGATGTGACCTGATTTAATCTCATCTTCCAAACTAATACTAATAATAAGAACAAAAAAAGTTTGTATTTTTTTAAAAAGACCAGAGCTAGATGTGTAGCAATGATAATTGTTAGAATTGAGATAGAACTTTAGTTTACAAAGCCTAGGCAGGCTGGTGGTCTTAGAGTCAGGAAGACTCATCTTTATAAGTTTAAATCTGCCCTCAGACACCTATGAGCTATGTGACCCTGCACAAGTCACTTAACACTGTTTGCCTCAGCTTCCTCGTCTGTACAATGAATCACAGAAGGAAATGACACACCATTCCAGTATCTTTGCCAAAAAACCCCAATGGGGTCACAGAGAGTTAGATGTGACTGACCTACATTGAGGCATCATTTTATTTGAGCTTCAAAACAACACTCTAGGTATTATGCTCATTTTACAGGTGAGGAAACTGAGACTTACAGCATCTAAGCCAGATGCTCAGATTTGAACTCAGACTTCTTATGATTCCATAATCAATGCTACATTATGCTACACTCCCTCTTCACTTAAATAATCGGATGCCTACTGAGGACATGTAGAAACTATGGTCTAGATGTTATAATTCCTGCTGTTGCCACCTTGGGAGAAAGGTAAGTACTAGGTAAGTTTTCTGGATCTTGAGAGACAAGGAGAAAGTCAACAGAACAGACATTCTTTACGTTGCTTTTGGGTTGATAAGATCCAACTTTAGATTCATTGTCTTACTGAATCTCTACCACAACTATATAAGGTAGGTAATAAAAGTGTTATCATCTCTACAGATCTGGGATGCTGAGGCCAGAGAAGTTAAGTGGTTTGCCCATGGGCACACAGCTAAGAATTTTCTGAGGCAGCATTTGAACTCATTTCTTCCTCTCTTCCGATTCGGTTCTCTTTTAGGCTAGCCTCATTGATGAAAGGTGTCTGTCACTCCCAGGAGGCCACAACTAATGCTTCTCTGACTTCAATTCTGCCCTTTCCACATCTGCCTTCTCCCATTGTGAAAGTAATTAACTCACTGTGGCAACCTGGCATTTCAGGGGTACTGAGTGCCTGCCTCTGTATGAGGGAAAGGCAGACAACAGGACTTCCAATGAAAAGCAGAGAGAGCCTGCCCCTAAAAGCCAATTAGCTTGCATAGATGACTTACTGAAAAAGGAAATATTTTTCAAATGATGATGGCAAGAAAGGTCTCAACTAGAGGGAACTTGTGAGACAAATGGGATCCCTGTATTTATCCGGGCTCATTTAGTCATTTCCAGCTGTGTCTGACTATGTGACCGCATCTGGAGTTTTCTTGGTGAAGATATTGCAGTGGTTTGCCATTTCCTTCTCCAGCTCATTTTACAGATGAGGAAACTGAGGCAAACAAGTTAAGTTTGTAAGTAAACACTTGCCCACTGTTTGAATATATCTAGTGTTTGAAGCCGGATTTGAACTTAGGTCTTCCTCCACTCCAAACCTGGCACTCTATCCATTGTGCTACCCAGCTGCCCCATTTATTTGGACTAGTCATCAGCAAAGCAACCTATTTCTTTGCAGGGATGTTTGACCCTCTCCATGGTTGCTTACTGATGTATATCAATGTGGCCATGGTTCACATGGTTTAAATTCAATTTACGAATTCTGTCTAAGGGACACAGGCATCTACAATACAAATCCCATGTTCTTCCAACCCTTTCGCAAAGACAAACACATTGTATGTTACTATTGGGAGAAAAGAAATGTAATTGAAGGTGAGGGGGTTGGACTTTCAAAATCAAGGTCACTAATGTACAACATTCAAATGATCTCCCATTCATCAAAAGTCCTAGGGAAATTGTGAGATAATTGAAGTGATAGATGAATGGATGAGACTCCAGGCTAATGGTCTGTATATCAATGAATCAAAGTCAGACTTATGAAGGGTTTGGGGAAATTGTTCCAATACTTCATCCATAGGTAAAGTTTTTTTTCAAACTCTGGAAAGCTCAATTGTAAGAATAATAAAGAAGAAAAGAAAGGAGAAACCCCAAAACGAGCCCACAACCTCAGGGATGCTTTTGAGTGTGCCCATTTGCAAGCTTCCCTACTAAATGCTGGCAAGATTTACGACCCGTTGCTGCCTTTTAATATTTGCCTCACTTCCCCCCCCCTTTTTTTCTGAGATCATTAACTCATCAATTTTCCCCACCTGGGCCCTGATGTTCCTACTTCCTTCTCTCACAACCTTTCAGAAAGTTACTAGGATTATTATGCAAGAAATAGATTATGATGCCAAAGGAGCTGAACAGGAGGATTTTTTTGGCCTATCCAAATTTAATGAATCTCCAATGCCACCAAAGAAGTGTATGACATTTTTATTTGATTATAAGTTAAAGTTATTAATGAGAACCCTAAGATCCCAGAGTGCACTTACGTAGATCTTGTCCAATGCCCCATTGCAGTTATAAAGAAGGTGGAATCTGCATCCGTGGGCTGGGCAAAACATGACTCACTTTTTGTCCCCATGGAAGCCCCGAGATATTTGCAGATAGCTTTATATCTACAGCTTTTACATCTCTTCTCCATGCTAAATTTGATAGGCCATTAGATGACAAAGTCCTTCATCCTAGTCTCCTGTGGCTTCTCTTAGATTTGCCAGGGTCCTTGCCAACATGTAGTTCCCAGAATGGAGCCCAATACTCCAAGTGTACTTCGAAATGGGACTTTTGGCTAGGGCGGCTGCTCCTAATCTTCATGTGATCTATATAACTTCTTGAGTCATAGAAACAAACTCCTCCTGTAACAATCTTCTCTAAAATCACAACAAGAAAAGCTTTGGGCTCCATAAAAGCAACACTCAAAGTGAAGCACTCAGAGTTTTCAACCTAGTTCCTCATTTCCATCCTCACTGGCAAAGTTTTGAAAGCAGCCAAGCCCTTGAGGGTTTGCTTTCTGTTTCTCCACCAGTTATCGGCAATAACATATGGTCCAAAATGTTCAGCTTTGAGCAAGAAATGCTCATGTTCACACATTGTATAAACCCCGGCAGTCTGAATATAGGCCGCACTTAGTTCCCAGATCTGTCTTGTACAAAACTTGAACATGGTCTACAATCACATTTGGCTTTTCTCTGCCCTGCCTCTAGCCTCTCCTGGGAAGCCACAAGGTTGAGGCCTTGAATGTGTATTTTCAAAGAGTCCAACCAGTCTCTGCCTCTGTGTCTCTGTGTCTGTGTCTGTCTGTCTCTGTATCACCTTTCTCTGTCTGTCTGCCTCTGTCTCTTTCTGTGTCTCTGTCTGTATATGTCTCTGTCTCTCTCTCACTGTAAAGGGTGCCTGCTTTCACTGCTGCAGTACCTGGAGAGGGAAAGGAGGAAGGACAGATAAAGGGGAGGGCCAGAGAAAGGGGAAGCAAAGGAAAAAAAAGAGGAATGGGGGGACTAAAGGGGAAGGGGAAAGAAAGAGAGAGAGAGAGAGAGAGAGAGAGAGAGAGAGAGAGAGAGAGAGAGAGAGAGAGAGAGAGAGAGAGAGAGAGAGAGAGAGAGGGAGAGCCTGGGGCAGGAAGAAAAGGTGGCAAGGTCAGGGAGAGAGACCAAAGGAGAGCAGGAGGGAGGGAGAAAAGGAAGCAGAGCAAGAGGGAGAGCACAGAATCATGGCATAGATAGTGGTATCAGAATCAGGAAGACCTGGGCTCAAGTCCAGGTTCTGCCGTATCTTGGCTGCATGACCTTGAGCAAGTCACTTAACTTCCTACTTCTCAGTTCTCTAAGACCACAAGTCACAGAACAGTAGCCAGTCTGGGTTTATATTGATGAAGAAAGTTTCTTGATCCTTAGTTCCCTGTGTGGATGAAGTCACAGGTCTGGATACATGCATACACACCTTTATACATACATGGGTACATGTGTGTATTGTGTATATCCATATTCACGTATCAGCTAGTCATTTAGTTAGTAACAGTTATCCAGTCCCTACTACATGCCTGGCACCATGTGGCTCTGTGCCAGATACTTATATGTAGATGTGTTGATAGATATGCACATCCACATACCCCTTGAATCTTCATCACCAGACGAGCTCTAACTCTCTGTGGGACGGGGCTCCAGATTTCCCCAGGCTAGGTGAAAGGGTGGCAGGTCCTGTTAAGGCAGCTGAGAATTGCATATGATCTCAGTGACAGACTGAATACTTCCCATCTATGACAGTCTGAGTGTAGGGGGCTCTTGACCCAAAGATTGGCCACCTGAAGACCATGACACATGAAGTATGTAGGGTAAGCAGACACCTGGAGTTTCAGAGCAATTGGTCCTTGAATCTAGGAGGCCCTTTAGATAATCTCATAAAGCAAAGCAGTCACGTGGAAGATATCTGAGATAGAATAATGAAGTCACGACTTTTCGCTAAATGTGGTTGGTGGAACCAGTAACAGAAAGATAACCTGATGTAGCAGAAAGTGAAGTAGATTTGCAGTCAGGGGAGACAAGGGTTCAACCACTACCTCCATCATTTTGCTGTGTGACAATAGGAAGATTACTTTAACTCTCTGAGGCTCAATTATCCCATATGTAAAATGGGAGTAATAATGCCTGTGGTACCTCTTTCACAGGGCTGTTGTTCGGTTCACAAATATTTTTCAAACCTCAAAGTATTATAGAAATGGGTACAAACTTTCAGTCCTGCTGACATGGTAGTTATGAAAATCAGAACTACTTAGCATAACAAAATTATTAAACATTAGAGCACAAAGTGGCCCAAGACATTACCTAAGCCCAGCCCTCACATTTCACTGGGGATGAAATTCAGGAACAAGAAAGGAAATTATAACTAATGAAGAGGGAAGAAAAGTGCTCATCCTTCAATTATCCCCATCCTGTAGGAAAAAATCCAATGAAAAGCATCACAATCTGTTACTCTTTTTTAGCTCCACTGGACTGCAGTCCATCACTAAAGTGTGGTGGGGGATTCCAAGGGCCCAGGAAATTCCTGATTTGTTACCAGACTATCAAGGACTTTTTGCCTTAAAAGCAGAAGGCCTTTTCTTCCAAGTCAGCTATATCTCTACCTGACTAAAACACCACAGTTTCAATCAATCAATTGACCAATCAACATGCATTGAACATGTATTGAATAAATGCCCACCAAATACCAAGCTTTGTTCTTGGTGTTGGGAATTTAAAGGTAAAAATGGAACAGCCTCTCCCCTCAAGAGACTTAAATTCTATTGAAGGGAGACAACTCACTCATACAAATGTATGTATATACAAAATATATACAAATGAAATCCAAGGCAGTTTTTGGAGGGAAGACACTAGCATCTGGCACTGACTTATGCCAGTCAGGATTCTCAGTTGATGCAATCATAGTCAAACTCATGGCAAGAAGGTTAGAAAGGGTCAAAGCAAAATGTGCCACTGGGTTTTTGCCATGCCATGGGCCATTTGTTCCATGATTTTGCCAAGACACAGACATTTTGATTTTTAAGAACAAATCACAGAAGTGGGAGCCTGGGAGTTTTGCATGGCACTCAGATCAATTTCAGCACCTCATGGCAATCAGTTTGTCATAAACTCATTCTAGGAGGATGCTTGCCATCCTGTTCTTTTGCAGAGTTTTGGAATATCCAAGTGACATTTCTTGCATTTCACAGAATATTGGATAATCTGCAAGGCTTTACCATTTACATCTGGCAACAGGAGCTAGGGGAAGTCAAAGCTCACATTCAGTGTTAAAGATTTCATTTTCCCATTAAATCCTGTGCGTGTTTTTTTTCTTTTGCACACATGAGCTCAACTTCATTCATTTGTTTATATTCTCTTTCTTCTTGCTTCTGTTTCTCTTCCCCCTTTCTCTCTCTGTCTCTATTTTCCTTCTCTTCCTCTTTCTCTGTTTCTTGTCCTCTCACCCTCCTCCCATTCTCTCTCTTTCTTCCTCCTTGCCTCTCTTGTCTTTTTCCTCTTTCCCTTTTGGACTCTTTAATCTGCATCCTTCCCTTTTTTCTTCCCTTCCTTGTGTCTATCTTTCCTTTTCACTACCTCCCTGCCTTCCTTTCTGTTGTTGTTCTCTTTATCTCTCCATCTCCCTCTGTGTTTTTCATGGCGTCTCTCTCTGCCATGCTGCTCTCTCTCTCTCTCTCTCCCTTTCTCTCTGTTTCCTCTCTCCTCCCCCACCTCTTGTTCTGTCTACACTCCTTTTTTCTCCTTCTTGTTCTCTATTTCTCCCTTTGCCCATCTGTTTCTCTTTCCTTCTTCCTTCTTTCCTCCCTCTCTTTCATTTCACAAATATTGATCAAACAATATTATATGCAGAACACTGTACTAGATGCTATTAGAGACAGTTTGTATAAAAAATATCCTTGCCCTTTGGAGCTTACATTCTAATGGGGAGACATGCTACACAGTCAAAAATTAGGAGATGCCATGTACCATTATAAATGTATTAACAACATTCAAAACAAATTGCTATTTGAGGTTTCAGGAGGAAAGCAGTTCCTAATGGGGGAGATCAAACCAGTTGTTGTCAAGGAGATAGATTTGAGTTGTGCTTCCAATTCCATTCAACAAGAATTTCTAAAGCACCTCTGATTCCAGATGAGGCAAAGACAGAAACAAAACAAAACAAAAAAGGCAAAAAGTAAAAAAAAAAATCAAATAAACCATACATCCCTGCCCTCAAAGGGCGAACATCCTGATGGGTTTAAATGAAGAATGACAATTCAACAGGCAAAAGGATAGACAGTGTTTTTAGAGAAAGGGAACAGTGTAATTAATGATCTGATAGCTTCAGATAATAAGTGACCTTGAGGGCCAAAGGAATTAGAGTTCAAGAGGTAATAAGAAGCCCACTGAAACCTTCAGCACAGGTATGGTAGGATCATATCTAAGACCAAGAAAGGTGCTATGGCTCCAGTGTGAAAGGCAAGCCGAAAGAGGAAGAAATACTGAAAGCAGCCATAGTTTGGATTTGCTAGAGTAGAACTGATGAGTAGCATTGACTACTCTAGCTCAGGCTACACATAGGGGAGCATGACAGATTCTGCAATAAGGAGATCAAGGCCATTCATGGTATATATTACCGGTAAATTCAGAAGAACAGTTTGAATGAGTCAAGAGGAAGGGCAGGTAGTCTCCTATAGCCAAAGTTTCTATAAGTGAAATTGATGCTAGGTATAATAATCGAGAGAGGAAATTGTGAAGAAATAAATATAGGTAATGCCTTCAAGGAAGAAATAGAGGAGTTATCTAAAGAGAGTGTTTCCTACGTTCCACACATTTTGAGGGCTTCTCAATTTTCACCAACTAATTTCCTCTAATTATGAATACTGCTCCCAATAACATTAAGGAATCAATTTTATATAGGCTGCTCAGGTCTAAGGTTATATCTCTTGGAGAATTCATGTGAGTTGCTCAAGGTCAAACGGCTTATAAATATCGAAACTGGAATCCTGTATGCAGAAAAAGAGCTGGGCAGCAAATGGAAGTGAGGGCACATAACTGAGGGTAAGTCAATGACTCAATCAATCAATGAGAAATGAAGGACTCAAAATTTGGTTCAAAAAAATCCAAGCAAATAACTACCCAATATGGAGGTATGAGAGCTAAGTGAAGTCTTGTGAGGCTAAAAGTCTGGAGTGTTTTTAGCCAAATAGAGGCTCAATTTGTTTGACTGGTCTGATGGCAATTAAAATAGCTAAGGTAATCCTGGCCTGAATTAATGTTATGGCCTGTGGAGAAGCCTCTACTCTTTGTGCCCTTCCTCCCCAAATGCCCTCGGGCTTACTTTGTATATAATCTGTATTCACCTGTATTCAATGTCTCCCTTGAAGGAATGTCAGCTCCCTGAAAGCAGTGAGTGCACAATAAAGGTCTGTTGAACGAACCAGGATATTTAACCTTGAGAAGTGAAGAGCTACAAGGACTGGGAGAGGAGGAATGAGAGTGAAGGAATAGGGAAAATCAAGGAGATTTAAGGGATATAAATCATCAGTGATGCAAATGGGGGTGGTGACATTGTCACACACACACAAGGTTAATCTGAAGGAAGGAAGAAGGAAGGAATGAGTGAAGGAGGAAGCATTTATCAAGTGTTTATGATGCCCTCAGCACTCTGCTAAGAACTGCTTTATAGGGAAAGACAATAAACTCTCTTTGGGACAAGAGTTTGAGGTTATTGATGGCATCAAATGGGATAGTTTAAGTAAAGTGTTTGTAATTCTTAAAGAATGAAATGAGTGTTTACTCTTACCATTGTTGCTGTGGTGGCTGTCTTTACCTAAGCAGAGATGACCCTTAATATATTTAGAGATGGGAGTCTGGAACTGAGAAGAAAGGTCAAGGCGGGGATAGAGATTTGGGAGTCATCTGAATAGAGCTGATTGTTGAAGTTCTTAGGGTGAATAAAAAAAAGTAGTGAAAGAAAGGGAAGAGAGAAAAGAAGAAGCATGTGAATAGACCCACTAGGAATGCAGAGTAGAGCCGAGAAGTGTTGTCCTTCCAGTCCAGATTTTCCAGCCATTTATTTAAATTCAGTTAAGGTCCTTTATTTCTTAGTCTATATTAAGTATTCTGCCTATATTAAGAATTACAGCCTTTTGAGGGTTGGCAGGGAGCGAGGCGGCAGCACCATGAAAGCCTTGGGCACTCTGAGAGAGTACAAGGTAGTTGGGCGCTGCCTGCCCACTCCCAAGAGCCTGGTGCCGCCTCTTTATCGCATGTGGATCTTTGCTCCTAATCATGTCGTAGCAAAGTCCCGATTCTGGTACTTCGTTTCCCAGCTGAAAAAGATGAAGAAGTCTTCTGGAGAAATTGTATACTGTCGACAGGTCTTTGAAAAGTCCCCTCTCAGAGTGAAAAACTTTGGCATCTGGCTGCACTACGATTCCAGGAGTGGGACCCACAACATGTACAGGGAGTACAGGGACCTGACCACTGCTGGTGCTGTCACTCAGTGCTAGCGAGATATGGGAGCC
>CM053600.1:185790677-185826302 GCA_028646575.1 Pseudocheirus occidentalis | reverse complement strand
TCCTTGATAAAGCCACTGACCTGGAAAATAGATCCAGGAGAGACAATTTGAAAATTATTGGTCTACCTGAAACCCATGAGCAGAAAAAGAACTTGGAAAGCATCCTTCAAGAAATCCTCAAAGAAAATTGCCCTGATTTCTGTCAAGGGTACCCCTATTATTCCAGTTACCCAGTTCCCCCCTCCCCCTGCCTCAGAGGTCTGCCTTCACTCTTTACTCTTTGTACCTTACCTGTCAATTGAGTAAGAATGAGTAGCCTGGGTAAGATGGCCTCTAAGCTCCATTCCATCTCAAAATTTGTGATTTGTGATTCTGTGTTTGAGAAATGAGACTTTTATTGGGGATGTTTGATGCAAATACTTTCCCCACTTGACCATTTTTCTTCTAATTCTTTCTTCATTGATTTCATTCATGTAAAAGCTTACTAATTTTGTGTAGTCAAAACTCGCTTTTATCTTTTGTAATATCCTCTATTCATGGTTCTATTAAGATTTGTCCCTCTAGCCATAGTTATAAAAAGTTCCTCATCCCAGACTCTTTTAATGTTTTTTTAGAGTGACTTTTCATATTCAAATTGCATATTCATTTGATGCTATGATATATGATATAAGATGCTAGTCAAATCTAAACTCATGCCAAACTGCCTTCCATTTGTCTTGGTTGTTCTCATCAAAAAGCAAGTCTTATCCCGATAATTTATTTTGTTGGGTCTGTCAGACATTGTGCTACAATTTGAAATTATTTCTCTCCCTTGCTTTGTCTTGTCTGTTCTAATGACTTTTATGCTGTTACTTCAGCAGTAACAAATAGTTTTGATGACTACTCCTTTGTAATATAATTTGTGGTATGAAATTGCCCCAATTTTATTTTCTTATTTCCCTTGAGATTGTAGATTAGGGATTCTTTATCAAATCATATCTTTGGAATTTTTAATATTTTAATAAATATGTTTCACTAAAACATTTCTTTTGTAATTTTATGGGGTTTTTTGCATTTAAAATATTAAGAAAAGTTGCCTGTAGATTTCACAGGTCTGCCAAAGGACCTTGCCAAAAAGATTAAAATGCCTCCGTTGGATGTTTTGTTTCTTTACATGAATTTTGTCATCATTTTGTCTGTTTCTAAATAATATCCCTTGATAATGTGACTGATAGAATAGGTACTTATCATTGATGACTTGTACAGCACTATATTTGTAAATTAATTTAGATATTTTTATTTGACATGGCCCAACCATGCACAGTGACTATCTCCCCAAATCTCCCTTTACTATTGTTAAATATTTTAGTTTTTTACAATTTTCTTTATGAAAATCTTATGTGTGTCTTGGTAAATCAGCTTACACATATTTTATGCACTATAAATTTATAAAAAGCCAAACTCTTGGATTTCAAATATTGCCTTTTCTTGCCACAAATACAAACTTATCTTGAATTTTCATATTTAATTTGAAAATCTGGACCTCACTAGCCCTATCTGCATCATTTTTATCATCAACTGAGCTCCTTTATCATTTATGTTGTGCTTTCCTACACTTTATGCTGAAAATTTCCCTCCTCCATTACACTCAGTCTCACCAGAGTTAGTAATTAGTGGGAATCAAAGATTAAAGATGAAAATTTGCTCAGCTGCTGTAAACTATACTGTTATTAGTGAGAGACTATTCCATCCCATTTCACCATGAGAGAAAACACTCTTTCTGTTTGATGAGACAACCTCCCTCTTCTTCTTGCTGCTATATTTATAATACTTCTTTTATTCTATGCCATTAGAAACTGTCAAAAAATGGTAAAGTTACCAAGTTGTTTGCATAGAGGAGTAGGCAGTGGCTGCTTTACAAAATACCACAAAGCTTAGAAAGCTAATTATAGACACTTCTTTACATTAAGACAAGTAAAAATAAGTAATGGTGAAAATATTTACAGTAAGAAAGCAAATGCTTTGCAAAGTGTCAATTAAGAACATTACATTCCTTTAATATAACATCTAGGTAGGTAGCAACGTAGGTTGAGGGAGTATTGTTATTAAGTGGCAACTAGGTGACACAGCAGATAGTACATTGAATCTGTACTCAGAAAGACACGAATATAAATTCTACCTTAAACATTTACTAGCACTGTGACCCTAGGCAAGTCATTTAATCTCTTCCTGCCTTGACTTCCTTATCTGTAAAATAAGGATGATAACCCATCTTCTAGGGTTGTGGTGAGGATAAAATCAGGTCATTTTGGCGAAATGCTTTTCAGACCTTACATTGCTTTGTAAAAAGCTATTATCCCCATTTCAGAGGTAGACTCAGCTGGGTAATAGGTAATAGGTAAGACTCAGGAAGTTCAAGTAACTTGCCCTAATTAGATGACTAAGTAATAGCAGAATTGGATCTCTGTCAAGATGCCTGACTCTTAAGTTTGTAGATCTAAACCTGGAAAAGACCTTCTACGTCCTATGGTCCAACTTCCATGTTGTACAAATAAAGAAATAGGCTGAAGGTGGCTGTGACTTTTCCGATTTCCAATAATAAGCTTCTGAGGCATGACGACCTCAGAAACTGTGAACCCCCCAGTCCAGTATTCTTTCCACTTTTCAGATAATAGGCCCTTGAATCAACTTGGTGATTCATAATATAACAAATAATACAAAGAGGGATTTACTTCTGGGAGGAGAAAAAGAGATCTAGGTGAAAATGAAATAATATTTACAATTTAAAGAAAAAGAAGTGTTTGTTATATCCCTGTGATGCCTACATTTCTAAATTTCATTGCCTTCTATCTATCTCAGTTATAACAATGACCCTGGATTAGAATCTTTACGTTTGGCTCTAAGACAGCATTATTTTGTATTGAGCCCATATTCTTCTGTCTCTGGCAGACCAGAAGAGTGTAAGATAAATAGATGTAAAACTGGAAGGTGCCTGATTGGTTATAAAGTCCAGTGACTTTGTAACTTTTTTTTTTGCTTTTTTTTGGAGGGCAATTGCTAGTGTGTCAAGTATCTGAGGCTGGATTTGAACTCAGGTCCTCCTGACTCCAGGGCAAGTGCTCTATTCACTGTACCACCTAGCTGCCCCAAGTGAATTTTCTTCTACCACTCAGCATACCGGGAGGCATTCTATAAAATCAGTACTCGTTGCAATGCTTTGAGTAGAAGAAATTAATTTGTTTGTGTTTTTAATTCCTCAGTTTTGGATAACAGCCATTCAGTGAGGGAAAAGAATCAGTAGAGGCAATTAGGCATCATGTAGCTTATATAAAAACCCACTAAATTAGTATTTGTTTGAATTTTTCACTTATTGGCCACTTACAGTGGCCAGTGTTATGTATATCTGTAGATTGTAGCTACAGGAAGTCTTCTGAGAAAGGTATTGGTTTACATACATTAGAAAGTATTTATTGAGGTTTTACAAGGGATATGGTGCCCTATTGGGTCCTTTATGATATTTAAGCAGAGCTTGGACTCTGACTAACCCTGTCCAAGCCACAGTCTGAGATTCTAAGTAGCAACTAATAGAGAAAGAACAGACATGAATCTAATGACATGGGGATATACATTTTCAAGCTGACCTATGGAGCTCTGGAAAAAGGACTTTCTCCAACAAGTCAGGGGCTATCTATGTTTTATTATATTTTTATTCATTTTATTAAATATTTTCCAATGACATTTTACTGTGATTCAGATCACACTTGACTGTGTTGTAAGTTTCATGGGGACCATACACCATGTGTTAAACAATTTTGTCCAAACATCATACTACCTCATTTCTACACACATACACACATACACACACCTTATATCAGTATATGTGTGTGTGTGTGTATTTTTAATTCCCTCTGAAAGTTGTTAAGGGAGATTATTTTCTTATTTTCCTTCCCAGGCCTAGATTAAAAATAATTTTACAATTTATTTATTTTATATGGGAGAGGAAAGAATTTTGAAGACTGAGGAGAAGGAAGAAAAAGAGAATAAGAAGGCATTTACTAAGTACACTCTAGGCACTGTGCTAAGCTCCTGGGACACCAAAAACTAACAAAATCTATTTCTGGCCTCAGTGAACCCACAATCTAATGATGGTAAACAGCATTTAAACATGAAAATAGATATACACACAATAACTTGGTGATAATAATAGAGGCAAGATCTAAGAATTACAGGGCATCAGGAATGGCATTTGTAGATGCTGGGGTTTTGGTTGAGACTTGAAGAATGTCTGGAGACAGAGTCAAGGAAAAAGGAAATTTCAGAGAAGGGGACAGACAGTAAAATTACATGGAATCAGGAAACTGATTGTCTTGTTTGAGGATCAACTAAGAGGTCAGTGTCACTGGACTGTAGAGGATATGGCATGGTGTAGGTGTAAGACTGGAAGGATAGGAAGGGGCCAAGTTCTGAAGGGCTTTCAAAGCCAGGTGGGAGATTTTATGTTTGCTCCTGGAAGCATGAGGGAGCCATTGGAATTTATTGAGTAGGAAGATGACATGGTGAGACTTGCATTTTAGGAAGAACACCTTGATAGCTAAATAGAACACTGGGAAGGGAAGAGATGAGGAAGAGGAACCAAACCAGCAGACCACTGCAAGAGTTCAGGTTTAAGATGATGAGGGCCCTCATTAAGGCAGCAACAGTGTCTCATGAAAGAAAGAACTATAAAACAGAGGCCGTGAAAGTAAAATTGACAGAACTTAGCAACCATTTGGATACAGGTTGTGAGGGTTAAGAGTCAAGGATAATACTTCACTTATGCCTGGATAAGTGGGAGGATAGTTGCACCCTTGATAGTAATAGGGGAGTTGGAAGAGTTTAAGAGTTTAGGTGGAAAGATAATGAGTTCAGTTTTATTGATGGTGAGTTGAAGATGTCTATGGGATATCCATGTGAACTTAACTGAATTGAATTGAATTGAATATGAGAGACTGGAAGCCAGGAGAGAGGTTATGGCTGGATAAAGAGATCTGAAAATTATCAGTATATACATAATAATTTAATCCATGAGAGCTGATGAAATGATCAAGCAAAATGGTATATAGAGAGAAAATTAAAAACATAGGATAGATCCTTGGAGGGCATCCATGGTCAGTGGGTTTGATCTGGATAATGTAAAAAAGACTGAGGACTAGTCAGAGAGGTAGGAGGAGAACCAGGAAAGAACAGTGTCATGAAAACCTAGAGAGAAAAATGGAAAAAAGGAGCAGAAGGAGTAAAAGGAGATGACATTATCAGGGAAATGTGTGATAGGAAGAGAAGGCAAATTGGCCAATAAGATCATGGGTCCATTTGATCAGTTTATATTCACACGTAAAGAAACTGAAAGTTGTGATATTTTTAGATTCACACAGCTAATAAATATAAAAGGAAAGATATTCCCTCAGTACCCCCTGACACCTACCCCAGAGCTCTTTCTACTAGGAAACACTGAACATGGATAAGTAGTTAGAGGTTTTAGGATGTTGATATTTAACAAAAATGCTATCTACAGACATCTGCATCTAAATCTGAAAGCCAGGATTAGAACAATAATAGCTCTCTGCTGCAGAAAGGAGAAGTAAATTAATTTTGTGACTAAGAAACAGGAACCAAAACCCTAGGAATAATTTTTGTAAAAGCCAAAATATTCTGGCAATTGTTATTAGAGCAGATCATTGAACCCAAGACCTGAAACCAAAGGGGAAGCATTTGATTCTTGCCTGTACACACCTTTGAGATGGTCTGGAGGGCTCAAAATATTTTCAAGCATTTTTAAGGGGATTCATCTTTTTAAACAAACATAAAATGGGTTATTTCTTTCTTAATCTTCAGCATGACAAAGCAAGGCACATAACCCCTGCAACTACTCAAGGTAGTATTAGAAGGTAAAGTTTTTCTTCTGGGTCGCACAACCTAGATTTTTGGTGAGAAACATTGGGTATGGTAAATCTTGCTTTCATATTTTTTGTTATTTTTCTTTCTGTTGCATGGCCTGTTGTGTGACATGAATATATGATATTTCTAATCAGAGTTGAAGATTTAAGAAAGTGGAACTCCCCAACACAGGCAGTCTATCTTTTTATTCCCATCAAGTTTCAAACCAGTGCCATACTTCATACAAGTGACTAATAAAAGTCACCCTCTCTGTTGAAATATCATTGCATTTTATGAATCATCCAATATATTCTTAATAATGTTTTAAAACAGTACAAGATCCAGTCAAAAAGAAACACAAATATGTCCCATTAATGGGCAACTTCAAATAATACTTGAGGAAGGAGTATCCAGTCAATAATGAGTCAACAAGCATTTATTAAGAACCTAGTATGTACTGGACACTTTGCTAAGGGATGGAGATAAAAATAAAAGAAAAAAATTAACAGTCCCTATTCTTAGGTACCTCACTGTCTAATATTTAGAGGACAGGACAGAATCAGAAAGCATTTACATGAATAATTTACTATCAAAAGAATGGAGAGGGCAAAGTACTGACCATTGGCCATGGAGCCAAAATGGCAGTTTTACATAATCAGACTTGAAGCCCAGATTTGAGCTCCACCTCCTGTGCCTTCATCACCCATGACATAGTCAGCTAGGGAAGCATTTTAGAAGCGTTTATTTGGGACAAGGAAGGATCTCTGAGATCACCCTTACTTTACAGGCTAATAGTGAGGAAGTGATTTCCTGAGATAGGAAGTTAAAGAGTGAGAAATTGCAGCATTCCACTGACACCCAATCCAGCTTTCTTTCTGTTATATGTGAATTCCCCAGCCCCCTCAGTGGACATCCTTGTTAGTGAGGTTCAGTTTTCCCCTTTATGAACCACCCCACCCTCTTTTACCAATTAGATTTAAGCTCTTTGAGAACACAGTCAGCCTGTGTCATATCTCTCTTCAAATTCTTAGTTAGCTCACTGAAAATAGCAACCTGTCCAAGTGTGTCTTCAATGAGGAGAAACAGCTGATTAAAAAATTCCAGGAAATGTAAAACAAGGCACGTTGAATACAAGACATTTTGAAAAAGACATTTAAAGAAGCCAGCACTCTCTGACTTGTAAAACCAAAAGTCAGTGCTGTGTGCTGTTGCTTCATGTTCACAGCAGAGAAGAACAATTAGCAGGAGGAATGACATTGTGGAGACAGGGCTCTGATGTCTTCTTTTCTCTCCATTTTTAATTCCTGATCTAGAAGCAAAACTTTGTAAAGGGCCTAGTCTCCAATCTACGTTCTTATCATCCAGGGTCATTGTCTACTTTAGGCCTCAATCAGCACTGTTAAAGTATGAAACTATTTACTGACTACAGGTATATGCTTTGCCATTCGGTAACCATATGGCAAGGCAAACATACTTTGATTTATTATGATTGTAATGAAGGCAGAAGGTCTTATTTAAATATCTGTTTTGATAAAAGAAGTGCAAACAGAGACAGACTAGCAATTGGTCAATGATTCAGCCTTGCAACAGACAGGAGTAGAATATTGTAGTCAATCTATAACCAGGAGAAAGAAAAAATGCATGTATATGCACACAGGTATACATATACATATGTAGATACACATGTGTGTATATGTAGGCATACACACGGGTGCATACATGTATAAGTGTGCATGTATGTAAATATGAACATGTATATTTATCTATTCTCTTTACATAAATTTTAGTTATGCAAATTCAATTTTGTGTAATCATGGACAAATTCACACTATGTAAAAATCATTTTACATAGAAGTCTACAGAACTTTAAACTTAAGAAAAGCAAGAATTCTCTCTCTCTTTTTCTTTCTTTCTCTCTCTCTCTCTCAATATACATATATATACATATATGTATGAAAAGATTCTGAAATAATGAATTTGTAACATAGACTTAACCTCAGACTTAATACTCTTCAAAATTCAAATGGCTTCAGATAAACCATATAACCTCTAAAAATAAATTAGTTTAAGGAGAGATATAAGTGAATTTAAAACAGACAAAAGTGATTAAATCACAGAAATTAAAATAAAAATTACAGTCTTAGAAACCCATATCTTACCATGCCTCCCAAAGAGTTTCAATTATCCAAGTGACCTAACTAATCTCTAAAGTGTCTGCAAAATTTAATGCTAAAAAATATTCATGCTAAGAATTACATAGAAATAATATAAAATAGGTGGACAGAAATATAGGTATATGTCTCTATATGAGTATTGACAACCAATTTTTTAAAAGCCTGGATTAATAATTTCTTAAGTGTGAGAAGCTCTTGCTGATGCAAATCAGTAGTATCCTTATAATTGATGGTCTTAGAGAATTTCCCAAGGTGCTGGGAGGTTATCAGCTTGTTCAGGGTTACACAGCTAAAATGTAAGAAGATATCAAACCAGAACTAGAAGCTAAGTATTGATTCTAAGCCTCCGTCTCTACACACTATGCAATCTGTGTGATTATTGTATGAGCATATCGTATGTGTGTGTGTGTGTGTGTGTGTGTGTGTGTGTGTGTATGAAAGGAAGAAAGCATATATAAATCACAGAAAGAGGTCGCATATCTGTAAGAAGCCCATTGACATAGCGTGGCAACTGAAGAATGAAGTGGCTGAGGAAACACAGGTTGGAGACTCCAAGCACTTTAGTTCAGTAAGCAATGCAAGCCAACTGTTGGACAAATCAGGACTAGGCTGCTTCCTCAGCTTAGGACTAGACCCCCAAAAAGGGGGAGACAGACTTTTATAAATTACAATCAAAGAAAACAGGAGGACGTTGAGTAATCTGATTTCTAATTGGATGAAAGATTAGGGGTTTTACAAATTGGGAGGGGGACAGTGAACAAATACAATTCCCTGAAATCAGAAAAGGACATGTTACACTCCCGCTGAAGTGTCTATAAACAATCAAAAGAACCTGGAAACAATAACTGATTTATTAATAAAAATGTAGTTTTCATATAAGAGGGTGCTTGAGATGTATAATTGCTAGAAAACTCCTTGCTTCAATCTTTGGATCTGACTGGGTTTCTGGTCAGCATAACCAAGGCCCTTGGTTAAAGGTCTCTAAGCAACAGGTAAAGGTGTTCCAGCTTTCCATACAGGGATATGTTTAAACAATACAATACAGTTTTCCCCCCAATTCCCACAATTTAGTGAAGATTTCTCACAAAACAGATTTGACCCATAACTGAATGGAAAGGGAAATGAGCTGGCTCTAGAATTGAGTCACAAGATGGAATCACTGTGGTTCACTCAATTCCCACAATTAACCACTTGCTGTGCCAATTCCCTCAGTCCCCTTGGTTTCCTCAACAACAGATACTCAAACGTAGAGTTAAGAAGTCTGGACTTCTCGGCTGACCTCTTACACATACTATCTATTTGAAAGTTGGCAAGTAGTTTAATGTGTCAGTTCCCCACCCAGGCAAAAATTGAGACTGTGTATTCAGATATATGATGATGCATGTGGTGTGAGTCTCTCTGTGCACATGTATGCATACACTATCATATATTGCCCATCATATCTGTATATATGAATTCTATATACATATCAGATAGATAGTCTGTAACTACATATACACTGGATGATGCTAATGCCATTTTTAATTTTAAGAACAAAAGTCAGCAACTTCTATGGACAAATGAATCTATTTCAGGGGAAATTTTAATATCTGGAATTCCCTGGTTGTAATTTTAATTTGAATTTACATGTTTCAGTCATTTTTTATCATTTTCCAGTTCATTTACATCTAATTCCTTAGCCTAATTTATTTTTAGAGGTTGTATGATTTATCTAAAGTCATTAGAAGTTCTTCTAAGACCAGAAGGTCTGAAGTTTGGTCCATGTCACAAATACATTATTTCTGAGCTTCTCCTTCCTGCTTTGATTGGTTGACCTTATCACACCATTACTAACAATTCTCCTGATGCCATAGTGAGCTTAAGGGAGCAAAATAGAGATGAATTAATTTCCTGGGCTCTAGGACACCATGCTGTGAATGATATCTACCTCAGCCCCACCAGGATCTTCTGGGCTCCTTGAAGAGTTAAGTCATTTTGTTCTACATACAGAAAGTCATCTGCTCCCCTGGCTCACCATGAAAGGCAAGAATTATAGGAGCTGTTTTCACTTTGATGAATCTGTTTGCTTTTGGGGGGATGCTGCTGTGGGATTGTTATTATTATATTGGATATTTTAACAACATTGTAACTACTATGATATCTCTTTATGCCACACAGGGCCCTAATTTCCTTGTTTTATTTTGTGCATTCTTGTTCTCACTTGTTGAGTAAATAATGATATCACTGCCTGGTCCAAATGGAATCTTGCGGTTTCCATGAACCTTAGTCAATACCAACTCCACTGTGTTCTACTGTTAGCTAAGAGAACTTGGCTTGTCCCTTCCAAGTTAGTTGGATATCAGGATGCTCAAAGGAGTGGGTTACATTTTTCATATTCAATTGTTATTTCCATTCCTGTAATGAAATGGAATGATTCAAGTGTCATAGGATCAGCTAAGAGGCAGGGAAGGACAATACAAAGAAGAGAAAGGCTGTATCTGATGTCAACGTGTCCTCCAAGAACTGGGAAAGGAGATGAACTACAAGTGGAGGGGGGCACAGTCAGGTCAAGGAAGACATGTATGTCCTCTTTGGTACTGTGCTTTCCCACTCTACGGATGGATTGACAAAGTAGATACAGTGCTGAAGTTAGAGTTAGGAAAAGCTGCATTTGAAGCCTGCCTCTGACAATTACTAGCTCTGTGACCCTGGCAACATATTTGACTTCTCTCAGCCTCAGTTTCCCTATCTGGAAAATGAGAATAATAATAGTACCCACCTGGTAGGGTTGTTGTGAAGATAAAATTAGTTAATATTTGTAAAGCACTTTGCAAATCTTAAAATGCTATGGGAGAGGTGGTGCTGGTAGTAGTAGTAGTAGTAGTAGTACTAGTAGTAGTAGTAGTAGTATGAGGAAGAGGAAGAGGAGAAGGAGGAGGAAGAGGAAGAGGAAGAGGAGGCAGCTGTCTTAAAATCAGTAGGGAAATAGCTTACTAATGTATCACCTTGTTCATTGCTAGGAAGAAATTAATTCAGATTCAATCTATGTAGACAATCTGGAAAGAGTTATAATGGTTCAGACTTCTGTAGTGTAGTGCTCTCATTTATGGGAAGAAGTGGCAGGGAGAAGGAACTCAAGGTTTCTTCTGGGAAGGAAATCCCCTGTGAGGGAATGCCCTTCATCCATAATGTTATGCACCTGCCCTATACCTTAAAGCGTTGTCTTGGCCAGTTAGGAAGGAAATAAACATTTAGTATCTATTATTTACCAGGCACTGTGCTAAACACCTTCCAAACAATGTGTAGTCTGATTTTAACAACACCCCTGAGAGGCAGGTCTGTTATTATTCACATTTTAAAGTTAAGGAAACTGAAACTGAAACTGAAACACAGACGGTAAGTGACTTGCTCAAAGTGACAAAGATAGACAATGTCTGAAGCAGCATCTGAACTCAGATCTTCTCAACTCATTTGGAAATTAAATGATTTGCCCAGCATCACATGTTTTTATGTGTCTTGTGGTGGGACTTCAACCTGATGTTTCTTGACTCTGAGCTCAGCTTCCTCTTCTCATATTCCAAGCTTCCTTTCACTTGATGTATAGTAGGCACTTAATAAATTCTTTTTGAACCCTTATTGAAATTCATTAGAAAGGAGCAAAGCAATACATATCTGCTTGGGGGGTAGCAACCTCCTAATGAGTTACAGGGATGAAGAAGGTCTCCCTAGAAGAAATGGAAGTATTTCTTTTGCATTTTAAAATGTTTAAAATGGATAAGAATTCCATAGGCAAAGAAAGGTCAGAAGGACATTTGAGGTAACCGAATGGGTACAAGTGGGTACAAGGGAATAGAAAGTGACAGTGGGGGCTAGAGGGGTCAAATTGGGATATTCCCCACCTCCATCCCAAGAAAAGTGCAGCATTTTCCAATTCATAACCAATTTTCTATTCCTTATTATTTCCAATCAGTCTTGCCAATTAATTTGCCATAAAATTATTTGTAACCCTACTAATGAGCCATGATAATCTGTTACTTGATGCCCTACAAATGTTTCATTTTAAGAGAGAAAGTAAATTTGATGGTAGCCTCTGGGCCTGCTGATGGAGGATCAGCCCATTATGTCTGTCTCCTGCAAGGATGCTCTGTTTGGGAAGATGTTTGGGCATGTTTGTATGTTTCCCAGGTACAATCCTGTTTTGTTATTTCTTGCCTGCCTAAGTTTGTTTTCCTGCCCTCACTGGTGTTTGCAGACACTCTCAATTTGGAACCATTGAAAGGTTTCATTAATGTTGCCTCCTCAAGCTGTTCACCAGTGGAAATAGCATATGCAGCCTGGGCTCTGAACAGCAAAATATGTCACCTTGCCTGGCTTCCCAGAGACCCTAAGGGGCTTGGCGCCACCAGTTCTCAGGGGATCCTAAATAAAGTTCCATTTATTTTCTTTCCTATAAAAAACAGGACTGAAAGATGGCCCAGAGGGGAATTTTGGGAGCTTTTGGCTGATATTGTGCATCAGAAGGCCATTAACATTCATCAAAAGCTAGCTTTAAATGTCTGAAGAAGTCCCCTTATTGAATGCTCCCCCTTGTTATCCTCTGACTTTGTGCCTGGGCAAAGGGCTCTCCTTCCCAAACTGGATTCTGTGAAAGCCTTGACTTCCATGTGATGTAAACAGAATCACTCTAAGGAACTTGGGCCAAGTGATGTAAACAGAATCACTCTAAGGAACTTGGGGTGCTAGTGACATTTTCTCTTCTAAAATGTTTAACGCACAAAGTAAGAACCAGAACAATTTATACAATAACTGTAGTGTTTTAAAGGCAAACAAGTTTGAAAGGCTCAAGACCTCTTGATGAAATAACCAGCCTCAATTCCACTATAGAGCTCCTTACAGAGAGGAAGAGGACTCTGGACTCAGTGAAATAAACATATTTTGGGCATGGCCAATGCGAGAATTTGTGTTGTTTCATTATACGTATTTTATTTTATAAGAGTTGTATTTTTTTCAGGGAGGAGTAGGTGGGAAGGAAACTAGAGTTTTGTTGATTGAAAAGAAGAGAATTGAATTAAAGATATTAATTTAACAAGTGCTTATTAAGTGCCTACAAGTTTTCTGTGTATCTTTGTGTTTAGTGCCAGGCTTAGAAAAATGAACATGAAAACCATCCCTGCCCTAGAGGAACTTATCTTCTATGAGGGGATAATAACTTGGCCCTTGTGATGTCTCACAAGGTAGGGTCTTTGCGTGCTGTTATACCCACTTTACAGATGAAGGTTCAGAGGAAGAGAATATGCTCACTTGTCTACAAGTGTGAAGAGTGGTATATGAATCAAGATGGCATTAAAAAAGTGTATTCAAACTCAATTCAGTACTCAAAAATAGCTGTGATGTCACTGATTTTGGAATATGAGGTAATGATGCAGATGGAAACTCATCCCTGCCCGGTGCCTGCCCATCTTGTGCAACTGGCCCATTTTCTCCAAAAAGGTCAACACAAGAGAGTGCATTCAATAAACTTTTTGGCACTTGCAGGCAGTCATATTTCATACCTCTTGAATATAAAATAAATGAGAGAGATAGAGCAGACAGAGAGCTAGAAACAAAGAGAGAATAAGACAGAGAACCAGATGACGGACGTAGAGAAGGTCAGAGAGATAGAGAGTGAAAATGATAGTAAGAGAGTCCAAGACATAAAATAGAGAACATGAGAGCGCCAATCTGTTGGGCAGGATTACTTAGCAGTGGGCACCTGAGTTGTGCTTTGAAAGCTGATTAAGGAGCCCCTTGCAGTAATCAAGGTTCCCCTGTGCAAAGACAAAGCAGTGGAACATAATGACATGTTGGGTTCAGGAAATGGATTGTTTCACTCTATTGGGAAGTCTGTGAAGGTGAAAGATAGGTAAGGACTTTGCATAAGGCAGTAGAAGCCAATTAGGTAAGAATCTAAGGAAAAGAAGGAGAAGACATAACTTGACATAAGCATGTGGATCCAGTTAGAGCTGGTTTGACAGGAATACAAGAAGGATTAGCCCCAGTGAGTGACCACACTCAACAGTCAGGATAATGGGAGTTAGTGGTTGGTGTGGACCAGGAGAGGCATCCAGAAAGAAAGACAAGTGGATGATGGTGCCGAGATTGTGTGGGGTGAGGGAAGTAGGAGGATGAGGGAGCAAGGGCTGAGAGATGGGACAAAGGCTAGCTTTTGGATTCTCCTTCCCGAGGTCCTATGGTGACTACCATTGCTTCCCTACATTTTCACATGCACTTTTAAGGAAGAGAGTAGATTCCATTTTGGTTATTAGATTTGCCTTCCATCAGCTGTTTTGCCCTACTTTCATTCCATTCCTCTCCCTGTTATGCCTGTGTCCCCATCCCCTCTCTGTGCTTGGCATTTAAAAAATGGGAGACTCCGCTTGGCAGTGTTGATGCTCCTTTGTTGACTTTCCAGTTATATTCCCCATGAATAGTCACAATCCAGGGGATAAGAACATCTGCCTCTCAGACACAGATTCAGGTCCCTAAGTACCTTGGACAGCTCAGTGTCCAGGATGGAATACAAATAATTCACCTCCCCAGCCAGCCGAAATGTTTCCATGAAGATATTCAAGCTTCCAAGTCTGGAATACCTGGGTTCAAGCCTAAGTTCTCCACACCTAATAGCATCATTACTCTGGGTAAGTCACAGAAGTTCTCAGAGCCCCAGTCCATCCTGGCAAAAGGGAAATTGCTGAGAAATTGGGGCTCAGCATTGGTTTGACTTCCTTTCTACGGAGTTTTCTATACTAGTGAAATCTTGGATCAAATAATGAAAAACAAAATGTCAAGTTCTCTAAAGATAGAAGAAATAATCCACAAAGAACAACCTATATTTGCTTTCTCTCCTTATTCCTATAGTTTATGAGTTATACGATAGTTCATAGTATTTTATTTACCGGGTTCTCCCAACACATAGTAAGTACTTAATAAACACTTCATTGCCCTTATCATTGGAAACACTGTGTATCACAGAGAGAGTGATAGACTTAGAGGTAAGAAAACCTGGATTCATCTCCCCTGAAATTTAGGAACTATGTGACCATGGACAGCTTGTTTAACCTCACTGATCCTTGGTTTTCTCATTTAGAGTTAAGTGAACCTGCGATCTCATTGGTTTAGTAGTACAGATTACACCCTATCTATGCCTTCCCATCTGGTACTCATGTGGTCTTAAAGCCGTGGTTCTCAACCTGTGGGTCATGAACCCTTTGGGAATCAAACAACTCTTTCACAGTGGTCACATTGGTCACCTAAGACCATTGGAAAACATATATTTCCGATAGTCTTAGGAACAGAGACACTACTCCTCTATCCTTCTCCAGGCGGGTCTGCCCACATGTAGACATGCCCACATATGAGTATTAAAGGGTCACGACATTAGGAAGGTTGAGAACCATGGCCTTAAAAGGAGACTCCCTTTAGGAGACCTACCCAACACACTAGAGGCCTCTCTTGCTTCAGAAGTCTTTATCTGTCATGTGTTTCAACCTGCTTACATCCATCATGTAACCTACTCCCTCCCCCACCCTGTCACTGTCTCTTTCTCTATCTTTGTGTCCCTGTCTCTCTCTGTCTCTGTGTCTCTCTGTGTGTCTCTCTGTCTCTGTGTGTCTCTGTCTCTCTCTAGTCCTACTCCTTTCTTCCCTCCCTCTCTTTCTCTCTCCTGTCTCTTCTCAGTCTACCTGTCTGTCTCTGACTCCCTCTTCTCACATCACTCTGTATCTGTCTCCACCCTCTCCCTGTCTCTATTTGCCTCTTTCTCTCTCTTTCTGTCTCTCTGTCTCTGTCTCTGTCTTCTTCATCCTCTCCTCACTCTGTCCCTCTCTCCCCACCCCACCTCACCACTCCACCCCCCCCCCTCTCTTATACCCCCTTCTCTCCCTGTCTATCTCTGCCTCTGACTCCTCTCTGTCTCTCTGTCTCTCACACTCATCTGCAGTTCTGCAGAAGCAGTGATCTCTGCTGACATAGCATCCCATTTAAAATGTTAGTTTTCATGTTTTCATGGGAAGCTTTGAGACAGTAACAGAGCTTTGCAATCTCCCAGAAGTTATAAAATGGGAATAATGAGACTTGCCTTGGAGGATTCCTTAGGAAGCTCAGTAATAAGGAGATAATATACATAAGTGTTTTATAAACTATAAGAAATCATATACATCTAAGTTATTCTATTTCAAGCACAAGTGTTTTGAGACCAGATTTGATTAGGAAACACTAAATAGGGGTCTTCCCTTGACTCTGGCCATTGTGTCTTACCATAATGTTTTTTATTCTTATCAAATTTGATTAAGACTCTAAAACTAAATAGCTTTCTCTGATCTTATTTGAAATGTGAATTATCGAGTTTTCAAATGGTCATCTCTTTTGAAATTAGTAGAGCCTGTGGACAGCTAGGTGACACAGCTGATAGAGTACAGGGCCTGAGACCAGACAGATCCATTTTCATGGGTTCAAATCTGAACTCACACACTTACGAGCTGTGTGACCTTGATCAAGTCAGTTAACGCTATTTGTCTCGATTTCCTCAGATATAAAATGATTTGGAGAAGGAATAGCAAATCTCTGCAGTACCTTTGCCAAGACAACCCCAAATGGGGTCATGAAGAGTCAGACACACCTGAAAATGATGAATCAAAAACAAGAAGAAGAATTATAATCATAGATATGAGAAACAAAAGTGCTTCTGAGAGATCTTGACTTTGAAACTTCAAGTTTTGGCAAGGTCAGGTCACATCCTTTAGTGACAAGTACTCACACATGGTTATAGATTCTGAAGATGGAAGCATGAGATTCTAAAGCTTGACTCAACAGAAGCCGAGGATTTGTAAGGATTATATATGAAGCTACATTTCAAGCAACTTATTTCTAAGGGAATCTTGTTGTCTCTGACCTCTCTCAGTTTTCTCCCATTATCTAAATCCCAAGACCCTCTGGGTTGAGATGTGTTTCTTCTGAGAGATGCATGGTTGAGGATATGAAGTATTGGACCAAGGGTCAGGAAGCCCTGAGTTAGAATCTTACCTCAGATACTTAGTAGGAGGGTTAAGTCATACTACCTATATGTGACTTAGTTTACTCATATGTAAAACTGGCCCCTGAAGTCTCTTCCATCATACATCTATAATCCTAAGTCATTTCGCATTGACTCAGTCTCTTTCTTTATAAAATTGCAATAAAAATGACATCTACTCCAAAGAGAGAGACACCAAAGAACCACTATATGGGAAGTACTTTGTACACTCTTAACACTGTATAGAGATATGAGCTGCTGCTGTCATACTTCTGAACTTCTAGAAATCAAATCTACCCACTGTCCAATGTGAGACATCCACAAATGGGTCTGGATGTGACAGCAGCTGTGATTTTTCCAATGAAATAAATTGTTGCTCAGAAATGTTCATGCCCTGCAAATTGAAAACAAATCATATTATGAAAAAGATCTGTTTCCCTCTATTTTGATTGTATACCCTACATGGGAATTTTTCCACCAACCAGGATGCATTAAGGTCACCACTGAACTCAGCAAGGCAGCGTTCATTTAGCTGCTAACAAGAAGCAGGTGTTTGCCATGGGAGATCAATCATTTTTCTGGAGTTCTCATTTGGTAACTTTATTTTGGCATTGTGTCATGTCCTGCCTAGGGAGCACACAGGGAGCTTGTCACACAAACTTTCCAGGAGCAGCTTGTGCCAGCAAATGGACAGGTCTAGGGAAAAAGATGTCAGCATTTTCTCCTTTCCTGACTATAATAGTTTTGGTCAATATGATTGATTTGGGGAAGGAGTCTGGGGGGAAGTCTTTACTTAGTCATGGTATAAGGCATTGATCTAAAATTCAAAGAGAAACTGGTGCATCAGGATGCACACAGGCTACATATTGACTTAGAAAACCACATATTAACATCATCTACGTTGCTTTAAATTTTTATTTATTTTGTTAAATATTCCCCATTGCATTTAAATCTGATTATGGTTGCACTCATAGTGATGTATATTTAAAACCTCTGTGATGGTGAACCAAAGGCTGACCCTGACATTACGAAGATCTGAGTTTGGAAGTTTATTCAGACACTCGTCAGATGTATGCCTTTGGGTAAGTCATTAGCTCTCTCTGAAACTGTTTGAGCATCCTAAAATGGGGATGATAATAATAATGTTGATGCCATAGAGTTGTTGTTAGGCTCAAATGAGTTCCTGTAAGTAAAGAGCTCTGAAAAACTTAAAACCTTACTTAATTATGAACTATTATTAGTTGGAGGTGGTTTTATATGGAGAAAGAGAGTACTTTTGTAGTCCTTCCATACATGTCGGATACTTCAAGACCCCATTTGGGCTTTTCTTATCAAAGATACTGGAATGGTTTGCCATTTCCTTCATTTTAAAGATGAGGAAACTGAGGCACGTGGAATTAAATTATTTTCCCAGGATCACAGAGCTAGATAGTATCTGAGGCTAGATTTGAATTGAGGGAAATGAGTCTTCCTGACTCAGACCTGCCACTTTATCCTTTGTGCTGCCTAACTGCCCCAAGAAAAGAGTATTGTATTTTAAGTAAAAAAAAAAAAAGTTAATCCTAATCCTACTATTTGTGTGATCTTGGCCAAGTGATTTAACTGCTGGACCTCAGTTTCCTCAACTGCTCAAAGGAAGAAGTTAGACTATCTGATCTCAAATGTCTCTCTTCTCTCCAAATCAATGGCTATTTATAGTCCTGATGTATAAGGTTGGCCCTAAGTTTATACAAGCAATAACTAGGATTTTTTTCTAATTTAGAAGACTTTTTCTTTGTATTCTACTTATATCTGCCTCTGTGCCCCTTCTGCTCACTGTTTGTAGCTCTGCCTTCTGGCCCCAGAATTCAATCTAAGAGGGTTTTGTTATTGTTGTTCCAAACACAAGACCATCAAATACTAAAACCAGCTGGCCAGAATGTTTCTACTACATTTTTTATTCTTCTTACCAGTCATACCCACTTTGTTTATCCAGGAAGAGGACTGCCGCACCTTGAGGACAAGACTTGCCTTTTACCTTTCTTTGTATCATTGTGGCTTAGCACAGTGCCTAGAACACAGTAGTCACTTAATCAATGCCAGCTGACTGGCTGTGTCCAATCTTCCCTTAATTGAGCATTGGAATGGTCCTACCCCAGGCTTCTATCCCACCCCCCACAACTGAATCTACTCTAAGTGCCAGATTTCCTAGTGAGAACTTTGATGAGCTTTTCTTAAAGGAACCTTTTGAGCCTTCTTTCCAATATGCAGGGAACGATTTCCTTTTATCCCTGTGTTCATTCCTCTGCAAGATCCTGCCCCCTGAACAAGTCAGCTGACACATAAATGATTGATGCAAATTTCCATTCGATCTGCTTTGTATAATGCATGAAATCAGCTCTTCTGGACCTACAAACATCGATCCAGATTGAGGATAGGCCCCAGTTTGATCCAATCCAGTCCATCCAACAGACAACGTTTGAGTATTTACTACCCATCTGATGCTACAATCATGTAAGTCACAGACCTCAAGGTCATAGTGTAGATAGGGAAGCAAGATGTAATATTATGAAATGACCAATTTCATATATACATATGTATATATACATTATATATAATGCTTATGCCACAGAGCTATTTTTATATTTATATAAATATGTGTGTACATATGTACATAATAAATGCATGGATACACATGTATATGCATGTGTGTGTGTATTCTTGATTATTTAGTTTTAGAAAAGATGCTAGTACTGGACTAATGACAAGACAACTTTTATTAGCAATAGTATTTCTGAGTGGTATAGTGGGCTTAGAGCACACCAACCTTGAACCAGGAGCTTTGGATTTTAATGTTACTCTGGTACACACTAGTCATATGACCTTGTGTAATGACTGTCCTCCTATGTAAGCAGCCATACATGCCTGCTTCCCAGGTAGCATCAGGTGAGATAATGGAGGTGACCCTCAGTTTTCTTCATCTAGAAAATGGATATCATTAACATAATTCCTAGAGGACCTAGTTCATAATATTGTTTTGAGGATGAAATGAGAAATGAGGCAATCAGTAGTAGTAGAAATAATAGTAAAAAAAAGATTTGCAGAGCATTTTACATGAATTATCTAATTTCACCCTCACAAGAAACCTAGGGAGCAGATGCTATTATCCCCATTTTACAGATGAACACACTGAAACTGAGATAAATTTTGTGATCACACAAATAATTACTACCTATGACAGGATTTGAACTCAAGCCTTCCTAACACCAGCTCTAGTACTTTATCAATGATGCCAACCAACTGCCTTAACTTGATACTTAAATGTCATCTATTAAGGTATGGGGGGATTAATAGACTTAGAGAGGCTATCAAAACTTTCTAGGTTTAGCTTTGGGGATTTTTTTTTCTAACTGTAGTTTACTTTGCCATTGAACAATACCTACTTATAACTCAAACTGTTCATGAAGGGACAGAAGATTGAGAGCTAGACTGGAAATAAATGATGTGTGTGTGTGTGTGTGTGTGTGTGTGTGTGTGTGTGTGTGTGTGGGTGGGTGAGAGAGAGAGACAGAGAGAGAGAGAGAGAGAGAGAGAGAGAGAGAGAGAGAGAGAGAGAGAGAGGGAGGGAGAGAGGGAGAGAGGTAGGGAGGGAGGGAGATGGCGAAATGGAAAGAGCACTGGGATTAGAATCAGGAAGACTTTTTTTTATTCCATTTGTTTATCTACTTTTAGTTTACAAGATTCAGTACCACAATACCTTGAGTTTCAAATTTTCTCCCCCCCTACAACCCCCATGATGGCATGCAGTCAAGTATAGGATCTGCAAATATTTTCAAATTGGACGTTAGTCTGGTTGTATACAAGGGTTGTAACCAATGGACTGAACAATGGGAAAAAAGAAAGAGAACCAAACATGAAAAAGAATGAGAATGTGTAGATTGCTTCAGTCTTCAGGAAGACATTTTTGTGAGTTCAAATCTAGCCTCAAATACTTAATAGCTGTGTGACCCTGGGCAAGTCACTTAACCCTGTTTGCCTCAGTTTTCTCATCCATAAAATGAACTGTAGAAGGAAATGACAAATTGCTCCAGTATCTTTGCCAAGAAAAGGTTAAAATGGGGTCATGAAGACTGAGACACAACTGAAACAACTCAACAACATGTGTGTATGTGTATATGTGTGTGTATATACACACATATATGTATACATATACATTTTCATATATGTATCTATTTAATTCAAAATGTCTAAACAGAGCATAGATTTTAGATTTTAGGATGTTCTGTAAATAAGAATGTCAACATGGAAAAACTTAGTTTTAGAATTAAGTACTTTAGTAAATTATTCAATTTCATAGAATCAAACAATGTTGAATCTGAAAATAGGTATGAGATTATCCAACCCCAGTCCCTCATTTTATATACTGTTGGGAAAATAGGGCCAGGATTATGAAAGGGCAAGTCCAACCTCATAGCCAATGAGTGGTTGTCAAGACAAAACACTCTGTCTGCCCTGACTTTTTTTTGAGGGGGGCGGGTTATTAATGCAGGAAAATGTGATCAGATGCTGACATCCATTTAAAACTCATGGTTCTAACAGAATACATATCTCATAGTGCTAATTATTATTGCGCTACTTGGAAAAAAATGTCCAATATCATGAGATTTATCTCGAGATTTGTTTCCAGAGAAAAGTCAGTGCTTCATGTTCAGGGTGGAGTTGAAACTTTTCTGTCTCTCTGTCTCTATGTCTCTCTCTTTCTGCATACACACACACACACACACACACACACACATATATTTGAGTATGTATGCATACATATATACTTATACATATATACATACATATATATACATACATATATACATATATATACATATTAATAAGTAACTCATCTAAAACTCAGTTTCAGGAGCTCAATATAATCATTTCAAGAAGAGATGCGACCCCACCTGCTTTGAAGGTACAAATATAAAATCGAGGGCCACTAAATTGCCTAGAATGACTCATGGCTATAAAATACATCTTGGGTCAAAGAAGGATTAGAAGATAGGGATTTTTGGATTCCTCCTTTGTGGGGAAAATACTTCCTCTAACTAAGCCTCAATTGACTAAATTGGTCAATTCTTGGGGGGTTTTAAGTCATGAACAGTAACAGTCAGTCAATGAATATGTATTAAGTGCCTACTTTGGACCAAGTTCTGTGCTAAGTGCTGGTAATACAAATACAAGAAAAAGATGCTCTCTGGTATCATAAAGCTGTCAATCTAACAGGCCAGAGACAACATGCAAATAGCGAGGCACAAAGTGTATACAGGCAAAATCAGAAGTGATCAACAAAGGGAAGACACTGGATGAAGAGGGGTCAGGAGGAGTTTCCTGGAAAAGGTCAGATTTTAACTGAGACTTGCAGGAAGCCAAGGCAACCAAGAGGCAGACAAGAAGAAAGAGAACATTACAAGCTGGTGCTGAGGGAGTCAGTGAACTTTCCCAGAACAAAAGATGGAATTTCCTGTTTGAGGAACATCAAAGAGACCAGGGTCCTAGGACTGAAGAGTACATGATGGAAAATAAGAACACTGACAAGGTAGAGTGTGGGAGCAGGTGATGAAGGAGCTTAATGGCCAAACTGAGTAGCTCACACTTCTTTGTATCCTGCCCAGCATCTCATTTGGGACCATGCCCAAAATAGGTGCCCAATTAAAGTCTGCTAATGATGGTTCAGGAGGCTAGAGCTATATTTCTAATTCAATTAACACATTTTGGGAGTGGAGTAAAATTAACTTTTATGAATTATTTGATCATATGTAAATATGAGAAGGAGCCAAGACTTCTGAATTTGGAGAATTTCCAATGACCCATTTTTGGCAGAGTAGATAAAATTCCTAGGGAGATGTCTGAGACATAAAGGGGTTAAGCGATTTGACCAGAGTTCTACAGTTAATAAGTATCAGAGGTAGGTTTTAAGTTTCATCATAGGTCTTTGTGACTCTAAACACAGCAATTTATCAACTGTATCATACAGCTTTAATATACGGTTATGATTTAACCCAATTCAGCAAGCATTTATTAAGTGCCTGCTAGATATAAGACACTGAACTAGGTGCATATTTAAATCTCTTTCAACCTCGGTAACCTGATATATAATGTGAGGAGCCATTTCAAACTCTACATCCTACCATTCTGTGATACTTAGCTGTACATTTTATGATCCAGATTTTCTTATTAGCTTCTTCCTTTCTTTCCTTTTTAATATTTTGATTTAAATTGATAAGATGTCAGTTTTACTGGAAATATGTCTACCCACCGACCCAGTGTCCCAAGAGGTCTTCGACCACTTTTTCTACCCAGCCATTTAGCATTTAAAATACCTCATATTCTACAATCTCCAGTCCCTAAATTGTCTTTCTTGTCTTCCTGTCCTTAGAGAAACAAACTTGTTTACTTCAATAAAAGCTATATTCACCAAGGAAGACCAATACCATGCCCTAAAATACTCATTTAGTAAAGTGCTGGATCGGTGGGAAAGATTAGGTTCAAATTACGTTATAAGAAATGATCGTAATAATCTAGTATATGATAAATCCAAAGACTCAGACTTTTAGAACAAAAACTTACTATTTGACAAAAACTGCTGGGAAAACAGGAAAACAGTATGACAGACACTACATGGAATACCAAGATAAGGTGAACATTGGTAAAGGATTTAAATATGAAGGGCGATGCCATAAGCAAATTAAGAGAATGTAGAATAGTTTATCTGTCAGATTTGTGGATAAGGGAAGAATTTAGGACCCAAGAAGATATAGAGAGCATTACAAAATGTAAAACAAATCATTTTGATTACATAAATTTTGAAAAAAGGTTTTTGCACAAACAACCAATGCAACCAAAATTATAAGAAAGATAGAAAGCTGGAGACAATTTTTGCAGAAAATATCACTAGTAAAGGCAACATCTCTCAGATTGTGTGTATATGTATACATATATATGCACATATATACATATGTATGTGTGTATGCATATATATATATAGAGAGAGAGAGAGAGAGAGAAACTGAGTCAAATTTGGCAAAATATAAATCATTCTTCAAATGATAAATAGTCAAAGTACATGAACAGGCAGTTTTCAGACAAAGACACTAAAGCTCTATCTGGGTGTCTAAGTGATGCAGTGAATAGAGCACCAGCCCTGGAACCAGGAGGGCTTGAGTTCAAATCCAGCCTCAGACACTTAACATGCACTAGCCATGTGACCTTGGGCAAGACACTCAACCCCAATCGCCCTGACTCTGCCCCTCCAAAAAGGAAAAGAAAAGACACCAAAGCTATCTATAGTCGTATAAAAATGCTCTAAATCACTATCGATTAGAGAAATGCAAATTAAAACAATTCTAAGGTACCACCTCAGACCCATCAGAGTGACTAATATGAGAAAAAAGAAAAATGTTGGAGGCTGGAAGGGATACAGGAAAAACTGGGACTCTAGTGCACTGTAGGTGGAGTTGTGAACTGATCCAACCATTCTGGTGTATAGTTTGAAACTATACCTAACAGACTACAAAACTGTGCATACCCTTTGATCCAGCAATACCACTGCTAGGTCTACATCCCAAAGACTTCTAGAAATTGTAAAAGGATCTATTTGTACAAAAATGTGTATAGCAGCTCTTTTCATGGCGACTAAGAATTGTAAATTAAAGGTATGCCCATCAATTAGTGAATAGCTAAACAAGCTGTGGGATATGATTGTAAAGGACTAGTATTGTGTTATGAGAAATGAGAAGCAGGATGATTTTAAAAAAACCTGGAAAGACTTACATGAACTAATGTATAGTGAAGTGAACAGAATCAGGAGGAAGCTGTATGCAGTAACAGCAATATTGTTCAATGAAGAACTGTGAATGACTTTGCTATTCTCAGCAATGCAATGATCCAAAGAGAATCCCAAAGGACTAATGATGAACCATACTATCCGCCTCCAGAGAAAGAGCGGATATTCACTGAATACAAACTGAAGCACACTATTTTTCGCCTTCTTTCTTTTTTCTTTTATATGAGTCTTCTTGTACAAAACGACTAATATAGAAATGTTTTACATAATTACACACACGTAAGCTATATCTGCTTTCTTACCATCTCAGGAAGGGGGGAGGGGAGAAAAGGAGGGAGGGATAGAATATGGAACTCAAAACTTTAAATAAAAATGTTTTAAAAATTGGAAAAATACTCATTTAGAAAAATTAGAATCCTCTTCACGGAACTAATTGAGTGTAAACAGTGGTTTTCTGAAGTATAAAATGGTCTTTGTTTTTTTTGCTCCAGAATGTGTTCTGTTGAGCACTTACCCTACAAATCATCCTGCTTTTTATTTGGTTGTTTTCTTCTTGTCTTCTACCAAAAATATCCTGTCATAAAAGTTCCTTAAAGTCATGTGTGTGTGTGCATATGTGCATGTACACACATTTGTGTGTATGTGTGTGAAGAATCATGCCTTGAAAGTCTAATTAGAGTTGCTTGGATTCAAAGCAGCACACACATCCTCGGCTCCCACAATTATCAAACAGATGCTGTGGTGGGTTTTTCCCACCTCTTCATTTGCGTGACATTTTCATTTTCTCTGCATATTCTGAAGGCCAACCAGTGACTGCTTTCAGCTCCAAAGGATTCTGCCATGATAAGTCAAGAGGAGAATTACAAATAGTTTTACCTGTCAATGGTCCTGTCAAGTCATCTTCCATGGTGCTTTCATCTTCAGTTTCATCCCCCCTTCCTAACCTCCTGCAACAGTGAATATTGTTTCTCTGGTGACCTTGTTTAATTCAAATGGACACTTTTAATTAGAGCCTGAACATTTTCCAAGTGTAGCATATGGTTTGTATAGAAGATTCAAAATGACTAGATCATTCCCCTTTATGGAAAAGCTAGCAGGCTGCTAGGCTGTCCAGTAAGCATGTGAGATCCATTTTTTTAGTGCCCACAATGTTAATTGTTTTCAAAGAGTATCTAGCTTTTCTGGCTGTCAGTGTTCTGCAGAGTTTATAAGCAACTCCAGAGAATAAGATCAATAAAAGGCAGAATAGAATAATGGATCAAGGGTCTGCTTTGGAGTCAGGGTTCAAATCCTGCCTCTTGAAAAATAGTGGTTGTGTGATTTCTGATATGTCACTTAAACAATCTGTGCCCCCAGGCAACTCTCTTCAGAAACTCCATGAATATGGAATCAATGTCCAAAACAACAACAACACAGGTGGAGGTACAGGGTGCTTCATAGAAACTATAAGGTTCAGGGCAGCTAGGTGGCACAGTGGATACAGGACTGGCCCTGGAATCAAGAGAACCTGAGTTCAATCTAGCCATGTGACCCTGGCCAAATCACTTAACCCTGATTGGCAAAAGAAAAGAAACTATATGGTTCAAAAGGAACCTTTCTCTTGGAAGTAAAAGATCTGAGACTGGGTCACTCAGTTATTTAAACAACAAGCATTTGTTAAATCCTACTGCCAAGCACTGGAGTTGGTGCTAAGGATGCAGATAGGGGAAGTGGGGAAAGGAATAAGGGTTTCTGTAAAACCCATTATGTGCCAGGCACTGTGCTAAGTACTTTTCATAAATATTATCTCTTTTGATTCTCACAGCAACCCTGAGAGATGTTATTGTTAACCTCATTTTATATTTGAGAAATCTTAGGCAAACCAAGGTTTGTGACTTACTCAGGGTCACCGAGTCAGTGAATGTTTGAGGCTGGATTTGAATTCAGAAGTTCCTGATTCCAGGCCAGGCTCTCTGTCCACTGCGTTTCAGTTGTTACTGTATGAAAGATACCGACTTTCTAGTGGTGAAGATAATGACATAAAATAAAGGTAAATTAAAAACCAAAGACAAAACAGTTGACACCAAGAAGTGTTCTGATGTTTAAGAAGCCTTCAGAGGGGTGGGGGTGGAATGTACAAAAGACTCTTTTAAGTTTAAATAGCATCATTATATTGTCTCCATCACTTTAAGTCTACACAATCAACAAAACGATAAATCAGTCTCTGATTTGCAGCATTTACTTATTCCCAAGGGGTGTAAATACTTGTACTTCACCTCTCTTAAGCTGGTCAGAACTGGCTTCCGTACATGCCTGAACAAGGCACTTTGGGAAGGAGGTCATTAATAGTTGAGGGGATGAGGAAGAGCTTCACATAGAAGGGAGGGATGAGTGAGATGGAGTGAAGTCAGAGGAGACTAAGATGGAAATCCCAGCTCTAGCACTCCAATGTAGGATCACAGATTTAGAGCAAGGAGGGAATTTTCAGGATGTTACAGTCTCCAGATCCAAGCTTAGACAGATCAAATGATTTGCCTACACAGGTATTGCAAAGGGTTTGAACCTATCACAAGGTGACTTCAAAACCAGCACATTTTTACTTGTACCATACAGTTTTTTTGAAATTCAAAGTTAAATGCCCTTGGGTAAGTCACCTACCTTTAAGAGCCTCAACTTCCTCAGCTATAGAAATGGGAATAATAATACTTTCATTGTCTACCCCAGAGGTTTGTTAGAAAATGCATTATAAATAAATGTTAGGTGTTTTCACAAACACCTTTTTACATGTAAGAAAATAACCTCTCGTGCTATGGTAGAACAAAATTAGAAATGAAAAACAGATCTGAGTCCCCTTATTTGAGTAAAATTTCAGTTTTTAAAGAGGATCCCAAGTATTTGGGAGGATTTTCTTCTAGGGAGGTATCACCTCTTCTATTTTAAAGCATCCATTTTGAAGGCCAAAGTTGAGACAATTTTTACAATCCCTCAGCCTCAGTTTCCTCACGTGTATGATAGGTTAATATGTGTAAAGCAGAGCCTTAGAGCCTCATGTGTTAGCTATTGTTCTTATTAATATTACCGTTATTATCCAGTTCAACCCACACCTGAAAGGAATCTCTAAGATAACCTTCCTGACAAGCTGATTTCCACATAAAGACCTCCAATGAAGGGAAAGAGATTCCTTCCCCAGGCATCTAGTTCTACTTTAGGAACACACATTATTCTCTTCTAGAGGTTAAATGCTTCTACTTCCTTAGTCCTGAGGAATCAAGCAAATCCCACAACCTCTTTGAGCCTCAGTTTACCTCCTTGTAAAATGTGAAAGATCACACCCACATCTTCTACTTTTTGGGGTTGCTGTCAGGTCAAACAAGAAGAAAAGCATGGAGCATTCTGCAAATATAAGTTATGATTATGACTAATAAAGGTTTTTCTTAAGGTCAGCAATACATTACTGGCAAATTTCATTTTCCACTCCCTTTATTCTTATTGCAGTTATCACTTACCATCCCCTAGTTTGCCGCTTCACAGACAGCCTACTCTCTGTGTTTTTTTCCTTTTCTTTTTTTTTTCATTTTCCAATAACATTATTCTTCTCCAACCTCATATACAATATGCACTAGTAAATGTCAGCTTCCTCCTAAGCGGGAACAATATGGTAAAACGAGCCCAGCCTCTAAATAAACTTTGTATTTCCAGTTAAGCTTCTCTATTTGGAGGTCCTTAAAGTAAAATCCTGACCTACTGGTGCACGGTCTCCACATTCCTAATCAGTGCCCATTCAGCCAGAGCCATAACCAGCTTCCTAAGCTCAATTCGACCGCCTTCTCGCCACTGATAATTCTCGATGCAGCCTTTTAAGCATTGAGTACAAATTTCAAGAGACTCCCTCCCCAGACAAATGTGCCTTTATCAGCCTCCATCCAGGCTGCTTCAGATTCCCTTTGAATGTCGCCAGCCTGTACTTTCGATGTCCTTTCTTTCGGGCTGCTTTTGTATTGCCACAGAATCAGACTCTGAGAAAAAGCAGGTGAAGGAAGTACATCCACCAGGAACAGAATGTGTGTTTTCTTTCCCAGGGTAGTTCAGTGAAGACTCATTTCTTTCCCTTTTTTCGTGTCTCAATGTGGCCCTCATCTATGCCTTGCCGGCCTGCAGGTAGAAATCCTGGAATAGAGAGCTTGGAAAATGCACCTTCCTCTTTGCTGCATCTGGAAATCACCTAAAACTCCACATCTACACCAGGACCATTTGCTAGAAAGGATAAAAACAAAATGGTTTTGTTTATTCTACATCTGTCTGTACTGGGAGCAGAGAACTTGTACTAATTCCGTATTCTAAGCCACTCCTTTCTTTGGAACAGGCAAGGCTTTCATTATAAAAGTTCCTTGTCCCCTTTCCCTCCAAGTCACATCAATTAGATATGATAGTGGATACCACTTGGAGGAAGGAAGCCAACCCATACCGATGATGAGTAGTTATGTGTGGGTCTGATAGTTACTCATTTGTTCATTCATTTAACAAATATTTCTGAATTAATAATGGCATGTGGCTATCAGCAAAAAAGGACACTGATCAGCCAAAGGATGTCTTGAGGAGAGCAACCAGGATGGGAAAGAGCCTTGATATGTTTTACAAAAATCATTTGGAAGAAATAGGTGTGGTTATTTTGGAGAAGAGAAGGTCCATGGAGACCAGGAGAGATTGTCTTCAAAAACATGAAAGGTTGCTGTATAGATGAGGCATTAGATTTTTTTGTTTGCTTGGTCCCAGAATGTGAAGTTAGGAGAAATGTTTGGAAGATGCAAAGAGGCAGATTTAGGCTTTTCTTAGCCATTGCAGCTGCCCCAGAGTAAAAGGGGTTACTTCATAGTGTGTCCCCTCTCAGATGCTTTCAAGACTGGGTGACCACTTGCTGGATATGTCATAAAGTTTTGTTTTGCTTTTAGGTTTGGGTTACTCATAGGTTAGTCATGAGATCCCTTCTTACTCAAATCAGAATGATTCCATTCCCTTTAAGGACATCAGGTTTGATATCATAGAAGATGAAACAATAATTGAGATGTGGTATTTTCATTGTTACTTGAGTTTACAGTTGAGTGGAAAAGATAAGATGTGATACAATGTGTGTTATGAGAGGTATAAATAATGCTACAGTTGGGTTTTTTTTCCTCCCTGCAGACGCCTACTTTGAAATAAACACCTTTTTAGAATGGACTATTTAGTGTTTCTTCACTTCCAAGAGAAGAAGCCTCAGCTGATATGTCCATACCCCAAAACAACACTAATAAGCATTCCAATGAGAATATACCTGGTAATTTCCTACCGAGAAGTCTTACACATGGATGCCATCAGTATTCCAGTTTCTGTGCACAATAATTGGCAGACTTTGAATTTAGCCCGTTTTAAACTGAATTTACAACTATGGATGTTTCTGAAATCATTTGAAGTGATAGAGAATCTGATTATTGCATGAGCTGTTTTGCAATGACACAAGAAACAATTTGACTACAGGTTAAGTGAGAACATTAAAAAGGAAGACAATTACTTTTAAATGGATTTCTAATGAAATGCTTGTAGGTTCTTCAATGCAGCCTAGTGCAGAGGGGCACTTTAAATTAAAATAGTCTCTTGAATTTGAAGCTAAAACTGTTTGCAGAAGAATATGAGCCCACTTTGTTTCATTGGGTGATGTTTGAAGGTGTGTGTTTGAATAAGCAAGTGCAAAAACTGAGGCAAGACAAGGGAGGAAGTTATAGTTATAGTTACCCTCTTAGACTTCACTCAGCTAAAAGGGGCCCTAGAAAGGTTCTCTGGGCCATAGGAACCAGAGTTTGTTGTGGCTTATTATTACAGGCACCCCTGGTGAATTGCGTTCCTGATGGGTTATTTTCTGATATATTGGACTTCAGTCTTGCAGACAACTTTCAAAAGTGATGTATACTGGTGGCGCAGTGAATAGAGCACCAGCCTGAGAGTCAGGAGGACCTGAGTTTAAATTCAGCCTCAGACACTTGACACTTAACTGTGTGACCTTGGGCAAGTCACTTAACCCTAATTGCCTGGTCTTCCCCCCTCCAAAAAAGTGATGTAAGCTTGGTATTCAGAGGTAATCAAGATATCAAGAATCTGAAGTTTTCTTAGTGTGGAAACTCCTTCTGCCAGTGATGATGCATACTCCTACTACCACTGGCTTTACAGTATGCTGGCATGGAAGCACCTTTGGGACAGGGATCACATTTTTGCTTGTTTTTGTACTCTCAGTGCTTATCCCAGATCCTGTCCCACAGTAAGCACTTACTAGGTGTCTGTTGCCTCCGTGCCTACAATTTACCTGATTTTCTCAGTCTTCTGGAGTGTCAGACAGCCTAATTGGTCAATTTAATTCTTTTAGTACAAAATTTTGTGAAATAAATTGTTTTCCCAGACTATCTAGTGACCAGCCTGATGAGTCCACACAATCAAAAGGATTTAACTAAATAGTAATGTTGGGATTGGGCTCTTTTCCTAATTTATTATGTGTGTATGCACATAATTTTGTAATATTTATACATGCACATACACACAAATATATTTGAATTACTTGCAGATAATATATTTAACAAGCATATTGTTATAAATTTGTGTGTATGTATACATATTTTATAAGTTTTTTTATATACATTTATATGGCATATAATAAATCACATATTATATATACTTTTAGAAGCAAAATTACTTACAGATAGACCTCTCCTACATACATATGTGTATATGTATGAGTGTGTATATCCAAGCAATTTTACAGGGAAAAAAAGGAAAATATGCTTTTTTTTCTTTTGTACAGATTTTAAGGAGAAGGAAATATAAAGGTTTCTTGTTTAAAAATGATTAGCATTTATTCTCACTTGTTATCACTTCCTCTGTAGTTCTGTGCCCTTTCATCAACACAGAGCCAATTTTATCAAACCACTCAATAATGATATTTGGAGTCATACTCCTCGAGAGATGTAATGTACCTCTGAGCAATGATTACAAAGATATTTCCAAAGATGAGGCATAAAGCTAAGGCTTTTGAATGGTGACTTCTTCATTTCCTAAAAGAAAATTCACTTATGCTTCTCAGTGATATATAAATGACCATCGGCATCCTGCTTGATTCCCAGTCCTGTTTTATCATCCAATCATGGCTTTCACTCCCCCTTCTCAGTCTCCATATTGCCATCGCAATCTCCATGGTATCTCATGAACTTGTACCCTTCTCTCCCACTCACATCAGTCTAGTTCAAATCTCATAATCCTCCTCATCATTGGTCTCCCTGACTCACCTCTCCCCCTTTTGATTCCATCATCTATCCTGCTCCCAATGAGTTTTTATAACTCATAGATCTCACCATGGTATCCTTCTATTCCATAAACTTAAGCAACTCCTTATTATACTTAAAACATTTTGTAGCTTGATACCTTCCAACCTTATTACTGAACATTTCTTTTTTGTTTTGTTCTGTTTTGTTGCTTTTTTGGAAGGGGAAGGTAGGGCAATTGGGGTTTCGTGACTTGCCCATGGTCACACAGCTAGTTTTTGTGTTAAGTGTCTGAGGTCAAATTTGAACTCAGGCCCTCCTGACTCCAGAGTCAGGGCTCGATTCAGTATGCCATCTACCTGCCCCAATCACTGAACATTTCTGATTGCAGTCAGCAAGCAGTTTCTGTGAACCAGACATTGGACTAAGTGTTAAGGAAAAAAAAGCCAAAAGAGGCTTCAAAGATAATGTAGTCTAGTGGAGAAGACAACACAGGTACATAGGACATATAAAGTAAATGGAAGTGAATCTGAAAAGGGAAGGCAAAATAAAGTGGAGAAGGCTTCTGGGGGCAGGGAGGGGAGGTCTTAGACTTTGAGTTGAGTCTTGAAGGAAGAAAATAAAATTACGAGGAGGGAATGATGGGGCAGAGCATTCCAGAAATGGGCACCAGCCAGTGGAAAGGCAGAGAGGCAAGAGATGGGAGTGACATCTTCAAAACCCTATGGTAGACCAGTGCAGCTCGATCATAGGGTGTGTGGAGGGGATTACAGTACAGGATATCTGGAAAGCTAGATAGTGGGAAGGCCATGTTAACTTGATGGAGATGGAGCTGGGGGCTCTTAAAGATCCCATTGCTCTTAAAAATATGAGAGACTGCCTCAGAAGTTTGTAACTACGTCTTACTGGGGACCTACAAAGAAAATCTTAATGGTCACTTGTAGTGTGCACTCTAGAAGAGATTATTGGACTGACTAGCCATCGAGGTCCCTTTCCATTCTACAATTCTGGAATTCTGGAATTATTTCAGGGATTTGTGATTCTATAGTTGTGGACGCTTCTTCCATGCCTTCATAGGTATTTGCCTCCCAATTAAAAAAATCACCTAGGGTCAGCTAGGTGGCACAGTGAACAGAGCACCAGTCCTCAAATCGGGAGGACATGAGTTCAAATCCAGCCTCAGACACTTAACACTTACTAGCCACATGACCTTAGGCAAGTGACTTAACCCCAATTGCCCTGCCTCCCTCCCTCCAAAAAGCAGGGGGGGGGGGAATCACCTGGTGGCCCATTCTTTGGTGACAAGTCTCTCTTGGTTTAATTAGGATTCCTAGTTAAATTACTAGTCAATTCCTCAGACTGCTGATGTTCCCAAGGCCTTTCCAGCTTGGTGGGTCTTTCAATGCTTCTTTATCATTGCCTTCTAGAACCTGGGGTCCCTGGGAATTCTGAAGTACAGCTTTAGCCAAGACCTTGATGAAATGCAGTAAGCCAGGGGTACAATCTAACTCTGACTCCCCCTTGCTGTACCAAGGTTATGGTTAAGGTTCTCCAAATCTGCAGACTCACAGAGCTTACTTTCTCTGAGGAATTGGATGCTTTCGTGTGTGCATTTTTGTAGACATCATAACTCTGGTGTTGAATAGCTCGGGGGGTATCTTTTCAATTCCCCAAGCAAACATCATAGGTATTCTTGGAGCCCTGAGAAGTGCTGAGAAAGAATATGGTTGAAAATGTATCTTGGAAAATCTCAATCTAATCGGCCATTGAGCATAAAAGCAGCAAGGCCTCTGCTCCTTCTGCTTTTGAAGATCACAGGAGAAATCCCTGTTAACTAAAAGACTCTCCTGCCTCCCCAGTTCTCTGGTGAACCATTGACTGGGCCTTAAATAGTCCCAAGGCTACTGTGAACATTTTATTTACACCTTTGGAGCTTGCCAGTGGTTACAATGTTTCTTATTGAAGGTGCTACATTGTATCAGTATGCTAAAGCTGAACTTGGACATAGATAACTAGTAGTTTACTGATGTACATTTCAAGCTGAATGGGTACATAGGTTTCCAAAGCTGTCCCTTGCTTTACACTGAGGTGCAAAAGTGTTAAATGGCTTGCCTAAAACCATATGAATAGTAAAGCACTGGACTTGGGTGCAGAAGACAGCTGAGTGTGTCCTGCCTCTGACACTCACAGTGGCAGTTCTTCTGCAAGTCTCTTCAGCTTTCAAAGCCTCAGTGTCCACATCTGTAAAATGGGGAGATACTACCCACATTGATAGCATATAAGGATATTATGAAGATTGAATAAGATTAATTAATGTACATAAAATGTTCTAGAGACCTTTAAGTATTAGATAAAGAGTGATTATTGTTATGATTATTGTTATTAATATTTAAAAGAAGAGAGAGAATTATACTCAGATCCTGAGTCCAAATTCAGTATTCATTCCACTATACAGTAGCTGATTTTATAGCATTTCGTTTAAAAGGAAATTAAGTCTGTATTTAGGTGACCCCCCCCAAAAAAATTAGCTGACACAATAAGAAAGCCAAAGAAGCCAGGACCTGGAGACAAGGAAGGAGAGCATTCCAGGCATGGGAGACAACCAGTGAAAAAACATGGAGTTGGGAAATGAAGTGGTGTTTAGAAAGTATAGAAAGACAACCTCTATATGGGTCATAGAGTAACTGGAGGGGAGAAAAGTCTAACCAACCAATAAAGGAAGAAGTTAGATTGTTAAGAGCTTTAAAAAGCAAATTGAGGGATTTATATTCTGTTTTGGAGATTAACAGTGAGTCACTAGAGTTTATTGAGTTGCGTGGTGCCGTGGTTAGCGCTTCACTTTAAGATTGTGATTTTGGCACCTGAATGGATGATAAACTAGAGTGGGTAGAGATTTAAAGTAGGGAGAGCAACCAGAAGGGAGGTGATTACAGTGGGCATGGACTGAGATGATGAGGGTATGCGCCAGAATAGTGGCTTCATGCAGCAACAACAAACAGCAACTGTGAATATGCTGGCATAGTTGTTATGAGAATCTGAGGATCTTCCCTGCCCCTAGACCCTTTGCTTAAGTGGATTAAATGGCTCTGAGAATCTTCCCTGCTTTGAAAGTATACTCTACCCCATAATAGGCTGAATGTGGTCACGTGGAGCCCGTGGCAGGAGGCTTGTTTTGGGGAATGCCCAGGCATTGTAGCTGTGATTGGGCAGTGGGTCAAGAGGGCTATGACATTCTCCGATCCAGGAGAAGGCTATACACACACACACACACACACACACACACACACACACACACACACACACACACACCCTGATGTGAGGCTTTCCTTTGGAGATCACTTTGAGAAGAGTTGTATGATTTGACCAGATGAGACTGTGGGCAGCCGTTGAGCCCCACCCAGTTTTGAAAAACCCAGATGTTGGTGCTTCCCTCTCTGGTAACTGAATAGGTATGGATGTAATTGTCAGACCGTTGGAAGCCATCTGCTGATCTGTTTCTTTGTCGGCTTATAACTT
>CM053600.1:185764825-185790177 GCA_028646575.1 Pseudocheirus occidentalis | reverse complement strand
TTTTGGGACTCAGTGTTATGGTTTCTGAATAAAGACCTTGGTTCTGCCTTCCATGTGGAGAGTTTGCTATATTTTGTGATCCAAAACTACACCAACATATTCATAACCATCATGGGTGTTGTGAATATCTCATTATTGATACAGCTGTAGAAGGTTAAGAAAAGAGGGAGTGAGGGAAATATAGGGTACTAATTGTAAATGGGTTTCTCAAAGAGTTTACCCATGAAAGGGAAAACAGATGTATGACAATACCTAGAAGGATGGTTGGATTGTGTGACACGTTTTTGTTTTTGTTTTTAAAGGATGGGGTGTGGGAGGGGTAGGTGTCAACGTTAATAGGTAGGAGAATGAAGCCAGTAAAGAAGGGATTTATGCTATAGTTTAGGGTTTCTTTTTGGCATAGACTTGGCTAAATGGTTTTGGAGATCCCTTCTGAGTCTCACATCCTATGATTTTGTAATTCAGCCAATGCTGGGTCACCTAAGCCTGTGCGTGTCATCTGCATTTCACCCCAACCAGTCTCTTGCTTGCTGCCTGATCGACCTGCAATAAGGCAAATCTCACAGAAGTTTCTTCTTTTGGGGAGATGGTTGGGTACGCATGATGTTGTTTAGTCATTTTTCAGTTATGTTCAACTTTTTGTGACCACATTTGGGGTTTTCTTGGCAGAGATACTAGAGAATTTTGCTGTTTCCTTCTCCAGCCCATTTCACAGATGAGGAAACTGAGGCAAACAGGGTTCAGTGATTTATACATGGCCACCCAGCTACTAAATGTCTGAGATCAGATTTGAACTCAAGAAGATGAGTCTTCCTGACTTCGGGCTCAGCACTCTTATTTACTTTGCTACCTCATTGCCTCATTGTGTTGAGCATACATCAAACCCTTCAATTAATGTTGGCCAGTGCTTAACTTGACCCTCTCCCTCTTGCTTCTACTTCTGTGAAGCCAGAGGACAATGATCAAGCTTCCCCTGCTGACACCATCTTTATTCTTACTCCACCCTTACTCTAGTGTAATGCAGTGTGGTTCAATAGAGAGACAGTAGGTTTGAAGTCTAAGGGTGTGGCTTTGAAGACGATACCTCTGATTTTATGCTTATGTGACCTGGGTGAAGTTATGTAACCTCTTCTAACCTCAGATTCTTCACCTATGAAAAAAGAGGATGGATGAACAACCGTAGGTATGCATGTGTATGTATATGAATTCACACATCGGCCACACATATACATGAATTTGTGCATGTATAGGTACACATTACACACATGTATGCATGGATATTGCATACATGCATCAATACATAGACATGCTATTTATAAAGTGCCTTTATCTACACACATCTATATCTACACATGTATTATGTATAATCTATCAATGAAAGGAAAGATGGAAGGACATCTGTCTTTTTTCTCCTCCCTCACCTTTGTTCCTCCTCCATCTCAGTTCCTCTCTTGTATTCTTAGCTTCTAATTTGTTTTAGTCACTATCAAATTATTTTATATTTAGTTTATAGTATTGCATCTGTACACATATGTTTCTTGCATAAGATCCCATGCTCCAGGAGGGGTGAGACCACATCTTTAATATCTTTTTGTCATCCTTGACAGTTAGGAAGATGTGCTGTTTCACACCAAAAAAAAAATCATTTAATAAATTGTGAATGCTTGAATGATTTAATGAACTTCACCATAGAGAGAAAGGTGCTGCCTATCTTTAACCAAACATTCACCAGAACTTCACTGGCCACCCTTTTCTGCCTCCTGACCTTTGGAGAGGGGTCAGAGGTTAGCTCTGGAATTCCCAGGATATCTACCTCTGAGTATCATCTGCCAGAGAAGTAAGTGCTGGGAACCCCCTGGTTCAAAACTCCAAGTATCTTCAGAGTTACCTGAAAGCAGTTTCTCACTTCATCCAAAGAGTCCACGTCCCCAGCGAACCTCAGAAATCAATTCTGAAGTCCAGTTCCTAGAGTCTCATCAAAAATATAAAATCATCCTCAAGCCTATTTTTTTTCTGAAGATGAAGCTGTGTGACTCATTCGTCAATCTTAGCCCAGATGTTTGTATTTCTCCTGTTGTCTGTTTATAGATAGCTTTGAATATAGTTGTAGAAATGCCATCTCTGACTCAAGAACAGATTGTTAAATGATCACTGTGAACATTTATACCTGAAAAATTTGGCAAATGATGTAAATGAGGGCTTATTTTGTTTTGTTGATCATTTAGACTTAAGAATGTGATGGATAAAACATGAATAATGCAAATTATTGTGTTATACACACAACAATCCCCCCACCCAAGCTGGTTGTTAAACATTTAGTAGACTGACACATAGTAAGCACTTAATAAGAGCTTATTCTCTTCCCCCTTTCTTCCCAGCACAATAATGCTTCCACCCCTGTAGTCTCTTCCTCTGATTGATTCCTCCTAGAATTGCCATTTGAAGGAGGGCATTCAAGCTATCCATGCCTTCATTCCTCTACAGGAGGTATCCCTGATTTTCTGGTCTTTCACTACCATGCCCCAACATGGGTACCCCCTAAAAGAGCCATTAGAATTACCATCCTAATCAGGGTAACCACATTTTCCTTGTTTCTCCATTTACTGTACATAGGGAGAAAACAGAAGAAATAATATCTAGCATTTATATACCGTGCCATTTATGTTATGTTCGAACATATATTCAATTACAGCACAAAACTATTTAGGCTTAGCCTTCATGCTGTGCATCTCATGTAGCATGGTCCTAAGCTCAGAACAAAGAGACAGCGTATTACAAATACTGTAACATTGACATACCATGGCCTTTAGGGATGTTATAAGTGGGATGACACTTTGCTTGGAGTTCACACTTTCATATATATTAGAGAATTCACACTGGGAAGAAATCCTGTTGATGTAATGAGTGTGGGAAGCCTTGGTCAAAGCTCACATCTTATTTGCCAGAAGACAACTCTCATTAATACCACTGGTTAAGGGCACTGTGTCAAAGCAGTGAAGGCTTTTGGTGAGATCAAAGTTGAGACCAGTGGTTTCTGAAGGAGTATACAAGGTTGTTACATGGTACATTTCAAAATTGCCCCCCAGACATCCACATTCCCCAGTTTCTGCTTCCAGTGAGAGTTTGCCATTTACTTTTCCTGGCTTGGTCTTTGGAAGGTCAAAACAGCAGTTTTACTGGGGATGATACGTATTCCTCAGTATTTTCAGGTTACTCCCGGGGAAGTAAAGTTGAAAGAGAGGGAGGGGGTGGAAAAGAGGAAAGAAAGGAAGAGCAGTCCCTGGGTTCTAGTGATAAGAATGGATTTTTCAGGAATTCTTCTCCTGTCATCTTAAACACTTGGTCTACCATCATTCTTCGCTGCACAATGTTTTGTACCATGAGGAAAATAAGTTTGAATACCTCAGTCAAGATCAGTAAATTTGTGATCAGTTATTAAGACTCAGAGTGCATGGTTTGGCACAAACCATGGATGTGTAGCTTTTACTGGGTTTTGAAAAATCACAGATCTAGAGTTGAAAGTGAACTGAAAGGACAAATAGTCTAACTCTTTATTTTGCAAATTTGAAAAAGAGAGCAGAGATAACAACATCATAGGGGCAGCAAGTGGGAAAGTTGAATTTGAATCCAGGCCCCAAATCTAATACTCTCCTGACTCCACCATAGGAACTGGTTCTCAGAAGCCATAGCATGAGCACTGCCCACATCCCAGCAAACCATCTTAGCAGATGGGCTAAAATAGGTTGCGAGTGAGTAACCAACAAGCCTCCAAACCCATCAGTGAGTTGGTGGGGGGTGTCTATCCCAAGCACGTGAAGACTTCCTCTGGTGTAGTGGACAGATAAGAACCAAAATCAACTTGTCCACAATCTCCCTTAGTCCTTGGTGGAGGCTTCCTAAGACCCTGAACCCAAGAATCTTTGCAATAGCAATTCTTCCAGCAAGAGTCCCCCAACAAGTTGACAAGGGTTCCCCCAGCACTAGAGCCACATCTAATTAAGAATTAGAAAAGAACATTCTTGTCACCGAAGTCCTTGGTATTATCAAATGATTCAACATTTGAAACTGATATGATTTTAACAGTGATTAAATTAGAGGCATCACCATCTGCCTTATTACACCCCAAGGACTAAAGACACTTCCCTAATGTGTTGCCCCTCTCACTAGAATGTGAGCTCCTTGAGATCAGAGATGCTCTTACTTTTCCGTGTGAATCCCAGTGTTTATCACAGTGCTTTGTACATAGTAAGTGCTTAATAAATGTATTCATTCATGCATCTGCTTGTTCATCCAAATGTTTGAATGACTGGAAGTTTTTGTACCATTTCCTAACTGAAGGGAAGATGTGAGCACTTCATAGGGCAACAGATAATGAAGAAAATGTAGTTCAATTTTTGTTGTTTGTTTTTAAATCATTTCCAACTCTTTGTAACCCCTGTGGGGTTTTCTTAGCAAAGATACTAGAGTGGTTTGCCATTTACTTCTGAAGATCATTTTATGGATGAAGAAAGTGAGGCAAACAGGGTTAAGTGACTTGCTCAAGGTCAAATAGCTAGTAAGTGTGTGAGGCTGTATTTGAACTCAGGAAGGTGAGTCTTCCTGACTCTACACCTGACAGACTTTATACTATACCACCTAGCTGCCCTTGGATCTAATTATGCAAGGTCTTTAATCAAGGGCTGAAAAAGTCAATTTACTTTGGTTCTGGGAGGCAGGCAGTCATGAGGAAAACTGTCTTTATATGTGTAAATGTGTTCTGAACCACTTTTCATGGTGAGGGTGTAGAAATAGTAGGATAGAGATTAGACCTGTGATTTTATTATTAGGGAACTCCCAGGTAAGGAAATTCTCTCTCCCAAAGCCAGTCAGCACCTTCTACTACGAGTCTTATCAAATTGCATAGAGTACTGAGAGGTTAAGCAATTTTCCTAGGGTGTCTCAGCTAGTAAGTCTCACAACTGGAGCTAGAATTCTGGTCTTTTCTGGAACCAAGGCTAGCTCCTAATTCATTATAACATGATGCCTCATTTGGCCTTTATGGATTCTAGAGTTAGAGAACTCAAGTTCAAATCCTCCCTCTGACATTTTACTGTCTGTATCACCTGAAATGAACATGTGCCTCAGTTTCTACATGTGTAAAATCAGGCAAATTAAATTGGATGGTCTCTACCGTCATTTCCTCTTCTAGTTTTATAATCCTAAGATGTAATAAAGGAACTTGACTTTCCCTGGGGCTGCATTTTCTCATCTGTAAAATGAGATAGTTGGCCTGGAAGACCTCAGGGGTTCCTTCCAGGCCTCAGTCAACATCCTCTGCTCCCACTAGAAGGGGTTCATTTTCTTTTAATCAGCATACTGAGGGTGGTGAGTGAGTCATAAAGAACAGGATTTCCTCATTCTAGTTATGGCATTGTTTTATAATGAAGAGGCTTAGATTCAAAGTCAAAAAACTGGGTTCAAATCCCAGTTTTGTCCCTTGCTTCAAGTGTCATCAGGGGGCATAGTGCAGACAGTACTAATCTTGGAGTCAAAAAGACCCAGGTTCAGATCCTGCCTCACACTCATTTGCAGTGTGATCTTTGGGCAAGTCACTTAACCTGTCTACCCCTGTTTCCTCATCTGTAAAATTGGGGGAATAAATAAGTACTTCAGCAAGGTTGTTGTGAGAATCCAATGAGGTCATATATGTAGTAAACTTTGCAAGTCTTGAAGTGTTTTATAAAAGTTAGGTATTATTGTAGCTACTGTGATTGTTTGTTTCTTCATCTATTAAATGAGGAAGTTGGAGGTTGATTCCAACTGTGAATTCTATGATATTCTCACAAAATTGCCATATCAGGATTTCCCATTCCCCTTAAAATAAGGAAGAGCCCCTAGGGTGGTCATGCTGTGCTCTGAAAGATTAAAAGAAAGAGAATTGACCTGGAATACAGTCTCACTCTCCACCAAGGGCTGTGCTATAGCAGAACTGTGTTTACCCCCTGTGTGCTGTCCCAGGGAGAAGGGGAGCTGACCTTTTGAGCATTTGACTCCTGTCTAGTGATGTGCTATTGAATTAGCTGGTGCACAATGTCCCCACCATTGTGTTCTGACTTGATTCTTCCCTGTGGCACATTTTTGATACATACAGTGAGGTCTTTCTGGCTTTGCTTTACCAGAAAAAGTCTGCTTCATCTCCTGCTCAGGTCTCCAGGGATACTTTGAGGGGTTTGAGAGTACCCCATCCCCAATGCCATTGACTTGAGTTCTCACTGACTGTACCCCATCTTTCTAATATTAGTTACTTAATATTTATTAGCTTTTCCAAGGGGATATTTACTTCAAAAATAGAAGAAAGAGGAAAAAAGTACAACTCTATGCCCCCAACCTTTTAGGGGTACACCCTCCTCTATACCATTTTGTTCTCTGGGGTGAATGGGGCTAACACTAAAAGTTAACTTTCTAGATAACTTTTGGTCCCAGCAAAATAGCATCCAGATATGACATGACTTTTTGGATGCATCCTTATCTCCACTACCACTGACTGTGTCCCAAAAGGTCACACTGCTTGCTCCTTGGGGAAAGGGTACTGGGCTGGCTTCCACACTGTGGCCTTTAACTATCAGATTTCTGGAGGCCCACTCTCTGACCTTTTGAAACTCATAAGATCAGAGCCTCCAGATTAATCTCCATTAAATAGAATGAAATGGGCTGAGGAGAAGGTAAGTCTGGCAAACAATCAGTCTGTTTTCATGAGGCTGCATGACCTCAGACTCCAGGGAGAAGGCTCAAGCCTTTCTCCTTACAGTGTTATCTATCACTCGACTATCAGCAAAGGAGTCAAACTACCAGAACAGAACCAAAGAGAAAATGGTGGGGAGCAAAGCTGAATCACCCTTTTTTGAATGCTCTGAAGTCAATCAAGGAGCCTTCTATTCACCAACAGGCGAGGTGACCAAAATCAATTACAAAATGTCTACACATGCTCTAATTTCTCTAAGGTATTTGCATTACAAATCATAGTAATTCTCTCTCAGAAGCATCTACCAGCCTCTTCTACACAGAAATATTTCTGCCAAGGTTCTCTGGGGGTGAGTCAGTCATACAAAAGAGATGTTCTGATTGCTTGGAAAAAAATGAAATTAAATAAGTTACCTAATTTTCAGTGTGAGCAGTTTCACCTTGAAAATTGGCAAATGCTACTATTAAGGACATTATTTATTGTTTCGTTCATTGTCTAGGTTGAAGAAAGCAACAGGTAAAATGTTAAGAAAGCTCATTCAACTTTTAAATATTTCATGCATACATTTTCCTTCTGGAAAGCCAGTAGTTAAACATTTACCAGTGCATGTCTGATGATAACTGGTCGGTACGTTGATGAAATTGCTGATTCTATATCTACAACATCTCTCACATTTCCCCCTTGTGTCTACTTACACAATGACCCCCCCCATCTCAGATTTAATCGTCTCTTACCAAAACGATTGCTGTAGCCTCATAATTAGACTCAGAAGTTCATTGACTTAAATGTGGAGGAGACCTTAGAAGTCATCCATCGAACCCCTTCTTTGGAAATCCCAACAACTACTTTTATATTTTTCTTACATAAAAATCCCAAAGCCGATGTGAACTGATATAACCATTCTGGAGGGTAATCTGGAACTATGCCCAAAGGGCTATAAATAATTGCATACCTTTTGACCCAGTAATACCACTGTTGGGGTTGTATCCCAAAGAGTTCATAGAAGTGGGAAAAGGACCCATATGTACAAAAATATTCATTGCAGCCCTCTTTGTGGTGGCAAAAACCCGGAAATTTAGGGGATGTCCATCAATTGGGGAATGGTTGAACAAGTTATGGTATATGAATGTAATGGAATACTATTGTGCTATAAGAAATTGGAAGGAGATGGACTTCATAATTACCTGGAGAGGCTTATATGAATTGATGCTAAGTGAGAAGAGCAGAACTAGGAAAAGTTTGTACACAGTCACAGAAACATCATATATATGACGACCAACCTTGATAAACTGGACTCTTCTCAGCAATGCACAGTTAAAAGACAACTCTACAAGTTTAAGAATGGAAGGAGATACCTACACTCAGAGAAAGATCTAGAAAGACCAGATTTTAAATGGAGACTGAAGCAACATATGCTATTGTTCTTTTCCATGTTTGATTTTTTTCTTTTGTTGTTTTTCTTTCTTTTCACATTATTCTCCCCATTGGTTACAATGCTTCTATACAACCAGACTATTTTACAATGTGAAAGTGTTTGCAGATCCCATACATGATTGTACACCATGATGGGGGGGGGGAAGGGCGGGGAGAAAATCTGAAACTCAAGTGATTCTGTAAATGAATTTTGTAAACCAAAAGTAAATAAACAAGTCAATACATCTAAAAACAAACAAACAAAAACAATACCACAGCCAAGTCTTAGATCAATCCCTAGGACAAAGGTAACTAACACTTCCCCAGGTCTGCCCCATGGATTCTTAGCTCACTACCATCTCAAACTGTGGTTGGTTGATGAGTACAGGGCAAGGAGGAAGCTTCTGGCTCAGGTTTACTGATAACAACTACAAGGCTCCTTCAGGGCAAAGACTGTTGGGATTTTTGTTTGTTTTTTTATGTCTTTGTGTATCCCCAGCACTTAGTATAGTCCCTCACACATGGTAGGTTCTTAATAAATGTTTACTGAATGAATGAATGAAGCTGTAGATATTGGTGCTGGCCTTCCCTGATGTTGAAAGAGTGTAAGTAATAGAGTCCTGATTTTAAATTGCACTGGGGACTAGCCCATTTGGGTAGTAGCCCTGGATTTGGAATCAAGAAGATCTGAGTTCAAATGTGACCTTATTAGGTGTGTGACTCTGAATAAGCTGCATACTGTCTGTTCTACTAAGCTTCCTAATCTATAAATGAGAATAATAAAGACACATACTTCAGACGATTGTTGTAAGGATCAGAGGAGATAATATATGTAAAGTGCTTGCCAAATCTTAAAAGGCCATATTAATGCTAGTTCTTATGGCTAGAGCAGGAGAAGCAATCTCTATTTCAAGGTTAAGGCAGAGGTGAGCCAAAAGTGGACTCCACATGACCTTCCCTATACCTTTGAAAATATTCTTCAAAGCCCTTGGCTGTGAGGACCTCCCCTGGTCTCTAAAGCCTGCCCTGAGCTATCTGCAAATATATCTGCAGTCTGATGATCAAAAGAAACACCCAGGACTGTTATCCAAATCCCTTCTTTTCAGGCCAGGAGTTGATGAAGAAAGGGCATTAAAAGACAAAAAATATTTATCTAACTCAAGTTCCACAGGTAAATGGTCACACAATCTAAACAAAAATAATAAGTAGCAATTCAGGTGGTTTGGAAGCTGGAGTGGGCTCATTGTTGTCTCAGTGGGCATTCATGTGCAAAGTATATGGATAATAATTTGCATTCTCTTAAACTATTATGCTCCATGACCATGTTGGGGGAGAGCGTCTAGGATAAATAGAGCAAAAACATTTGGGGGGAATACTTATTTTTTTAAAGAAAAGAAAAAAATGCTAGCATAGTTGGTCTTGCCTGCTGCTACCTTAGAATCACCAGGATAATGCGGGGGTAAGGGTGGGGAAAATCCTAATTATTTTATCTTTGCTCACAGTGGTGTCTGTTTACCACAGTTCTGAGAATGGAGGTTTTTCTTAGCATCTCCCATCTCCTATCTTATATATCTCCCATGTATAATACAGAGGAATTTTACAATTCAAAATTTTTCCCAGTTTTTTCCCCCAAATTTCCCCAAATTTCAAGTTTCTTCCTATAGAGCATCTTTATAATACTACTTTATGTAATATTAATATTTCTTTTTCTTAATTCAGTTGGGCAGAATTGTGGTGAAATTGTGTGTGTGTGTGTGTGTGTGTGTGTGTGTAAACAGCATTTAGATGAGTGTCTAACATCACAGCAATTGAATCTGCTTCATCCCTCCATAGGGGAGATTCTGTTAGAGAACAGCCCATGTTCTCTTCATTTCTGAAAGAATAAGCCAGTTTCCTATAACAGGTCACTCCCCCAAAGTCCCTTATTTTCATTTACTTGTTGACATTTGTGGAAAAATAGAGCTAAGTGAAAGTTGATGGAGTTTTAGAGCATGTGCTCAAATCCTTCACAAACTGAATTTCTCCAATCCTTTTGTCTTAGCTTCTCATTTTCTTAAATACTTTGGGCAGACGTTTCTGAGGGGACACAGTGGTTCAGTGTCCTAGAAAGGGTAGGCCAGTTCATTCAAACCAGTTGCATTTGTTGACACAGTCTTTGTCGTTTACCAGAGAATGAAAGTTCTCTAAGCTGTGCTGAGAATGCCTACACAATGACAAAATAATGGGTGGATTCAGTCGATTTGGTGGGAAAAAAGGGAAGGCTTCATAAATCGATTATTTCTGCTTGCTTCAACCAACCATTAGATTGATTGAATTAAAATTAATTTAATTGCTTTTGCTTTTGCTATTGTACTATTGTTAAAATGGGGCCTGATATGTCTTCACCTGCCCAACAATAGATATAACTCTCTATGTAATATTTGCATATGTAAAATAATTGTATAATACTATTGTGTATATATTACAGAAAGGAATAGAATAGTAGCTGATATAAGCTTAAGGTTTGCAAAGTGCTTTCCAAATACTGTCTCATTTTCTCACAATAACACTGAGACAAAGTTGCTATAATTATCCACTTTTTTACAAATGTGGACACTGAGGTAAAGAGCAGTTTAGTGACTTGCCCAGGTTGCACAGCCAGTAGCAAGTGTTTTCCTGACTCCAGATACTGTCCTCTATTCACTGAGTCACCAAAGGACAAAGGGAGACAGTGTGACTTGTGATCTGGAGTCAGCTGGGCTCTGAATTCAGGTCCTGCCTCTGACATATTCTAGCTATATTATCTTGAATAAATCATTGAATTTCTTAGTGTCCTAAGGAAGCCACAAAGACTATAAATTGCAGAGAGGTTTCTGGCCTTCACTGAATCAGGGAATTTCCTCATTGGGATGAAATCAGAGGAATGGATATATGTGTGTACCAGGAGTGTAGGCATGTACACACATATGTAATTTCATCTTTAAAGGACTCCATGCATGGAAACTCCTTCTTGGATGCAGACATGTAAATTGGAAATTCCTCATCTCCTAGAATTCCCTGAGGCCACTCAGAGGGTAAGTGACATTTCAATAGTCACACAGAAAAACTAGAACCCAGAGATTTCTGAGCCACAAGCTGCCCTGATACACTACACAAGATCATACATTTGCTCTCCTGGTGGTGCAAACATCTTAAATTTTTACTCCTTGGAGCTAATTGAAAATTTTGTGTGTGTGTGTGTGTATATGTGATTGAGTGGTTCAAAAATTTAGGGATGGGAGTGGGTAGTCAGACTTGTGTCTTAGGAAGAATATCTGGGCAACTATGTGAAGGATGAAAAGGAGGAAGGAAAGAAATCAGAAGACCAATTAAAAGACTACTACTGCAAAAGTCTAGGCAAGACAGGATGGGGGCCTGAAGTCAAATACTGACCATGTGAATAGAGGAAAAGATATGGATATGCAAAATGTTTTGAAAGTAGAAAGGTCAGGGGGTGGAGCCAAGATGGCAGGAGGGAAGCAGGAAAACTCCGTGAACCCTCCCCATAACCACCTCAAATACCTCTAAAATATTACTCTGAACTAATTTTAGGGCTACAGGATCCACAAAGTGATAGAGAGAAACAAATCTCCCACTGAAGGAAGACCATCAGGCCAGAAGAAAGGATCCATCACAGTGTGCTGGGAGCCAGCCCAGCCCCATGTGAGCAGTGGTTTTAGCCCCAGGGAGGCCCTAACCAACAGCAGCTAGAGTGGACTTCTGGATAGTGGATCACAAGCAGCTGTGGTGGTTTCCAGAAATATCAACCCATAAATGCCAAAGATAAAGTAAAAAGTCAGTGGAACTCTGTTGGAACTGAGAAGGACTAGGAGTATAGTCCATCCTCTGCCCCCAGAGTAAGAAGCAGTGGAGAAGCAGCAGAGGTGTGGCAAGTTATGCAACCACCTCCACATGGCTGCTTCAGGGTTCCTGGCCTGCAGATATTAGGGGGACCAAGTGACCATTCTGAGGTTAATCACTCTTGCTTTAACCTGCGTACGTTGGTCTTCACGGTCTTAGGTGGTGGTCCTGAGATGTGTGACCAGTGAGCCAGAGCTTGTGGGGGCAGCAAGAGGGCACAAACTAATACCTCTAGAAGCTGTGAAAACTCCAGACATTTGGGAGAAAGCTCTCCTCTCTGGAAGCAGGGTTTTACTGTAGCAAAGAGCTCAAAAGTCAAGCAATTGAGTGACAACATGAGCAAACAAAGCAAGCATAGCAAACAAATGTTAGATACCTTTTTTGGTAACAAAAAGGATCAAAGCATGGAATGAGAGGAAGACAATGAAGTCAGAACTCCTGCACCAAAAGCTTCCAAGAAAAATATGAACTACTTACAGGCCATGATGAAGCTCAAGAAGAACACTGAAAATCAAGTAAGAGAAGTAGAGGAAAAATGAGAATGATGCAAGAAAATCATGAAAAGAGTCAACAATCTAACTGAAGAAAATAACACCTTAAGAAACAAACTAATTCAAATGGGAAAAGAGGCCCAAAAAGCCAATGAGGAGAAGAATGATGGAAAAAAGCTCAATTTGCCAGATGGAAAAAGAATTTCAAATGCTCACTGAAGAGAATAATTCCTTCAGAATTAAATTGGAGCAAATGGAAGCTAATGACTTTATCAGAAATCAAGATACCATCAAACAGATCCAAACAAATGAAAAAATAGAAGGTATTGTGAAATATCTCATTGGAAAAACCACTGACCTGGAAAATAGATCTGGGAGAGATAACTTGAAAATTATTGGACTACCTGAAAGCCATGCCAAAAAAAAACCCTTAGAAACCATCCTTCAAGAAATTCTTAAGGAATATTGCCCTGATGTTTTAGAACCAGAGGGCAAAATAGACGTTGGAAGAATTCACTGATCGCTTCTTAAAATACATCCCAAAAAGAAAACTCCTAGAAATATTATAGCCAGGTTTTGGAGTACCCCGATAAAGGAGAAAATATTACAAGCAGCTAAGAAGAAACAATTTGAATATTGTGGAAACCCAATCAGGATAACACAAGATCTAGCAGCTTCTACATTAATGGATTGAGGGGCTTGGGATATAATATTTTGGAGGTAAAAAGAGCTAGGATTAAAACCAAGAATCACCTACCCAGCAAAATTGATTATAATGTTCCAAGGGAAAATAAGGTCATCCAGTAAGGTGGAGGACTTTCAAACATTCTTGCTGAAAAAAAAAAACAGAACTGAAAAGAAAAACTGAGTATCTTGCCACACCGGAAAGTAGGGGGGATGGGGATGAGAGGTGCGATGATGGCGGGGAGGGCAGAGGACAGGGAAGGTTGCTGGAAGTACACACTTCTGTAAAGGGACAGGGACATGGTAGAGAATAGAACAAAGGGGGACAGGAAGGAGGGACATATAATCAGTCTCTCACAATATGCCCAATGTGGAGATGTTCTTTGAAATTACACATGTACAGCCTGTATTTAATTGCTTGTCCTTCCAGTGGGGGTGGGTGATGAGGGAGGAAGGGAAAGAATCTAGAATTTAAAGTTCTATAATCAAATGTTTAAAATATATATGTATATATACATGTATCATTATCATTATTAACTATATCCAACTGGGAATTAAGATATACAGGCACTGTGGTAGGGAGATCCATCCTGCCCTACCAGAAAGTCAGAGGGGCTAGGGTGAGGACATAGGATAGAGCAAATTGGGGGAGGGGTTATGCAGTGGGATGGCTGTTTCGAGGTGTTGGGTAGGGAAAAGATGGAGAGAAAATTTGTAACTCAAAATCTTGTGGAATTTAATGATGTAAACAAGAAAATAAATAAATGAATACAAAAAAGAATCTGGATTTCAAAGTTTTAAAATCAAATGGTTTTAAAAAAAGTATTATTTATTATTTTTTCATGTAACTGGGAAATAAGATATACAGGCACTTATCCATCTTGCCCTATCTGAAAGTTGGAGGGGGTATGGTGGAGGATATGGGAGAGAGCATATTGGGGGAGGGTATATTCAGTGGGATCACTGTTTTGGGGTGGTGGGTAGGGGAAAGACAGGGAGAAAATTTGTAACTCAAAATCTTGTGGAAATGAATGTTGTAAATTAAAAATAAAACATGAAATTTAAATAAAAAATAAAATGAGGAGGGGAAAAAAGAAAAAATGAATGTTAAAATTTTTTAATGAAACTAGGAAATATTTAATTAAATAAAATATATTTTAGAAAAAGAAAGTAGAAAAGAGACATGGTGAGTGATTGAACAGTGAGGGGGTGAGTGTCCAGAGTGATTAATCAAATTATATAATCAAATTCCAAATTAGTTTTGTCTCTTATATTCCCTAGACAAATCTACACACTCTCCTAAATATATGTAGATTCCCCATGGTTTGTTTCTCTTGATTCCCACCCTAATCCCATTTCTTCAACTACCCAAAATGACTTGCAGTGACCTTGTTCCTCTTTACTGCCTATTTGAATATGAGTCCTCTTTCAAAGCCCAAGTTATTATCTAACTTCCCAGTGTAGCCATGCTTCATCACCACCAGCCCAAAGTCATCCCTCCTCCCCTGATTTTTTCTAGTTAAAAAAAGGACTCTAGAGAGTCTCTGCCACTCTCAATATTTATTCATTCATTTAAAAAATATCTATTGCATACCTGTTGTATTCCAGACTTACTTTCACCTGTACTGTCAACTAGTTGTGGGCAATATAGAAGACTGGACCTGGGGTCTGGGAGAACTGAGTTTAAATCCTGTCTCACACGCTTACTTGCTATGTGGCCCTAGACAGGTGCTTAAATCTCTCTTTGCCTCAATTTTCTCATCTGTAAAGTAGTGTCTATCTCAAAGGGCTGTTGCAAGGGTCCAGTAAGAAAAAGTAAGGTCATATGTAAAGCATTTTGCAAACCTTAAAGAATTCTACAAACATTAGCTTTATTTCTTCACTCGTATCTTTGATCTACAGAATACCAGTTGTGCCAAATTTAAATGTTGTGTTTTTCAAATGAAATGATGTGTTTATTTGTATGTACTTACATGTGCCCATGTGGTCTCTCCCTAGAGAATGTAAACTCTCCAAGATCAGGGCCTTTTATTTTTGCCTTTGTATCCCTCACCAGGTTAGACAACTAAGTGAACATTTAATACTATTGATTAATCAATTGATTGAAAGAATGAATAGATGTAAAGATGATTGTGAATTTTAAAGAAATAATGATCATTGGTATTATTGTCATTATTAACTAGGATCTCTTGTTGGTCTTTGATGATCAATAATTGAATTCTCTTTATCACAAATGTTATAAAATCAGAGGTCTAAAGCTGGGAGAGACTTCAGAGGGCCTCCTTTTTACAGATAGAAAAAATGAGTACCAGAGTGATTAAATGAGTTTCCAGAGGTTGCATAGGTAGCAAGCATCAGAGATGGGATTAAAAGTTATGTCCTCGGGGGCAGCTAGGTGGTGCAGTGAATAGAGCACAGGCCCTGGAGTCAGGAGGACCTGAGTTCAAATCTGGCCTCAGACACTTAACATAAAAATTAGCTGTGTGACCTTGGGCAAGTCACTTAACCCCAACTGCCCTCCGAAAGAAAAAAAAAAGCACACACACAAAAAAGTTATGTCCTCCCACCACCACTCCCAGCTCCAGAACCAGTGCTGTTTCCTCTGTGCCAAGCTGCAGACCATTTATAAGGGGGCTGTGATATAGTAGAAATAAAAGTCACCAGATTTGGGTCATATTCAAATTCTCTCTCTGCCCCTGGCTGCTTATGTGACCTTGAGAGACACAGTGCTTGTAAGGGCCAGTGTCCTTATCCCTGATATGAGTGAATTGGATTAGATGACCTGAAAGTTTCCTTTAAGCTACTAAAAATTCTTGTGATTAGGTCCTCTCTATCAATAAAGGAAATAGCAAGGGGAAATGCATCAGAGATGATAACTCTAAAAACTACACCGCTGATTTTTTTTTTAAAAACCATCGATTTCTTGTTCTGGTTCCAAAATCTTAACTTTACTCTGATTTCTTGCTGTCCTTGCCTTGGTGGCCACAGCAGCCCATAAGAGATGCCTCAAGCTCACAATGCTGTCCCTTGTCTTTATTCAACAGGATTTGACCAGCGCCTGGTGTTTATCTACTGGTGTGTGCCAGCTCCAATAGATTAGCTTCTTGTAATTCTTTCCTCCACTTTTCCTTCCCCCCGAGGACACATCTATATCAAGGAGCTGTCTAATTACTGAGTAGGTGAAGAATAGAAATTTGTTAGGCCAGCCTTGTTCTCACTGTCAGGAGCTTTGGAGAGCTCAATACTGGCTCTATCATCCATCTCTTGTTTACCCCCACATCAAAACAGATCAAAGAAGCAAAGACTGGTGGTCACAAAGGCGGCCACTTCCTAGCAGATCACCCATGCTGTGTATCAGAGAAATATTGTGCCACTTCTGTGGGACTGACATTGAAACGACATTGTAATCCCGGCCATCTGTCTTCCTTCTCTAGATGTCGATGAATGTGCGGTAGTGAACGGAGGCTGCCAGCAGAGCTGCATTAACACTGAGGGCTCCTTCTACTGTGAATGTGATATGGGATACAGACTCCATGCTGATGGACGCACCTGCATAAGTGAGTAAATATTAGAGCCAGCTTGAAGCCCTTTCCAATGAAAATCGACCTAGCCATGTGGGGGCCCTGGAGGAAGGCTTGCTCTTGAAAAGAAAAACCTCTATAGAATCCATCAGTAGTTCACAAATACAATACTACTGCTTGGTCTCAAAAATAGTTGGTCTTAAAAAGGCAACAATCTCCATGGGATTTCTAAATGATCTTTTTCTTTTAAATTGCTCATCTGAAAGGTGTGGCTTGGTCAGGATGGTGTTGGATTGGGAGCTCTGAAAACCTCTTTAATGGACTGCAGAGCATGATAGAAGCAATATTTCTGGAACTTCTACTTTTCATGATTTGGAATCACAGAACTTGGGTTCAGATTCTATCTTGCTACTTCCTGTGTGACCTTGAACAAGTCATATCATTTCTGGAACACCAATAATATTATTGATAGTATTATCAATGACCAGCAATTGAATTCTCTTTAGAGAGATGGCAGTATGTGATGCCAAAAAAACCTTTTAGTCTTTTTTTTTTGTAAAAGCAGAACTTTGGCATATATGATCACTAAAGTCCCTTTTAACTCTAACTGAATGGCCATATAAATGCAATGGGTCTGTGTATCATAAACTTCTATTATACCAATTCTCTTTAGTTAGTTAAGAAAAATTTATTAGATGCCTACTCTGTGTCAGACACTGTGCTAAGTACTAAGGATTCAAAGAAAGACAAAAAACCAGTCTCTGTCCTCAAGGAATTCACATTCTAATGGGGGAGACAACATGTAAATAACTAGACATTCATAAGATATATACTGAATAGATGGAAGGTAATCTGAGACGGGAAGGCACTTGCAGGTGAGGGGACCTGGAAAGGACCACTGCAGAAAGTAATCTTTGTGTAGACTTGAAGGATGCCAAGGGGAACCAAGAGGTGGAGATCACCACATACCAGACTTGCAAGACAGTCAATTCAAAGGCATGGAAATGTAGTATGCAATGTTGTGTTTGAAGAATGACAAGCTTCATCCCTGGAGTTCCAAAAGCATGAAGAAATAGAGGCCTTTTCCTGCTTTAGGAAGCTAGGTGAGGCAGGGAAGAGTGCTGGACTTGGGAGTTCAGGCAGCCTGATTTCCAGTCCTGCATCAGACACATCTGGGCTGTACAGCCCAGGTCAAGTCATTTAGCCTCTCTTAAGGTTGCATTTCCTCATTTGTATATGGAGTTAGTATCCTGCTCCCCAAGTTGCTTCTACGGTTTAAATCACACAGAGCTTTGCAGCTGGGTGAATGCTAGTCATTCAAGTTTCTCATCTTCATGAATTCTAATCCAGCCTCAGACATTTACTAACTGTGTGACCTTGGGCAAGCCACTGAACTCTGCCTCAGTTTCCTCATCTGCAAAATAAGGAAATGGCAAAGTGCTCTAATATCTACACAACGGAACAAGTACTACATAGTACAATGTCAGCTGTGTACGATGTGTGAAAGAATTGGGTTACAAAAATGACTCTACTTGTTCAGATGGTAGAAAGAAATATTTAAGTTGTTTTGTTTTAGATTCCTTTCTTACCTGTATTAGAAGAGTGGCATTTCTGTTCGCCTGATAGACCCAACATGACTACTTTGGGCCATTCGGACAGTAGCTTCTAATGGCTAGTAGAAGACTTTGGGAAATGTTACCAGGATTACCTAGATACTTCTTAGTTATAACCTCAGTCAGCTTGCAAGGACACTTTGATGAAATGAGGGAGGGTTGAGGGAGAAAAGAGCTGTTTCTCCAATAAAATTCCGGAGAGAGGGGGGGAAAGAGGGGAGGAAGGAGGGAGGTATGGGGAGAGAGAAGAGAGAGAGAGACATAGAGACAGAGAGAGAGACAGAGAGAGAGGGAGAGGGAGAGGGAGAAGAAGAGGGAGAGGGAAAGGGAAACGGAGAGGAAGAGGGAGAGGAAGAGGGAGAGGGAGATCCTGAGAGATAAATAACTTCTACTGTGCTATTTCCTCAGGGTCTCCTTGGGGAAGCTACAAAGAGAAATGAGCCTTCATGCTTGATGGCCTTGATATAAATACATTACCATGTCCACCTAGTCCAGCTGAGTAGTGGGAGGACTGCTTTAGAGAAAGGGTGACATATAATGTTGATCAAGAAGAATTTCCCCTTTCCATGGCTGGATGCCTGGCCTTCACTGCAGGGATTTCCCCTGACCGTTTTGGTCCATGGCAGTTGCTGATTTGCCAATGCTGGCTTTGTAATTTCTCTCCATCACATAGTATTAAAGACCTACAGTACCAAGTCATACTCTGTAGAGGAAATATTGACCTTGGAGGGCAGATTCAGTGAATTACAGAAGGTAGTTATCCCATTTCTGGATCGATTCTTGCTTCTAGTTTCAAAGAAAATTTATGAAGCAGGGGATTATAAAGTAGTAGCCTGCTGTATTCAGACGATCATAAATTTTAGCTAGAAGGTACTTGAGATGTCATCTAGTACAATGTTCTTATTTTACAGATAAGGAAACTGAGGCTTAGAAAAACTTAAGTAACTTGGCCAAGGTTGTCCAGGTAAATGCATCTGAAGGTCAGGATTTGAACCCAGATTCCTTGACTCTAAATCCAACATTCTTTCCACTATGTCACACCTTGATATTTTCAGATCTTTTTAGTAAGACACCATAAACACATCAGATGCAGTATGCTAATTTCATTTTAAAGTAATAGACATTTTTGAAAGTCTGAAGATTACTTGAATTTTAATTCATCAGATAAAATCAGTAAATTTCCTCCCACTTTTTCCCCTGGTTGTTGTTTTTCTGCAATTACGGAAATGCTAGTTAATAGACGGACTCACTTGACCTTTTGTGTGTCCAAGGCAGTATGTAATGCCAAGGTCAAAGGCGAAGTGACACTCAATACTTAAATGTCACTGTAGGAATGACTAATCCATCAGTTCACAATCTCAACATCATTCATTAAATGACATGTTATTTGATGACATTCTCTGAATTATTGAGATATGGTTTTGTTTCCTTGTGTTTTGGGCAATTTGAGTCACTTCTTGCACTTGTTCTTTTCTGATATCAAATCTTTATGAAACTGGGATTTGGGTGGTTGAGATACAAATGCCAGTATCATATGAAAATCAATATAAAACATGAAATGAGGGTGATGGTGCTCAATCTCTTTCCATTTTTGAGAAGGTTTTCAGTACCCAATATACACATATATTTCTTTAGTGAGTAATTGTGGTTACTTAAAAATTCATTTTAATATTATTTTTCTTTCATTGTTTAGTTATTATCTTTCAATTGGCTACAAAATTGTTGGGACACAAATACTTGTCAAGTTGTGTGGACCAAACTACTTAATCAATAAAACTGTCAAGCATATCTTTTGGTCAGTGGGCACTGGTGGAAAAAATACTGGAGAGTCACAAAAGGTGCCATGAACAGAGAAAGTTTAGTCACTTCTGGCATATGGGAAGACAGCAAACATAAACACTCCCCACAGCTCACAATTCATCTTCTGCAAGACATTAAGATAATATGATACCCATACTGAAAACTATACTTCTGGCTCTTTAAATTCTCCCTATCTTCCAGGGTCAGTTTCTGAATGTAAATTTTCCTTTATAAGCTTTAGAGATTGAAAGAGTTTCAAGAGCCCTGACTATAGGTGCTTCATTTTACAAATATGGAAACCGAGACCTAGAGTTGTAAAGCCACTTTCCTGAGGTAACACAGATCATAAGTGACAGAGCTATATTTTGAACATAGTTCTTCTGACTCAAAATCCAGCACTTTTTCCACTCAAGGCAACACTAAATGCTATAGAATCAGTTTAAAATAGCAGAGAGGATACTGTATCTGGCTTCAGGAATGTCCTGGGTTCTTCTAACCTTGCCTCCAACACTTACTAGCTTTGAAACACTGGATAAATTATTATCTGTCCTAGCCTTAGTTTCTTGAATTGTAAAATGGGAATAATAATAATAATAATACCAATTATTGACTACCTCACTTGGCTTTCAATGAGGAAGGAGTTTTAAGGAACTTAAAAACTTTTTCAAGTAACAATTAGGAGTGATGTTGTTAGAATTATCTAAAGCTTAAGAAACCAGAATCTCTGAGGAACCAAAGTCGTGATAGGAAAAACAGTAGAAAGACATACAATGGACAGAAGAAGGACAAAGCATCCATTTTCAATAATAATTCTCCATATATGTGTGTATAGATATGCATGTATACATGTGTGAATATGTATATGTGTAAGTATATGCACATGCATGCATGTATACACATATTCATCTTCATATATATGTGTATATTTTAAGGCAAAGACTTTTTCTCAACTTTCTTAAATCCCATAGATTTCTCAATATGATGTGTTTAGAAGCTGATGGAATAAATGACATTAATCAATCTTGTGGGCATAACGAGTATAAATGCAATCTACAAGTACGTTGGGAATAACATAATTTGGTAGATTTCATGTGAAAGTAAAAGAATTTAAATGTATTTTCTAGTTAATGAAAGCATATTTAAAATAAACCGGGAATTGATTATACTATCAAATGTCTATAATTGTACAAATAATGCTTTACATTGTGAAAAAAAATTCAGAGATCTCCAATCTAGACATCATTAACAATTTCTTCTAATAATTATGAACATCTTACATTTCTATGTCCTTTTCACTCAACAACCTGTGAGGGGTACACATTTTGACATTCCTTGAATTATTGAGGAAATTGAATCTCAGGAAGATTAAGTGTCTGACCCGACATCACTTCTCAATTAAATGTCAGAGTTCAGATGCAGAAGTAGATCTTCTAAGCCTAAAGAGCAAGAAGTTTACCCCACCACACCCCCTTACATCATGCTTTCCCAGAGAACTTTTCTAAGGAATAAAGTCATTGAGGGAAATGGGGGGGGGGCAGAATCATGTCCTTTCCACAGTCTTTCTAGGATTAAACCTCTTGCTGTCATTCTCTGCTATGAAAATACCAAGAACTGGATTGTTCTGAAATGATCAGTTATTCTTTTTTTGAGAAACTACTTTCATAGACTTAAGAATATATTTCTTTATGGTGTAAATGATCACAAAATCATAGGATTTCAGAGCTATAAGGAACCTCAGTGCCATTCTAACCCAACCCATACTTTCTATAATATACTCCAAAAGGCGTCTTTCAGCTCTTGCTCCAATACTGGGTGAAGCTAACCCATTACAACCTGCAGCATCCCACATCACTTTTGAACAGCTCCAATGGTTAGTATGGTTTGCTTTATTAAGTCTAAATTCTACTCTGCAACTTCCATCCATTTCTCTTTTTCTGCCCTCTAGGGCCAACTAGAACCAACCTCAATCCTCTTCCATATGACAGCTCTTCAAATACTTGAAGAGAACTATCATGACCTTGTTAAGGTGACTCTTCTTACATTAGAAGTATTGGGGCTATAGATGGGAGCAACTGACAGTAGCACATAAATACTCCCTTGTTATTATGGAAACCTTTATAGCAGAGGGAAACAAAGTGACTAATGAACCTGAAAAGTCCCGTAGTTAGCTGTACAATATACTTTGGAACTCCCAAGTTTTAGTTGTAACTTAACTATGATTCACAAAACCTCCTTTCTCTCACTTCCATTTGTAATAATAACCTTGTAAGACATGTGTTCAGCTCCAAATCTCCATTCATAATCATGTCCTTTGCCTGATATATTTGCTGAGCTTGGCCTTCCCTGAGGGCTGGAATAATGAAATGACAGAAGGTTTTAATGCTTAAACAGTTTTCTTACCTGCCTTTCATGCCTGGAGCACGTATTTTTATTAACATCTGTATTAAAGCATAGTGATGGACATCTACAAAGTAAAGACTCTGATAAACAGTCTTTTAATAATTTTCATATCAAAAATTCTAGAATTCTTCATTTGAAGTGGCTTGGAAATCTATAGGATGTGGTTTTGTTCAGTGGCCCATCTGATTCTTCCTAAATTAGAAAAGAAAAGAAAAAAGATTCAGAAGCCATAATCCATGTAGTTAAATCTACAGGATTTCTATGTGATTAAATGTATAATGCACCCAAGTCAAAGGTCACATTTTAATTAATAAAAAGGAGAAGCTAGGTAGTCATAGACAGATATGAGGGAAGGACAGCTTGTAAGCCCAATTAACTTGGTGAGGTCCTTGATAAACCAGAAGGAGTTCAGTGTATTTCCTAAAAGCAGGTTTCTGGAAGTGCTGTATTTCAAAACATATAGAATTAAAGGAAGGAAAAACATCATTTTTACAATTGTCAGGATATGAGCTGGAGACATATCTGGAAGGAATTCATGACCTCAATTTCTTAATCAGAGATGCTTAAATGATTTGATAAGAGTAAAAGGAAACTCTGTCCATGGAATTGGAGAAGTCCCATATAAACTGGAAATAAAAGAGGTTAAAGACCTCCATTGTAACTTCCTTTCAATCACTTGCATTATTTATGCAACTGAATTAGAGGCAGCATCCTTTTCAGATGACAGCTGATGTCTTGAGAACATCCACAGCAGGTTATTTTTATAAAAAAGAAAGAAAGAAACTGTTTCGTTAACAGACTGATGGCGCCACTTATGAAACTCATCAGCATCCCAATATTGAATGACTTTGGGTGGAGTGTTAAAGTTACATTGTGGCAATCCTAAAAGTGAAATTTCAGGAACTTCTCCTTGAAAATCCATCAGCCTCCCAGTTTTCATCCTGCCCATAGAGAATTAACCCCAACGAGTCATTAAGCAACCTTTCCAAGTAGCTGCCCGTAAAATCGTTTCAGAAAAGTCTTTAGGAAGCTTCGTTTTTTTCTGGCATTCATAGTACCACAGAAGGTGAGATTGAAATGACCTCATCTCTGTTGGTTCAGGAGAGTTCCCTTGAGAGTTATTCCTAGGATTTTCTCTAGTCCAGTTTTTAGTATATCAAACAATAGATTTCCTCCTTACACTTTACGATCCAGAGGAAGAGAAAATTATGAGCCCATTGTTAGCTCTAAATATTTTTATTTACTCTTTTCTTTCTTTTTTGAGATGTTTTCATGCTCACAGTTAGTAGAACAAAGGTTTCCTCTGGAGACAGTAGTATAGTAAAACAACAACATGGGATTTGTCATCAGAGGACATTGGTTTGACATATTTCCCATGTTGTTGTTTTGTTATCTCCAATTCTTTGTGAGTCCATTGGGGATTTTCCTGGCAAGGTCACTGGAGTGGTTTGCTGTTTCTTTCTCCATTTCATCTTATAGATGAGGAAACTGAAAGAAACAGGGTTAAGTGACTTGCCCAGGGTCACAGAGCTAGTGTCTTATGACTGATTTTCAACTCAGGTCTTCCTGACCCCAGGCCCTTCACTCTATCCACTTCACCACCTAGCAGCCCTATTCTCCATGTGCCCTTGGACAAATCATTAGGTGTCAGTCAATAAGGGGGGGTTGGATAAATGACCTCTAAGATCCCTTGCAATTCCCAAATCCTATATTCTTTTGTACCCTTGACTTAACAGCAGCCCAGCAAATGGGAGATAGAAAGGGCTGGAGAAGCAGAGGCCAGTCTATCTGCTTAAAATGGGACTCTGAGCAAAGAAACCCTCCCCAGCGCCACCTCAACACAGGATATGCCAAAATAAGGACAAAACTGCCTTCCTGGCTTTACACTGGACACCTACATGTTTCCGTGTCCTTTGTCTCCGAGGTAGATTCCCACACTTAGATTATGAGCCCACCTCCCCACCAATGGGAGTGAAGACCAGTTGAGGGTTGGGAGTTTCTGTGCTAAAGGTATATAACTTTGTGCTCACTTCCTGCCTCTCCCCACTCTTGCCTGAAGCCTGACTGGAGCAGAGATGCACTTTCTCAAGATCATAATAAAATTCATTTTTGTTTTCACCTTGAGAAGTCTCCCTATTTTATTTAAATCTTTGATTTCTGACCCACACGTTTGTATATGTTCTATATACTAAGGGGTTGCTAGATAGGGTGCAGTGAATAGAGTGCTGGGCCTGGAGTATAGAAGACTCGTCTTCCTGAGTTCAAGTCTAACATCAGACACTTAATAGCTCCTGGACAAGTCATTTAGTCCTGTTTGTCTGTTTTCCTCATTGGTAAAATGAGCTGGAGAAGGAAATGACAAACCACTCCAGTATCTTTGCCAAGAAAACCCCAAATGGGGTCAGAGAGTCAGACAGGACTTAAAAACTATCTAACAACGACTGCATACCACACAACTGGCCCTCTTCCAGTAAAATACTTTGAGGGCAAGATGATGATTTTCTGTTTCTTTGTAGCCTTAAGGCCTATTACAGTGCCTTGCATAAAGCAGGAATATTAACAAGTATTGTTGAACTGAATAGATTATTGAATGGAAAAGCAGATGGGGTAGTGGACAGAGAGCCAGTTAAGACTTAGGAAGACTGAAATATAAGTCCTCTTCTGACAAATAATGACTGTGTGATCTTGGGGCTTCCATCTTTCCCCTCTCCCCTTCCATGCCCCCCACTGCCACCTGCACTATTTTCCAGTACTATAATTTACCAGAATTGTTGTCTTTACTATGAAAGGTGTTTCTTGGGTTGGAATTCCCAATACCAATGAAATAAGT
>CM053600.1:185743278-185764325 GCA_028646575.1 Pseudocheirus occidentalis | reverse complement strand
CGTACATTGAACTGGAGTAGGAAATGGCAAACTACTCTAGTATCTCTGCCAAGATTATCCCAAATGGGGTCACAGAGTAGGACACAATTGGAATGACTGAACAAATGTCAGTCTACTGTTTAAATTTTGCAAAATGTTTTATATACATTTGTATGCAGGTACTTTAGCAAATGACATGCTCAGTCCACTTTTTCATAATTCAAAGAAATTCTAAGTAGAGACTTCTGATGAATTATTATGTTCCAAAAGTTTGCAAACTAGAATCCTCAACAATTATGTGGCAAGGGGCCTGAAATCTCTGCAACGTGAGGGTCTCTTGAAGGAGACAAGGATGCTTACCCCAGAGAGGACTTGGCATGGGGTACAGTGGGGCGGGGAGGTGGGTCATGCTTGCTGTCTTCCAGTATTTGGAGGATCAGCAGGTGAATATGGAATTAGAATTTTCTATATGACTTCAGGGGCCAAATTCAGGATGTCACAACATGTAGATGTTGCAAAGGGGCTATTGTAGATCTAATATCAATTACCCTCCTGATACCATATCAATTGTAGAGAATCTAGACCTGGGGACCTGGGTTCAAATTCCACCTCTGATGTATACTGTCTATGTGACCTTGAGCAAGTAATCGAATGATGATATAGTGGATATAAACTGACCTTGAAGTCAAGAAGGCCTGGGTTCAAGGGCTCCCTTAGGAACAAACTGGCTGTGTGACCCTGGACAAATCACCTAACCTTTCCATGCTCTAAAAAACTTTCCAAGACTATATGTGAGGTGCTCATCATCTTCTGGGAAGTCCCTTAGAGTAATGAGATGAGGAGCCCAGTTCCCATCCTTATGGACAACAGAATTAAACACTACTTACTTTGAGGTCTAAATCAGAGATTTTTTTTCTAATTCAAAGTCAAATTTTCTTTTTTCTCTCTTTTTTTTCTTCAGCACTTTCTTTTTTTAATTTTTTGACTTGTTTATTTACTTCCAGTTTACAAAATTCAGTTATAGAATCACTTGAGTTTCAGATTTTCTCCCCTCCTTTCTACCCCCCTCCATGGTGGCGTACAATCATGTATGGGATCTGCAAACACTTTCACATGCTACAATAGTCTGGTTTTTCTTTTTTCAGCTGCAGCAATGGAAAGCAGAATTGAGGGTAATCTGGATCAGAGTACCAAATACAGAGCAAAAGGAAGAAAACCTGAAAGCACGATTTACTGGTGTTGTGTGGCATAACCACAGGATTTGGAGTCAGAGAGCTGGGTTAATGCCTAATACCCACATGACCTTGAATATATTCTTCCTTTCACTGGGACTCAGTTTCCTCATGAGGGCCTGGTCTAAATGGCTTCTTAAAGTCTATTCTCCTTCTAAATCTGGCATACCAAGCCACTCACGTGTTTGAAACTCCCATCAATATAAAGAAAATTTAGAGCAGTTTAATGGTGGAAAGCAATTACTGAGGCACACTAAAGAAAGGAATCTGTCATGAATCCTCCTTTTTGGTTCTCTTCACCCTGTGAGTGTGGATATGGAGAGCCGTTCATTCAAAAACGTGTGTGGAGGGCTTCCTGATACACAAAGGTGTGTGGGAGACACAGATATGAACATGAGATGCTCCTTGCCCTGAGGAACTTACAGTTTAATCAGGTATTATTATTATTATTATATAGGGTCTTGAAAGAGCATAATGTAGGTTAGAAAGGTGGCCTTGGAACCAGAAAGACCTGGGTTCAAGCATTGCCATTCTTGGTAGGTCACCAAATCAGGTAGGTCACCCAATCTCCCAACTCTCCAGGAAACCAGCAGTTTCCTCCACCAAAGAAATCCCAGATACAGAGGGGGGAAAGAGTGACTTAGGTCTTTTTTCCCTTAATTTTATATTTATTTATTTATTTATTGCTTTTTGGAGAGGGGGAGTTAGGACAATTGGGGTTAAGTAACTTGCCCAAGGTAAGTGTTAAGTATCTGAGGCCACATTTGAACTCAGGTCCTCCTGACTTCAGGCTGGTGCTCTATTCACTGCACCACCTAGCCACCCCTTCCTTATGTCTTACAAAGCCCTTTCCTCACAACAGCATGAAGTAAGTAGCTCAGGGATTGCTATCTCTGTCTTACTAATAAGGAAACCAAAGCTCAGAGAGTTTATGAGATTTACTCAGGGTCACAAAACCAGGTGAAGATGGTTTCCTACATGTTAGGATTGAGTTGCCAGTGGACCATTCATAAACATAAGGGAGGCAGTTGGGTCTGAAGTTCAAGGTTAAGGGCAGGATGGGAGAAAGAAATTATGGAGTCAACTATTAAAAACGACAGTTGATGTACTGCAAGTGGACGAGATTGGCAAGGAAGAGAATGTAAATGAGACAGGAAAGGTCAGGTACACCAATCACCATAATCTTCATAACTCACGTGGCTATTGTGCTCTAACTGTTATCAAGTGTCTGCCTTACCCCAATCTCATGGCATAGATGAGTCTCAAGTTTCCTCATCTGTAATATAAGGGCATTGCAATGGCTAGATGACCTGAGAGGCCCCGTCCAGCACAGCAATGCTGAAGGGTAATATTTAAATAGTGGCCTTGGTCCCTCCCAACTCTGTGTCTTATAAATGGTGGAATGTAAGGAGCGTGACCATGACTTTTTCTCAGCCCATGAGTCAGGAGGAGTAGGAAAAGGCACAAGTACCACTGGAAATGATTTCAAGGGAAATGGTGCCAACTGAGCAGAGTCAGGACCAGATTGAAACAAGGAGGCATTTGAGGCAGTCCTGGAACAGGTGAAGGATATAGTAACACAGGTTAAAAAGTGAACATGCCTTCCATCTTACTGAAAGGGCCTTAAGAGTTAGGAAAAGAAACACAGAGAGCAAGGGAGGAGGACTGAGTGGACTGAGAGGACTGACTCAAAAATTTGAGGCAGGATTGGAACTCAGGTTGCCCCTCTAGCCCCTTTTCTAAGGGAGAGAAAGCAGTTGGATGGTACAGTGGATACAGTGCTGGGCCTGGAGTCAGGAAGAGCTGAGCAAATCACTTAACTTCTGCCTGCCTCAGTTTCCTCAATTGTAAAATGGGTATAATAACAGAAGTTTCTTCATAGTATTCTTGTGAGGAGGAAATAGGATAATATTTGTAAAGCTCTTAGCACAATGCTTGGCACAGAGTAGGAGTTTAACAGATGTATGTTCTCTTCCTTTTCCTTTCCATTGTAGTGGAACAGGAAGAACGCTAGGAGGTGAGACATGTGACCTGGGTTTAGTCCTGAGTTCGGTCCCTGCTAGCTGTGAAACTTGTCATTTCATTTCTTGGAGTCTCATTTGCCTCATCTAGAAAATGGGTATTGGAGTGGCCAGGTGGCACAGTGAATAGAGCACCAGGCCTGGAGTCAGGAGGACCTGAGTCCAAATTTGGCCTCAGACACTTGGCACACTTACCAGCCGTGGGACCTTGGGCAAGTCACTTAACCCCAATTGCCCTCCAAAAAAAAGAAAGAAAATGGGTATCACCTTCTTGCATTGCCTGTGTCAACCAGACAACAAGCATTTATCAGCTGCTTAATACATGCCCAAGCACTGTACTAGGTTCTTGGCATATATTAAAAATAATATAATTCCTGTCCTCAAAGAGCTTACATTGTTACCCAGTATTGTTAGAAGTACTGAATATCCTAAGTTATAAAATACTTTTTAAGAGCAAACTGTTGTTATAATTAGTGACAGTACTAACAATAATGGTGTTGGATGAATGGTTACTAGCTACAACATAGAATAAAAAATGAATTACAAAGTGATCGTGGAGGAAAGAATTCCAGAAAAGTATGATGAAGAGGATGGGCTATTCATACTGCAAGGATGAGAGCAAACCACTGGAAATACCATGGGCTCTACCAGTGAACTTGAAAAGTCAAGAAGAGGCAAGGAAGGCTCCTAGCACAATGAGGTGAGATTACGGGAATTCATGGACAAGAGTCAGGCAAAAGAGACAAGCAAGAGTGCGTTGTTATCTGCTTCCTTAAAGGGATCATCAATGATGATTTGGTCACAGATTTATTTTAGAGGGAGGATTTCATTTCATAATAAAATGAGGGAGGGAGTCTAGGTCACCCTTAAAGTCCTTTTCCACTATAAGATTTTAAGCAGGTCTTTTTTGGATAAGTTGCCTGATGCTTAGGCTTAAAGAACAAGTTCATGCTTTGGGAAAACATCTCATGATACCAGCACCCTTTGGATTTCTAGGTCAGGAACTGTTCTGGGCTCCTCACTTACGGTAGCACTGTCTTCCATCTGCACCAAGTTGAAAACCAGGGTTACAGGTACAGGTGAACGATCCCACAGAGTTCACGCAGTGGTGGGCACACTGAGCACTGCCTTCTGTGCATTCGTCAATGTCTGCAAAAATAAACATGCCTTGGCTTTATGCCCTGTAATCACCAACAGAGGGAAAAATCACAACATTAACAGTCAATTAAAATGTTTTCTTTTCCCAGTACCTGGAGTCTTTGGGATGTATGGGCACAGTAGCAGATAACTCATACTGAAGAAATGCTTTTCCTCTTGCTCATTCTTACTATGAAAAATGCCATACAAACTAGAAGCCTTGTGTAGCAAAAGAGGCAAGCAATATGGCCAGCTTCCTTTCAATCAGTACCTACGAGACAGCTACAAAAATTGAATATCCCTACACCGTTTTTCAAATTTCCATTTTCAAAAACAATTGCTAATATAGTCTTTTCTTATATCACAGCCCTCCTTAGATCCCCTGATGGTCCTCTGCTCCTTAGGATTTGCCATATTGGTGCTGGCCTTAGGGTGAATATCAGATCAGCTTTAGCAACATCGTAATTCAGAACTCCTGAACTAAGGTTAATGATATTGATAAAGAGAATGAGGAGGATAAACAGCTTGTATTTATATGGTACCTACTACGTATCAGCCACTGTGGTAAGTTCTTTACAATTATTTGTAAAATAATTAAATGAGTATGGCATAATATAATTTTTAAAAACATCATTTGATTCTCACTCCAACTGTATAATGTAGGTATTATTATCCCTATTTGATAGTTGAGAAAACTGAGGCAAACAGAGGTTAAGTGATTTGACCATGGTCATACAGCTAATAAGTATCTAAAGCCAAATTTGAACTCAGGTCTTACTGACTCCACATCCAGGGCTCTATCTACTGTCCCAGCCTTAGCCTTCCCCAGCAGCTGGGATGAGAGTCATGCACCAACATGCTCTTCCTTTGCTGACCTGCTCTAATTTGTATTCCTATAGCATTACCTGGGGGCATCTGGAGATTAAGTGTCTTTTCCATGGTCACACAACTGTTGGATGTTAGACATTGGATTTGAAGCTACATTTTTCCTACTCCAAGGTCAGCTTCCCAATCCACTACTCTACCCCTTACAGACAATCTGTTTTTATGGTGGACAGAGCACTTGAGAGGGTGGAACTTGAGTGAGGAAGACTTGAGTTCATATCCAATCTTAAACGATTACTGCATGAACATGGCAAGTCACTTATCTTTAGTCTGTTCTCATCTAAAATGGGAATAGTAGCATCAACTTCTAAGGGCTGTCACAGGGATCATAGGACATAATGTTTGTAAAGTGCTTTTCAAACATTAAAGGGCCACATAAATGTTCTTTGTCACCACCACCACCACCACCATCATCATCATCATCATCATCATCATCATCATCATCATCATCATCCTCATCACTCCATACTACCTCCTAGGTTTATATGTAGTAGAAGCATTACGTACTTGTTTAATGGAGGAGAACCCATTGAATTGCGGATCACCTCTAGGTGCAGAAAGCTAGGGCATAGTTTTTCATGATCGATTTTCAATACTTAAAATGAGAGCAGGATGGAGTGGACACATGGTATCTACACCTGCCTTCAAATCTTGCTGCTGAAATGTACTTGGTGAGTGTATGTGGAGAGATTGTTTAACCTCAACATGCCCTAATTGCCTCTTTAAGACTATAAATTACACTTGAGTTGTTGATTTCCATGGGGGAAGGGTATTTTCACACCAGGAGTTCCCATAAGGTTGAAATGACAGGTGTGCTTCTCCCACCACCCCCCCCACCCCACCCCCAGTAAAAGATATTTTAAATAGCCCTAGAGGAAACATGCAGTGTGTTAGTGGAATCTGTGTCTCGAGTCATGACTACTCAATTTGAGAACACAAATTTTTCTTAGTTTTCCAGCTTAATCATAATTCCTCAATTAAAAGGGGCCTGTTAGGTCTCTGATACCTCACGTGGGGAGGAGACTCCTAAAGAGGGTCGTTGATACTGCACGTGAGATGGACAGGTTGAGCCGATCCTCAGCTAACAGGAGTGCATGTGGTCGATCACCTGGGGGCAGAATGCAAAGGCTGCACCTGCTTACAATAAGCAGGATAATCTCTCCATCTTCAGGGTGAGACACATTGGCTCGCTGTGGGGAGGGCATGGCCAGGGGAGGGGCCCTAAGTGGCCCTGGAGAAAGGACTTAAAGATAGGCTACTCGGAGGCAGGGGAGTAGAGTGAAGTCCGGTCCAGCCAGGCCAGGCCAGGCCAGTCCAGTCCAGTCCAGCCACACTAGGATATAGGATGAAATCTCAATAAAAGCTAGAAGCAAGTCCTGTGTCCTGAGTTTCTCTGTGCAGCTGTTTCTCCCGGAGTGGACCGGGAGCCGGGGACGCCCGAGGCCTGTTGAGGTAGGTATAGGTAAGCCCTATACGTCCTGACCCAAAAAGATAACCCTCACCTGAATAAAAAACCAGTAATAGGGGCCAAATTAAACATGAATTTGCATGTCCAATGTACTCCTATTCACTTAAAATAAGCATGTGCCTTGGAAGACAGGAATCGTCCTAAGTGAGAGAGTTCCTCTTTTTTTCTTGAAAATATTACAATGTCAAAAAAATAAATAAATAAAAATTCTCATGAGTTACCAAAGGAAAAATCTGCTGCACACAAATAACTGCCTTCAGCACCTCTGTTCATAGAATAATGGATTTATCACATTAATCTTGGAATTGAAAGTGTTTCTGGATTGCTCTTTTAGAAAAATGAAAACATTTAGCTTATTATTCCAAGGAGAGCTTTCAAAAAATTCCCCTTTGTCACAATGATTTCTAAATTCAAGGAACCTTCCACAGCATACACTGCCAATTCAAGGGCCATCTCTTCTTGCTGTAGCTTATAAAGAAAAAAAAGAAAAGGAACAACTCCCTGCCTCCTTATTGAGCCTTTTGCAATATCAGTTCTGAAACTACCATTTGAATCACACAAAAATCATTACATGATTTTTGTCATTGCTGTTTTTTAGAATTTCAAAATATGCCATAAAATACCTTTGCAAATAATCGAAGGCAAATGTAGCCTCACTTTGGAAACCACTTCTGTATGAGCCTACACCCACAAATACCTCTCCCACCTGTTCTTCAAACCGAATCCCAATGAAGTCTCAGAGAACTGTGCAATTAAGCCATTAGCCCCAGTTCCTTACCTGTGCATGACATTTTGTCTGCAGACAGATGGTACCCTTGGTGGCAGGCACACCTGGCAATGCCATACTCATTTAGACAGATATGGGAGCATCCTCTGTGTCCACCTGAGCAGGGGTCCTTCACTACAAGCAAAAGTACAAGAAAAGGTCGGTCACCCACTTTGGGGAGGGGGGAAGCTGAGAGGCAGAGAAGGAAGCAATGGAGCAAAAGGCAGATTTAGGGCTGGAAGGGACCTCATAGGACGTTTAGTCCACCTTTCCCCATTTATAGCCGGGGAAACTGAGACCCAGAGACATTAAGTGACTTGTCCAAGGTAACACAGGTAGTAAGAAAAAAAGGTGGGATTTGGTTTTAAGTCATAGCATCATGAATTTAGAACAGGAAAGAAAATGAGGCCAAATAGCCCAAATCTCCCCCTCCTTCCATCTTTCTTTATGTATGTCTCTCTTCCCATTACTCTCCCCTCCTCTTTCTGTCTGTCTCTGTCTCTCCTCTGTCTCTCTCTCTCTCTTACACACACACACACACACACACACACACACACATTTTATAGGGAGGGAAATTGAGACATAGAGAAGATCCTTTTCTTGCCCAAGATCACATGGGTAGTAGGCAAAATAGGTGGGATTTGACCCAAGGTCCTCTGTCTCTAAATCCACTGCTCTTTTTTTGGTGGGGTGAAGAGCAGCTCTCTTTGTATCCCCAATATTTAGGGCAGTGTCCAGTCATAATGAGTGCTTCATGTATGCTTATTAATTGACTGCTGATTTATTCTTTTCATTGAACCCATTCAAGAGTGTGAAAAACAAGGAAATATAAGATTATGGGACTTCTTGTAGCCAGGATGGTACCTGTCTGATTGCTCTGTGAATGAAACTATACTTCTTACAGCCAGGACTAGTTTGTCAACTAAGAATTCACATTTTTGTAGCATTTTGGGGTTTCCAAATAATTTCATCACAATAATCCTGAGAAGTAGGTAGTATAAGGATTGTACTGTCCATTTTACAGACAAGGAAACTGAGTCCCATAGGGATAAAGTAACTTGATCAAAGGCATATAACTCGTAGCAAACTCCTAACCTTTTGAGTCAAAATCTGGGATTTCACCATATTTACTGTCATGTTCTTCCTACAAAGGGCCAATTTTCTTTATCACTTACCATCACTAAGTATGCACTGATACCTGAGCATCTTCTACACGAGGTCAAGTAAAGGGGAGACAGGATGAATGATGGAATGTGCCAGTTCTACCCATTAGAAAATGATGGGAAGCGGGTTATGAATTGGAAAGCTGACAACTGATTATTCTAGATTCTCAATTTGGACCACAGTCCCCAGTCTATAACGGAACTTTTGAAAACTAAAATACAATTAGATGAATGTCCCTTGCTCTACAGGGCAGGCTGTGGGGCCATCTCAGTCAGTCAGTCAGCCAATGAGCAGTTATTCATTGTTTCCTATGTGATGGAAATTGTGCTGATTATCATGGATATAAGGAAAGGCCAACAGAGCTCCTGTCCTCAAAGAATTCACACTGTAATGGGGAAGCCAACATGTAAATAACTAGATACATAAAGATTCAGAGAGTGAACAGAAAGTAATCTGAAAAGGGAAGGCACTAGCCTTCTGGGGAGGGAGAGGTTTCCTGCAGAAGGTGAGATTCAAGCAGTTCTGTGAAGGAAGTCAGGGAAACTAAGAGGTAGAGATGGAGGGGCAAAGCATTGGGCACAGCTAGTTCAAAAATAGTCAGGAGCTAGAGCATCCCATGTGAGGACCAGCAAGGAGGGCAATCTGTCTCTGGGTGGATGGGAGTAAAGTGTGAGATATTTGTAAAGGGAAAAGAGCATCATAAAACAAAGAATTTAAGGGCCAAGTAGATGACTTTCTATTTGATCCTAGAGGTAATAAAGAGCCACTGGGGTTCACTGAGCACTAGGGCAGTATGATTACATCTTCTCTTTAGAAAAAAATCGCCCAATTGGAGAAGGGAAAGACTTGAGACCAGAGGATCAGTTTAAAGGCTGTTGCAATAGTGCTGGCAAGGGGTTATGAGGGCCCTAACTGGGGTGGTGACTGTCGGTAGAGAGAAGGGAATATATGCGAGGGGTACTAGTGTTATCCTCATTTCTCAGACCAGGAAATTGAGGCAAACTGAGGTTAAGTGACTTCCCCCGAGTCATACAGAGAGTGATGGTCTGAGATTGGATTTGCACTTGGGTCTTCCTGACTTTTGGTCCAGCACTCTATGCTTCTCTCTTTCCCCCCCGAACCATTATATTTTCTATTCCATGTATATGTCATATCTCCCAAGAGGAATTTTTGAGGATAGAGGGTGATCTTTTTTTCTGCTTGCAAATGCAATACCTACCACATAGTAGGCATTCAAAATGCATGTTAGATCAAATCAAAGACAAGGGATGATGTTTGGGAATAATTTAATTCATAACTTTGTAATTTCAGATTTTGGAGGTTTCCCAAGACAATTGCATGCCCCAAATATCCTTTTGAGTCTCCACAGATCTGGATCTATGCTTTTCTTAGAGACTTTAGATGTGTAAGTCTCCATAAGGTTCAAGGACAAGGAGTCTAGTGTCCTCAGGACACGGGGAATGTCTATTCATTTCAGTGCTATGGTCAAGGACGGTCCTTCTAATGAAGGACTCTCTAGTGAATGGCTGACTGGCCTTTTTGAAGAAGTACCAGAATCTCTGAGGGAAGTCAAATCATTACCCAATGATCTCCTCTTGTATAAGAAAACAAAGAAATATGTTCTTGAATCCTCAATTAATCTAGGAAATCAAAGCAAAAATTAAGGGCTTTCTGTTAACTCTATACATTTCAGTATATTCCTATTCCTCTTTTTTCTCCATGTAACCAAAATTTAGTCATAGAATTTTTGAACTGGAAGGGATACTCAGAAATCATCTAAACTTATTTTAAAGCAGAAGAAACTGAAAGTCAAGAAATTAATGATTTCCAAGGTCACATAGTTCATCAAAATAGAAGCAAGACTACAGTACAATTTGATAGGCTTTGGAAATGGAAAGGGAGTACTAGACCTGTCCTCTCATTTCACACTAAAGGAAACTTCAAGATGCAATGATCTGGCCCAGGTCACAAAGCTAGAAAGTACCAAAGTTGGAATTCCATCCAGTTTTTTGACTCCAAATCCAATGTTTTCATTCTTAGGCTAACTCTACATCTCAGGTCTCTACTCAGCCTATTTTTTTGTTATATTTTTAAGCATTAAAAATATGAAAATATTTTGCTTTTAAAAGTAGCTCCATTAGTGAAGATATCACTTGTCCACTATCCAGAAAGCCATCCTTTGCAACAAAGCAGAAAAAAAGGAAGAGAAAAAAAAAGCAGTTTAGTAAAACTCACGAATTCATCAAGCATAACAACATATATGAGATTCCACACCTAAAGGCTTCCACTTCTACAAGGAAGGGAGGGAAATGTATTTTTATTCATCTTCTTCCAGGTTAAATTTTGTCATTCGAAGACTTAGCTCCTTTTCAAGTCATTCGGCAGTTACTAAAACGTTTTTCTTCCCCAAAATCGCCATATGTGGCAATGGAAGCTAGGAAACAGTTCAGTATAAACCCAATACTTCATTGTTTCTGCAGTCTCAGATCTCAAGTCTCCTGATATTTCCATGGTTTTTATTTATGGTGTTAAAATAGTGAAGCCTAAAAAGAAATGCCTCATTCCCTGAAACTTTGCATACAACTTGGTGACCATAAATAAGCACATAATTTGGATGGATGAGCTGGCACTGTTCCCACTAACCAAGTTCATTTAGGAGCAAATAACACATTACAATTTGTCTCGGTGAGCAAGTCCAAACCAGAATGAAAATCACTTCAGAGCCTGGATTGCTTCTCACAACTTTAGAGGATGGCTAACTGAAAACATTCAGCTTTATTTTATGCATTCCCAATATCACCTAAAACTTCATTTGATGACTTTAAAAATATTAGGCAAGAAATGGAAGATAAAAAACCCATTTTGGATTTTGAGTATAACTATCATTTTTACACAAAATTTAAGTCCCTGCACAAACCATAATTTTACAACCTCTTGCATGATAAGCTACTGACTTCCTATGTTCTTGACTTGTTTGTAAATTAGAGTTTACTATTCACTGAGTAGGCTGAATTCCGCAGTCTACTTCGTTAAATTTGAAAGGTAAAATTCTTGAAGCAACAGAGGGTTATAGTGTATTGATGTTGCTAAACATTCATAGCCATTAGAGCTAAAAGGGACCTGAGAGGTGTCCCAATCATCATAGGAATAAATAATAGATCATGGGAACAAAGCTAAAAGAGATCCCAAAGGCCATTCAGTCTAATTCCTTTCATTTATTGATAAGGAAACTGAGATCCATAGAGGTTTAATGACTTTTCCAAGGTCACACAGAGAGTATGAGAGACAGGATATGAAGCCAACCACTCCGATTTCAGAGTCATTGCTCTTTCCACTGTGGTTTTCTATAGGGACAATTAGTAGCAACAATGTTAATTCAAATCGCAGAAACACACATTTGCTGAAGTCCCTCCTTTTCTTCTGTCCATTGAAAACAGTAAATAGACCTCGGACAGTAGAGTTTTCTCTCTTCTGTTGCGCTCCCCAACAATGCCAGGGCTGCTCTGGCAGAGCAGGATAGGACGTGGTTGTATATCAAAGGAATCCAGGGAAGATAAAAGCAGGGGTTGTTGTTGTCCAGATGTGTCTGATTCTTCATGACATCATTTAGGGTTTTCTTGCCAGAGATACTGGAGTGGTTTGCCATTGCCTTCTCCACCTCATCTTACAAATAAGGAACCGAGACAAACTGGGTTGAGTCCAGTGTCTAAGGGCAACTTAGATATTGAATCTTGTTGATTCCAAGCCCAGTGCTCTATCAACTGCACCACGTAGCTGCTCAAAAGGCAAGGGAGGTGGGCTGTATTAGCATGTCTCCTTCCTGGTTCATCGGTTCAGGATTAGCTTTGAGCATATAGTTAATAACAACAACAATCCACAGCACCCTTTAAGATCAAATCAATTCACTAACCAACATCAGGTACCCCTATGTTGTAAACACTGCTCTAGGGGCTACAAAGACCAAACTAAACAAACATTGCCCTCAAAAAACAGCTAGGCGTCACAGTGAATAGAACACCAGTCCTGGAGTCAGGAGGACCTGAGTTCAAAACCAGTCTCAGACACTTGATACACTTACTAGCTCTGTGACCTTGGGCAAGTCATTAACCCCAATTACCTTGCCTTCTCCCCTCCTCCAAAAAAAAAAAAGAAAAAGAAAAATATACATTCCATACCAGAGGGGGTAGCATGGGGAGGGGTAGTAAGGAAGGGAGATACAGCTTTGAACCATCTGACTTACAACACTCTTGGCGTGGAAACTTTACTCTATCAGCAACTCATCTTTGATTTCCTGTTTTTGAGAGTTACACGGTGTGTGTGTGTGTGTGTGTGTGTGTGTGTGTGTGTGTGTGTGTGTGTATTCTAAAAACTGGGAAAATCAGGAAAGAAGCTGAGGATTCCAAGAACCTGAGTTAAGAAGCTAGAACATTCTTGGAAGGGGGGATAGTCTATGTTAAGGCACAAAGGTTCCATGATAGGCTATTGTGAACAGGCTTTTTATAACTTAAGCCCATAAAGAGGTCAGTGTGTGCTTGGTTGCCTCTGCTCCTAGCTCTGAGAAATTGTGACTTGCCGAGAGTCACATGGTTCTTCTCCCCTTATTCAGTTCAGTTCAATAAATATTTATAAAGCACTTCCTATGTTCCAGGCACTGGGCTAAGTTCAGATCCTCTTTTCTCCCACCTTGGACATCACTCTCTACTATCTCCTCCTTCACACCAGTCTCTGATGAGTAAGTGGTCCTTCTTATCAAATCAAAACCCACCACATGCACACTTGATCCTGTCCCCTCCCACCTTCTCCAACAAATTGCCCCCTCTACCATTCCCATTCTTTAATCACCAGTCTTTCTCTCTCAACTGCCTCTTTCCCTGTTGTCTACAAGCATGCTCATGTCTCCATTTCTTTCACATCACACTCATGTTTCCTTGAAGGGAAAAAAAGCACATTTAATCCTACTTTCCCTGTTAACTTTCATCTTAAATAGTTCCTCAATTTGTCTGCAATTTTGCTTCCAACTTCATTGTTCAACTGAAATTTCACACATCAAAATCAACAATCTCTTAATTGCCAAATTCAATATACTTTTTTCAATCTGATCCTTCTTGAACTCTCTGTAGCATTTGGCATAATTGATTACCTTTTCCTCTTGTATATTCTTTCTGCTTTGGGTTTCTTATCCACTCCTTCTTAAGTTTCCTTTGCTGGAAATTCATCCATGTTTTCCCCACTTACTAAGTGTGGATGTCCCACAAATCTTTGTCCTGTGCCCTCTGCTCTTTCCCTCTTTACTATCTCTTTCAGTGAGTTCAGCAGCCCCCACAGGTTTAATTATCATCTCTATGTTGATGACTCTCAGAGCTATGACTATCCTTAGTCTTTCCCTTGAGTTAAAATTATGCATCACTAAATGACTATCAGACATTTTAAAAATGGACATGCCACAGGCATTTTAACTCAACATGCCCGTACAAAACCCAAACCAAACCAAACAAACAAAACAACCCTCCTCTCTCCCAGCAAATCCTTCTCTCTTCTGCATTTCCCTACTACAGCTGAGGGCATTTCCATCTTCCCAGTCACAATGACTCACAAATTCAGTGTCATTCTCTACTTCTCATTGTCATTCATGCCACATATTCAGTCCATTGCCAAATCTTGTCATTCCTAACTTCTGGGAATCTTTTATATCTGTCCCCTTCTCTCTGATCACACACCCATGCCTCTTGCTCATATCCTTATAGACTACAGTGTTGAAATCCCCTTCTAACAGGGATCTCTGAAGTAAGTCCTCACTTCCATCTATCCTTTACTCAGCTGACAAAATGATTTTGTTGAGCCAAAGGTCTGATCATGTCACCTCATTAAATAGCGATGGCTCCTATTACCTTCAGGATCAAGTACAAAGCCTGGTTGGAGTTTAAAGTTCTTCATGGCCTGATCTCTTACTACTTTTCAAGTCTTCTTATAGTTCACTACCTTTTATGGACTCGTGGTATACTAAGTTCTCTACTGGCCTATTGAGTCTTCTCTGTATATGATAGCTCACTCCCTGCCTTTGCCCCTTTGCTGTACCTTTGTACCAATGGCAATCCTCCAGACCTGGAATGTTCAACCTCCTCAATTCTGCCTCTTTAAATTCCAGGCTTCCTCCAAGACTCAGATCAAACACCATCTTCTGCAAGAGGACTTTCCTGGTGTCTTTGGATGCTAAAGTATTGTCTTCTATTATCTTCATTAACTATCATTAGATGCATAAAATCTACTTTGTATATATACAAGGATTTACACATTGTCTCCTTCCCTAGAATGTAAGCCTCTTGAGGGCAGATACTTAAATTGCTGTGCTTTCTACCTCTTGGACTTAGCACATGGTCTGGCAAATACCCAGAAAGTGCTTAATAAATGCTGGTTGATCATGCTTAGATTGGCCTGGGGGCACCAAGGCACTAAATGACTTCCTCTGGTTTCTGCCTTTGTATGTGTGCAAGTCAGGTCATAGGTTCATTTATTCCTGATCCCAGGGTCAGCTATTTCTATCATTTTCACAGTCCATGATGGCGAATAATGATAACATGCAGATTAATTCAAAGCAGTAAAAACACAAGTTGCTATTCTGCTAATATGCTCTTGTCTTTAGTGTTTGGTAAACTCTTATGCAATTGGATAAAATGAGTTTTCTATAACTGGTTGAAAGTATTGGACACAGGCTCATCTACAGACCCAGTGAAAATACCTTTGGTATAACTCCCCAACTTATAGTACAATGGAGAGAAATAAACATTTATCATGTACCTACTTGGGCAGTTAGGTGGCACAGCAAAGAGAGCACTGGACTTGCAGTCAGGAAACCCTGAGTTCAAATTTGGCCTCTGACACTTACTAGGTGTGTGACCCTGGGCAAGTCTCTTAGCCCTATTTGGCTCAATTACCTCATCTGTAAAATGAACTGGAGAAGGAAATAGTAAACCACTGTAGTATCTTTGCCAAGAAAACCACAAATGAAAAAAAAATAACCTACTCATACAAAAATATTTATAGCAACTTTTTATAGTGGCCAAGAACTGGAAATTGAGGGAGTGCCTGTCAACCAAGAATGGCTGAACAATTGTGGTATGTGATTGATATGGAATACTATTACGTTGTAAGAAATGATGAGCAGGATGACTTCAGAAAAAAAACACGTAGAAAGACTTACATGAACTGATACAAAGTTAAGTGAACAGAGCCAGGCGACCATTGTACATAATAATGACAGTACTGTATGATGATCAACTGTGAATGACTTGGCTATTCTCAGCAATACAATGATCCAAGATAATACCACATTAGCCATGATGAAAAATGCTATCTGCCTCCAGAGGAAGAGTTTATGTTATCTGGGTATAGGCTGAAACATACTATTTTTCATTTTCTTTTTTTGTTTGTTGTGGTTGTTTTTTACACAAAATGACTAAAAGGGAAATGTTTCACATGATTACACATGTATAATGTATATCAGCTTGCTTACTGGCCAAGGGAGGAGACAGAGAGAGAGGGATAGAATTTGGAACTCAAAACTTTAAAAAATCAATATTAAAAACTGTTTTTACATGTAATTGGGTAGAAAGAAAATATTATTTAAAAAAAGAAGACCTCAAATGTGTCACAAAGCATTGGATGCAACTAAAATGACCGAACAAAGCCCCTTTATGTTTTGGCAACTGTGAAAAGCATTTTATATTATCTAATTGGGTTCTCAAAAAACTCCATGAGATGAGGGAGCTGAGGCAAACAAAGGTAAAATGACTTGGCCAGAGTCTCATAGCTACTAAGTGTTTGGGGTTAGATAGGAACTTGGTTCACTCTGACTATACACTCAGTGTTTCGTTCTCTGCACTGCCATACACATTTTGTTTCTTTGACTTGATCTCTATAATTTGAGAACCATTCATTCCATGCAGTGTGGAGGTTATGAGCTTTCTGGATCCAATAAAAATGCTGGTTTTAAATTTGCAGGTCAGTGTTCTGTCTGGCTGGTTATGGGGAGCAGTTATTTTCTGTGATAATACATGATTTGAATGCTGTTTATTTGTAGAATTCTCAAGGATATTTTCAGTTGTATATTTGTAGAATGGGGATTTGTTGTCTATTAGTTTATGAGGAAGAGTCAGCCTCTGGTGTTCATTATTAATATTGCAGTTATTATTCCTGTCGTTATTATGTTTATATGGCGCTCTGAGGTTTGCGCCGTGCTTTCATTATGCTCAATATTAACAAGACTCATTTCATTGCCATGCCACATTTGCCCCATTTCCTCAGAGAATCAAGCCTTATTCCTGTACAATGCTATAGATCCATTTGATCTCGCCCCAGGTAAAATGTGAGAAAAATCTATTGAGTTCATACCGTGAAGTGCGGCCACAGTTGATGTTTCTACATGCTTAATGAGCAGCTTATAAACTTTAAAGAGTCCTCCCAAACAACTAGAGGGGTGGTCATTATGAGGCTTAGAAGGGGGCACCATCATCTGATACTCCCTAAGATTCTAACACAGGCTCCTAATTGACAGCCTCTCAGTTTGTGGGGCTCTCTGGTTTCATTCATCATGGAGCAACATAAGTCTCTGTATTGATGGATGGAAGAAAGCAGGCAGACTTTCCTGGTGCTTCTACAGTTTAGTCTGGCTGTCAGGCTGATGGGTCCAAAGTCTCACATTTTGGATTCTGCTGCTTAATATTCACGTCTGGCTCACATCTCAGCAGTGGCATGAACATCGGCAGTCAGGTTTTTTAACTAGAGGCTAGCCCAGCTGGAGATCCCTTTTCTAACACATCTTTGGCCAGAACCAACAAAGAGGTCTACTGGTCAAATACCACTGCTTCCTGGGTAGCAGCTGGCTTAGAAAATGTTAGTGCAAGTATCGAGCAAATTAGCAGAACCCACTCAATAATTACTAAGCATCTTATTTAATTTAATGCAATACTCATTGATTAAGTAACAATTCTATGCCTGGCACTTTAGTGGAGTCCAGACCCACGATTTCATTTGAGGAGGGAAATCCCAGGGGGGGAAAGTCATCCACAAATGTGGATGGTAATGCCATATATAACTAACTTGTCTTAGTGAATTCCTGCAGTACTGGAGGGTTAAGTGATTTGCCCATAATTACATAGCTAGAATGGCTCAAGGTTAGACTTGAACTTAAGACTTCCTGACCTCAAGTCTGATCTCTTATTATCTACTCTGTGATGCCTCTCTGATGCTATGCATACAAATACAAAATATGAAAACCTCATAACATCCACTGACTGTAACAGGTAAATGGACATGTAGATACGAATTATACTGAGAGTATTTGGTGTGAGTGCAGGCACTAATAACTGTGGGGAGTCAGGAAAAATTTTATGTAGGAGGGAATACCTGACCTAAGACATTCCAAGCAATAGAGGTAAAGAAAGAGAGATTTCGAGGCAAGGCAGGTGACAGTGGAATTCAAGGGGAGAGCAATGGGAATCTGTGCAAATCCACCAAGGAAAATTAAGTGAGACATAATGAGATTCCTTTGGGGGCCTATTGAGAGTGAGATGCCCATGAGATATCCAGAAGTAGCCAGTATGGGAATTAGAATTTAGATGAATTTGCCTGGAGGATCGAGTAGGTTGGGAATAGTAATACAAAATAAATCTAGAAAGAGGTTGGGTTCAGGTTGTGAGTGGTTCTGAATGGCAAACAGGGCTTTAGATTTTATCCAAAAAGCAATGGGGAGCCCATAAAGTTTCTTGAACAAGGGAGTGATGCATTAAGATATATAGGAATATCAGTTCAATAGTTGTATGCAGGATGGATTAGAAAGGGGAGATGCCAAAATTAAGTAGGACAACTAGTAGGATTTCAAAATAATCCAAGCAAGGGATGATCAGAACCTGAACTAGGGCGGTGACTAGGGGAAAGGAAACAGAGAGGAGAGACCCATTGAAGGAGAATCAACAAGACATGGTAATTGTTTTAATATGGTGGTGATGAGGGTGTGAACCTGGGATGCCTGGAGAGAAGGGTTACCCTCAACAGAAATAGGGAAGTCAGGAAGGAGAGTGTGATTGCAGGAAATGTGATGAGTACTGTTTTGTACCTGTTGGGGTTAATCATGGGACATCCAGTTGGAAATATTCTTGCTTATTATGGGTAGCAGCTCCCTATTAGTCAATTTTGATCTGCCCTTTCCAGTTCAAAAGTCATTTTCTTGGGAAGAGAAAAGAGAAACACCGAAAAAACTGGGCAGCTTGGCCTCTTCTTTCTTGTCAATTATCATTGCCTTGCCTGCTCCAAACAGTTGTCCTGATGAGGTGTAGGCTCTGGGATTCCCCCCCCTCACCTTTTGAACTCTCCTTGAATCTTTGAGGTACATACTCTGAGAAACCCCTCGAAGTCTGATTGAATCTTCAGGAGGCATTTGCAGAGACCATAAGTATTTCACTGTGGCTGGGCCCAAGCCTGTTACTAGCTTGGCCCTCCATTGTCCATCTGCTTCCCATCCTTGAGCCTATCAAAATATCAATCCACTCTTGCATTGACCTCATTAACTCCACCTGAAGAACCTCCCCAAACACATTACTGGATTCTGACCTCATTGACTCCTCCTGAAGACCCTCCCCAGGCTCCTCCTCTGAACCACCCCTAGATTCCTGTGTATATAAGACCCCATCTTCCCTTCATCTACTTGAGAGCACCATAGAATAATGTAGCAGAGACTTGCTCTGTGAGAACACCTTGGAATGGCTTGCCACAGACTTGCTCTGTGTGAGAGCGCGATAGAATAGCTTAGAAGAGACTTGCTCTGTAAGAGGCTACCCCATATCTTTCAATAAACTTTACTTTTTCCTTGGCTGAGAAGACTAGAGTGGAATTATTTCAACAAGACCCGGCATGTTGGTATTTTGGGGTTTCGGGCAGCCCTAACCCTCTTTGGGTACCTCTTCAGTCCCATACATTATTTGATTCTTATTCCCTCAGCCCACTTTAGCATGTCATGGAATCACTCCTCTGAGGTCACAGTCCTGTTTGAGAACAAAGGAGAAACAACAACCTTTGAGTAGAAAATAGGAGCTGCCCCACTGGAGACCTAAGTGGCACTAGCCAATTGGGCAACATAGCTCCCTTCTTCCTTCCTTTCTTCCTTCCTCCTTCCTTCCCTCCATACCTCCTTCCCTCCCTTCCGTCCTTCCTTCCCTTCCTTCCTTCCTTCCTTCCTTCCTTCCTTCCTTCCTTCCTTCCTTCCTTCCTTCCTTTTGTCTCTGTCTCTGTCTCTCTCTGTCTCTCTCTGTCTCTCTCTGTCTCTCTCTCTCTCTCTCTCTCTCTCTCTCTCCCTTCCCTCTGTCCACATAAGGTACCATACCCTTACTTCAAGTGCTCTGCTAAAAGGAATGTACATTTTGATCTCTGAAACTTTTTTTTTCTTAGACTTTAATCCCACATCACTTAAACCTTAAACCCAAATCACTCTGGCTCTCATTGATTGGCCAACAATAGGTCAAGCCCTACTGGGTCATTGTTTGGGCCCTGATTGGTTTAGAGTGAATGTAAATAACAGTTGTTTCTGTTTTGGCTGCAAACCCTGAGGGTATTTCCCTCCCAGACTGATTATTTTAAACTAGGTAAAGAGGCCATTCTCTGCCTCATTTTGTATCTAACCTTAATTACTGAATGGGTGTTGCCTTAGTCAAACTGAGACCAGTCAAAACCTTAGCTTAAAACAGGCCCACTGCATCCAGAACTCTCTCCAGTTGTCCAGATCTATATCTCTTCACTGGATCCAGATGGTTCCAGAGGAGAAAGTGAGTGGGTGACTTTGCATAGCCCTCCCTCACCTAAATTCAATTCACTTGCATGTCATGGCATAACCTCCCTGATGTCATGGGCCTCTTCAAGAACAATAGACAAATAGCAGTTCACATGCATACACACATGTTCACAATCCTCCCCCCTGCCCATTTTATGGTCTCAGTTTTTCTCATCAGTTATTGCTCATCTGTCCTCGAGTACTTTTAACTATATTTCCAGAATAGTGTCATTTGTTTTGTTCAGCTTCCATTACTTGCCTCTGCTTTCACCATGTCTTATTAAAATCTCAGGGAGTTGGTGAATTCCCTGTGTATCTGTGCTAGTCTCATTAGACACCTCCTCATTTGCCTGCTTCTCAGAATAGCTTCTCTTTGTGACTTCAAAAATCTCATTCCGGAGGGTTTCAGCATGCCTCCAGATTTCACTCCTCCATAGACAGGGAATCATAATGGGAAACTCATGGGAACTTGTCTATACTTCTTCTGAACTCGGTGAGATCTGCTCTACCCAAATCCAAGGGAACATGTCTCACTATGCTTGACTTTCTTTTATTCTACAGTAATTTCTAAGATGGA
>CM053600.1:185680881-185732958 GCA_028646575.1 Pseudocheirus occidentalis | reverse complement strand
TTTGATTCCAAAAAACTGACCCTCTTCCCACTATCCACTCTTTAGAATGTAAACTTGAGGGGAAGGACAGCTTTATTTTTATATGTATATCTTCAGAGACTAGCACAATGCCTTGGACTTGGTTAGCATCTAATAATTGCCTTCTGAATGATTGTAGGAAGGACATAACATACTGAAGTCACCATTTACTTAAAGTTTTGAAACACTGAGCAAATAACCATTTGTAAATATCTTAACTTATTTGCACACTGATGTGTGTGTGTGTGTGTGTGTGTGTGTGTGTGTAACAGGACCCAGGCCAGAATTCTACATTCCTATTAATGCTTGAATAATGCTAAAAATCTGCATCCTCCAAATCATAGATTTGGGAAGAATTTCTGGAGCCATCTAGAGCAAGACCTAGCGGAATAAATCTCCCCTCTGCAATAGAAATCCGCAGCTGCTTTATTAAGGGGGTGATTTGCCAGTGTAGCTTTGAGCCCTGGTGATATGGGCCTGACTTAAAACTAGCCGAGTTTTGCTATGTGATGACATTAGCCTCTTACCAGTAGGCCTAGATAAATTAGATAGGAGAGGAGAATTAAGTGCTAATTAGGATTCTACATCTTCTGAAGTTCATCTTTCTCTGAATGCCCCTGGGAATCCTCTCAGGCATTGGGAGAATGTGAGCTGATTTTTCTTACTTATTAATGTTTGGGTTTTTTTTTAATATAGCCAGAGGCTTAGGGGATGGGTGCATTTTACAAATATGAGAAATAAAGTCTCTTGCAGTCTGACTGGTACACTCTCAGGGAGTAAAGCATGACCTATTATGGTGAAAAAGGAGGCAGTTATTGCTAATGAGTTACTAGGTACAGGATTTCTATGGAATTTACTTGGGAAAGTACTTTCCCCTAGAGTTGCATACATTTTGTGCATAATGTATTTTTATAAGTCTTTTCCTTATGTGAATAATTGACTTAGTCTTCTCTATAGTCCCTCCCCCAGACCTAGATGTTTTCAAAAAGTGATACACTGTTTGTTCTCAGCAAAACATTAATATTTTAAGTTGTTTTGGATCCTGTGCAATAAGTGAATGGTTTTTTCCCCCCAGTTCATGGAGGTGTTTAACAATAAATGATCCTTCATTCATAAAACAAGGGCATCAGATGATGATTTTTTTCTTATTCCACACACAAATAGACTGTTTTATTCTTTTCCTTGGAGTACAATTTCTTCTATTTACATGATATTTCTCATAGGGCCTTGAAGCATCTACCTACAGAGTCCTCTCTACTGCTCTGGTTTATAGATAGGAGAACCCAATCAAGTGAGGTTAAGCCAAGTGACATAGCCCAGGTTATACACCAATCAGCAGTGTCAAGGCCCCCTCCAACCTAGATTTTTTGGTTCTCCTTTCTATCAAATGACACTTTTTTTGAACATCAGATATTTATTTAAAATCTGAGAAATTGTATTAATTTTTTAAGTTTAAAAATCAAAAAAGAAAATGATTTGCTTTTGTTCGTGGACACTCAGAACTTCAGCTTATGTCTCACAGTTTGTTCCTATGTGCTCTGAGATTTAGTCAAATCCAAAAACTGACATAAAAATTGAAAATACCTATATCACCCTGGCACTTCTCTCATGCCCACTGGCACCTGCTGTATCATGAGTGTGATGCGGGAATCTAGGATAAATGTTTTCAGACTGATAGACTTTTTCCCCCCCAAGCCACAAAAGCTAAGTTAAGAATTTATCAAGTACAGTAAAATCCTATTAAAAAGCATATCACTCTGCCATAGATTGGGCTAGACTGTTGGTCAAAACATAGCCTCTGTAGGTAGTCATACACACAATCTTTCTATCAGTCTTATCTCTTCTCCCTCTGCTCTTTCTTCCCTGTTCCTCTCCCTCCTCTCCTTCATAACCTCTCTTCCTCTCCTGAATCCTGTATTTCTTATGCTGTCTCTCTCTCTCTCTCTCTCTCTCTCTCTCTCTCTCTCTCTCTCTGTCTTATCTCCTTTTCCATTTCCTTCCTTTCATCTTCTCTCTCAGGCTTTCTCACATATTTTATGTTTCTTATGTGTTCTGTCTCTCATCTTTTTTCTCATTCTTCTCTTTTTTACATTTTCTATACTTTCATCTCCCTCTCTCCCTACCCCTCCCTCTTCAAATTCTCTCACAAATCCTATCTTTCTCGTCTATTCTGTATCTTCTCTTATCATCTTTTCTCACTTCTTTCTCACACATTTCTGTCTCTTTCTCACCACACACACACACACACACACACACACACACACACACACACACTTATTCTCCTCCAAGATGGATTAGAAGTCATAGATTAAAAGGTCTAAGAACCCTAAGAAAAAAAACAATTTAGAGAAAGTTCCACCCACTGAAAGTGAAGAATGAGTGCTGGCTGAGTGGCTTAATTGGTGGTTAATATTTCTGCATTCTTTATTTATAATCACAAAACTTAGAACCTTGTCACTTAATGCATTATTTCCCAAAGGGAGTGGGCAGACTTCTGGAAAGAACACCTGATTTGGATTCAAAATACATAAATTTAAATCACACCTCTGCCACTTACTCTGTATGTGATTTGGGACAATTTCCTTCAGCTTTCATTTTGTTCCACTGTAAAGTGTGTGTGTGTGGGGGGGGGGGTGTTGAACTGCCTACATGATCTGTATAAAGTTATTAGATCCCTAAGATCTAAAGTGATCTGTACACTGACCATCCAAGGAGCTTCCCTGCTAATTCTGAGAGGTTCATCTCATCTGCAGCAGGCTATTGAATTGTTTTGCCACAGGAAATCTCAAGGCATAACTTGTGGGGATGAGTTGTTGATTGTCCTTCTGGAGTCTAACCTTATCATGCTACACTACAAGTGTGTTGTCTATTTTGGGGCACCACGTTTTAGGGAGAACATTTATAAGATGAAAAATGTGAAGAGGAGTGTAACCTCGATTCTAAATAATGAATAAGAAGAAGAAGAAAGAGGAAAAGGAGGAGGAGGAGGAGGAGGAGGAAAGAAGGGGAAGGGAGGAAAGGAAGGAAGGGAGGAAGGAAGGAAGGAAGGAAGGAAGGAGGGAGGGAGGGAGGGAAGGAAGGAAGGAAGGAAGGAAGGGGGAGGGAGAAAAGATATAACATTTTACAAATATTATTTCATTTTATCGGCACAACAATCTTGGAGAATTAGATCTTATTATTATCCCCATTTTACAGATGAGAAAACTGAGACCGAGGTTAAATGCTTCATTCCAGATCACACAGACATTAAGTGAGGTCATCATCAACTTCAAATCTTTATGACCCCCTATTCTATCCCCCTATCTTCTGTGTCATCCAGTTGTCTAAAGAGGATTGAATTCATGCCATCTGAGAAAGAGTGATAAAACTGGCCCTATTTGGTGTGAAGAAGTGAGAGCTGGGGGTGTGGGAGGACATAATAGCTAATTTTAGTTGTTTGAAGGGTTGTGCTCCTGAAGAGGAGGGATTAGCCTTGTTCTTTCAGGCAGAGCTAAAAGCAGTAGAAAATGTCAAAATCACATCTTCATGTAAAGAAAAACTTATAGTCAAACTTCCCCCCTAAGCAACCTTTATAGACTGAGCTACCTCTAGAAGTGGAGGATTCCCCTTCCAATGCAGGCATTTCAGCAAAGTCTACATGACCACTTAATCACTGGATATGTTATAGAATAGATTCCTGTTCAGGTCGAGGTTGGACTAGTTAGACATTTCAATTCTGTGACTCAAATGTTAGCCATGAAGTCAGAGTTGCCACAGACCACACTGGTACAAGGAACATCCAAACCAATGAAAATAGAGAACTCTGAAGTCCGACGCTAATACTTGTCATTGCTCATATGGAGAAACAGGCTGCCTTATCAGTGCTACCCAAATACAAAGACTTCTTAGGGCCATTCAGAACCACAGAAAGTAATTATTATCGTCATCATTGTTTTAATGATGATAATAATTATAGTAATAGCTAGAACTGAGGTTTTCAAAACACTTTACTTGCATTAATCAATTTGATCCTAGCTACATTCTGATGGAGGGTTACTGATATTGCAAATGCCTCATTTGTTCATTTCCTGAACTTTTCTGTAGCCCTTAGTCCACAGAGATGAGTTTAAAGAGTTCGCTGTATTTGCGACAGTCCCATTGGAGACAAGCTCAATGTTAAATAATTCTGGGGCTTCTACTTTTCTGGGCACTGTCATGTTGCTTTATTCCCCACCAGAGTTTCCTCCCAGCAGGCAGTGGGCACCCAGTGTGTTGCTGGAGTCTACTCAGGTTACTCTGTTGTTATGCTAATAACACTCTTTTCTTTGTTTCCTCTAAGGGATTGAAATGGAAATTGTCAATAGCTGTGAGCAGAACAATGGGGGCTGCTCTCATCACTGTGAGCACTCAACTGGTGGGCCCCGTTGTTCTTGTAACCATGGACACCGTCTTGATGTGGATGGAAAAACATGCAAAGGTAATCCATGGCAAACACCATCTTCATTTTGAAGTTGCCCTGAATTCATTTGTCCTTTCTATCCCTTATTACAGCCCACTTTACTATGCCCTGCATCATTCTAGCTACAAAGGTGAGTGGATTGAATAAAAGCTCTGGCTACCGGTTGAATGTGTAAGAAAGTCAACTTGGCCAGAAGGAGGTTTAATTAATGGTCAAATGCTCAATTTGAAGGGAATTTGTTTTTATAAAGTGAATGAATACATATTATCTTAGGCAAGTAGAATCAAAAAGTTCCAAAAGTTTGAAGTCAATGTCACGTGTAAGCCAGACACAAAATAAATCGAGAGACCTGGGTCCTAGTTTTAGCTTCATTGTTAACTGTTCTATTACCTTGTGCAATTTATATCGGCTCTCGGAGCCCCAATTTCCTTAACAGCAAAATGTGGGGGGTTGTGTTAGATGTTGTCTAAGGCTTCTTCCAGTTTTCATATATTCAACAACTCCATGACACTAATATATCTTCTAATAGGGACTCAGCTAAGCATGGCTTCCCAGCTTATTAACAGGCTGCTGTAGATTTTCAGCTTTGCTGTGGAGGACAGCTGTGCTCCAAAAGGACATTTATAGAAGTATTCTCCTCAGCTCTCTCCCTCTCTCAGTATGTCTGTGTTGCTTTCAATAGGAAAGTCTCTTCAAGTATTACCAGAAATGATGTAATTTGAGACAACTCAAGGACAGCTGACATTAGGAAAGGAAATTCCACTCTAAGCATGCTTCAGGGATGAAATATGCAATCTAGTGCTAAGGAGTAGAACAGATCTCTACTGGATGTGGGAAATGGCAACACTGATGAACCAGGTTAGTCTCAGCTCCAGTTCCACCTTCTTAGAATATCATATTGCCAAAAAAATCAATCCTTAATCATAGTATCATCAGATTTTATTTTTGCTAGCTTAGTATCACAATGCACTCCCTCCTATTTCCACCATCACTATTCATTGTTCAGTAATTTCAGCCATGTCTGACTCTTTGTGACCCCATTTGGGGTTCTCTTGGCAGAGATACGAGAATGTTTTTCCATTTCCTTCTCCAGCTTATTTTACAGATGGGGAAACTGAGGCAAACTGTTAAGTGACTTGCCCAGGTAGTAAGTGTCTGAGACCAGATTTGAACCTAGGAAAATGAGTCTTCCTGACTCTAGGCCAGGAACTCTATCCACTGTGCTACCTTGGTTCCACCAACCTTTACTACTACTCCTACATAAAATTCAAAAGCACCACATGACATTTCTTATACCTAATGTTAATTGAATTGGAAACAGAATTTACTTTTGTTTTTTTTAATATCATGACTGCTATTTGATAAATTTGGAACCAACTAAATTATGGTTGAGAGTCACTTCTTTGAAGTGGAAGGTTTATGCTTTTAGCATTTGGATAACATGCTTGTTCTCTGTTTTACACTGCTTTCAGAAATTTTCTGATCATGAAAGTGATGTTGCATAATAATCCTACATTGTAGGTGGTATTGGAGTACACCAAAGCTTCAGTGGTGAGGGAGGCATTCCCTCTCAAAACTGATTACTCTTCTGGCTTCCTTTCCATGTAAAATGCACAGAGTGTGAAACCTTTACTCATCATGTTGGGAAGTCTATCAGTGTATAGGGAGCTTGTACAATGTAAATGATTGAATACTTAGTTCATAATCAGAACTCTCATGTCCAAACCCCATCTCTGTCTCTCGCTGTCTCTGCGACTTTGGGCACTCTGCCTAACATGCTTGGGCCTCAGTTATTCCACGTATAAAACAGCTTGATGGTGCAACAGATAGAGTCTGCAATTCGGAAGACTTGGCCAAGTAGTTTATTCTGCCTTGGTCCCATTTCCCTCACCTGTAAAATGAGAAGGTTGGACTTAGTGGTCTCAACCACCCCCATCAGCTCTAAATCAATCATCCTACCAATTAAGTGCATTAATGAATTTCAATCATCTATGTTTTCTAATGATCTTGTGCTTTCATTGTATATATGTAGATGTCTCCACCATATATAATGTCTTTGAGAACAGGAACATTTAATTATTGTTGCATACTTCCAGGGCCTACCACAGCACCTGGCATGCAGGGAGTGCCTAATAAATTCTTGTTGGTTGATTGGCTGATTGATGGTAATAAGATGTAATGAGTTGTAATGAGTTGTCTCGAAGCACTTGGAGGTTAAATGACTTGCCTACATTCTGTCCAGTAATAAATAGAAGAACCAGAATTTGAACCAGGTGGATCTAACTCCTAAGGGAAGCACCCTAACCATCACACATTTAGAAATGTATAATAAAACATGTAAATTCTCCTTTCTCTTTTGTTTTCCCTCTGCCATTAGTCACACTAAACTTGACCTCTGCTAAACTTATTCTTAAAACCTACTACTTGCCTCGAAGTCTCACTGAACTTTGGAAAGTCGAGTTCAGTCAAGCTCTTGTTTGCTGCTAGGAAAAATAGCATCTGCCAGGGTCAAAATGCAGAAATTGCATATTTATGAGATTTCAACAGTCAACGCAACAAAGTCCTATTGTTTATTACTCAAGTTTATTTCATTTTCCAAGAATAAATACCACCCATATCCAAGCCCAAACATTCATTAAAGTAAAGGCAATGATTAGTTTGAAGTGTACATACTTTGCTTATTTATCTGAAAATAGGTTAAGGCCACAGATGTTTTCTGCAAATGCTCATGCAGAAAGTAAAATTAAGAATTTTCCTTTTAGCCTCTTGTAGTATTAAATGCTTTTAAAGTGTATGTCTGCAGGTAATCGAACTTGGCAAACAATACATAAACAGGTGTGAAAATAAGCCAGCAGATCTGCAAACAGCCAGGACAGTTTTAGCCAATCACCAGACCAATTAAGGTCATTCAGCACCAATTGAAATACAATTATAAAGGTGAGAGGTGGAAAGCTAACAGTGATGAAAATAGTAAGTTTCCACTGGCCTTTGACAAACAGAATACATTAATGACCCTTTAGATTACTGGAGTTCTTAATCTGGAGTCCATGAACTATTTAAGATATATTTTGATAACTGTATTTTAATATAATTGGTTTCCTTTGCAATGTACTTTAATTTTACATTTTAAAACATTATTCTGAAAAGGTGTCCAGAGGTTTCACCAGATTGCCCAACGGGTTCATAACTAAAAGGGTCCAAGAACCCATGCTTTTCAAGATATTTAAGAGACATTAATATTAGATATTTGCCTAACAATTCAGAATTAGGCTAAAAAAGTCATGACCTTTGATCCAGAGAACTCATTGCTATGCAGATAAACCAAAGAAGTCTGTTGGAAGAAAAGATTCCATATAAACCGAAATATTAAGTATCAAGCCCTTTTGAAGAAGCAAAGAACTAGTGTAGCGTCCCATCAATCAGAGAATGGCTAAAGAAATGATGCAATAACATGTGGAGTATCACTGTGTTTCATTATGATGACTAAAATATGATGAATACAGAGAAGGGTCCTATGAAGTGATACAAGGTAAAGTAGGCATAAATGGGGGAACATGGTAACAGGTAATATGAATACAGCATTTTAACTTTAGCAAAACTCTTTACTTGTATTTTGTAATTTGATCCTTGGAATAACTCTATGAGCTAGGTGCTATTATTACCACCCCCATTTCACAATAGAGGAAAATGAGGCTGATTGGGTTTAAGTGATTTGCCCAAGGTCACATACCTTATGGGTATCTGCATCAGCTTTTCCTGATTGTAAGATCCTGCAGCTCTCTGTCCAACTGTACCATTTGGCTATGCCAATGATTAGAATAACAGAAGTACCCAGAGACCAAAAACAATATAAATATAATCTGAAATGAATCCTGTGTAATTGTAGTGACCGAATTTGGCCTCAAAGAAGATAGGCATGTGCCTCCCTCCCTTCTGGGCAGTGGCGATAGACCATGGGTGTGGCACATGACATAGACAACTGTTGGCTTTGATTCATGAATTGATTAGTATTAATGGACTTTTTCTTTTTGTCATTATTATAAAGTAGGCTTTCTAGATGGGGAAGAGGAAAAGGATAAATTGGGAAATATAGGAAATATAAAAGGAAAATCATGTAACCAAGACTTAAGCACCTATTATATACCTCAAATAGGTGTTGACACATAGTAAGTGCTTTATAAATGTTCTTTCTATCAATCTGCCAGGGACTGGCCATGATGCTATTAATACAATGTCCAAAAAGGAAAAAAATCTCAGCTCTATAGATGCCTTGCACTTTTTCTTCAGAGACACAGAGATACTTATGAGTAAATAGAGCATAACAGTAAATAGTTTAAACAAAGATGAATTATTTAAAATTTTATTTTAAAAATAGAATTAATTTTAAAAATTTTATTAATAATTATTTTAAAATAAATGAAATTAAAAATAGATAAATAAATATTCAGGGAAGGCATGCACTAGTTGGTGGGGAGATCTGAAAGTCACCATGTAAAAGGGGGGTGCTTAAGCTGCCTTCATGAAAGCAGAGTTGGAGGCAAGAAGGGAATGTATCTTAAGCATGAAGTCTAAGGCACAGAGAGAGTTGATGGAAGCTGATGCATGACAAACATCCCGTTGCCCTTTTGGCAGAGTGTGGAGAGTGTGGGAAGATAAGTACTTTCTGATAAGTTTACAAGGATAGGTTGGAACCAATGGTAAAGGGCTTTGAAAGTCAAAGAGGAGGTTATGTAAAATCATGGAGGTAGGAGGAAGCCACTGGACTCTATCCAGGAGGGAGTGGTATGACTAGAGTTGGTCTCAAGGAAAATCACTTTAGTAGGAGAATGGAGGACTGACTAGAGGCACAGAGAACTGAGTTGGGGAAATCATTGGAATAATTCAGGTGAGAGGTGGTAAGGGCCCTAAATAACAGTGGCTGTGAGAGAGCAGAAAGACAGGGAATGCCACAATAGATTTGACAAAGGAACAAATGGCAAGATTTGAGAACTGATTGGCATGGGGTGAGGTGCAGGGAGGATTTAAGGTATCACTGAGGTTCCAAGTCTAGGAGGCTGAAAGATTTGGGGGAAAGATGATAATGATGTTTGGGGGATGGCCAATTTCAGCCTTATGATGAGTCAGATCAAGTGTATTATCTTCTAATTTGATGAAGGAACTGATCTCCTTTGTGTCCCCGAGAAGGGAGAAACCTTCATCATAAATATGTGATGATCTGAGGGTGATTAAGAAGATGGCAAAGAAAACATAACAGTGTTCCAATGGGTCATAAAAGAGAATATAATGGGGTTGAAGTTGTAACAGGAAAAAATGATGAGAAGTTTTTGGTTACCGTCCCCCAACAACCCGTTGAGATTAAATCCAAGCAGGGAAATAGATAACATCTAAAATATTGCAAGGTAGCCCTACTGGTGACATTTGAAGGAGAAAGAACATTTTGTGTCCAAATGACCCACATTAATCAATTTCATGGTGACCCCTAACCTGGATTGATTGATTTCATTTTCTTCCTTTCCTTTCTCTTCCTGAGTTTTCTAATGTCGGTACCCTTTCCAAGGTTAATTGCGATAGTGACCTTTTACATCTGTGGTTGTTCATCTAGTTAACATTCAAAGAGATTTTGTAAACTCAGCACTGACAGTCCACCCCCAACCTAATAGCTCAACGGGGTTCAAGGGAGCCAAGGACTTGGATCCAGACACCCTGGTCACAAGCAAATATTTCTCCAGTAGAACAGGGAGTGAAGTGACTGTAGTCCATTCTTGGAAATTACCCATGTACTTTTCATTATGGTCTCAAAAGTCTAAAATGAACAAAGACTACTTGCAAATCGACTTGAATAAATGCCTCTTGGTGCTTTTAGGCTGGGATGGTGGGAAGAACAGATGCCAAGTCAAGGGACTTCGGTTCAAATCTTGACTCTGTGGGTCATCTCTGGAAATTTACCTGTTTCCTCACTGGTAATATGAGATGGAATAAACTAGGTAACCAGGTTTGTCTTTAATTTCTACTTTCCCTAAACCTGCTATGGAAATTATTCATAGTCAAGCAAACAAATTAAAAAAAACAAACAAACAAAAAAACCCTTTCAAATTCTTGGATCCTAGAGCCAGAAGAGACGTAAAATGCTATCTCCAAAACCCTTTCTGCAGTTTCTATACAAATGGTCACCTAATCTTAACTTAATGACCAATCATAGGAAGTTCACTGCCTCCTGAGGGAGGCCATTTCATTTTTGGATGAGGCTGATTGTTAGAATTTTTTCTCTTACCTAAATTTCAACCTTTTGAATTTAGGATTATAGGAATTTAGATTTAGAGCTCAAAGAGATCTTAGAAATCTTCAAGTTTGGGGTGGCTAGGTGGCGCAGTGAATAGAGCACTGGCCCTAGAGTCAGGAGTACCTGAGTTCAAATCCAGCCTCAGACACTTAACACAAAAAACTAGCTGTGTGACCTTGGGCAAGTCACTTAACCTCAACTGCCCTCCAAAAAAAAAAGCAAAAAAAACCCAAGAAATCTTCAAGTTCAACCTCTTCATTTAACAGATGAGGAAACTGAGGCCCAGACTGATTAAATCATTTGTCCATGGTCACACAACTTGTAAGCATCAGAGGCAGGATTTGAACATAGACCTTTCCAAATTCCAAGTGAAGCTTTTTAATTTCTTCAGTATGATGCCACCCACTAATCCCAGTTCTGCTCTTCAAGGCCAGGGAGAAACATAGTTCATCTTTCTTCTGTATGACAGCCCTTCAGTTGTTTGAAAATAGCTATGAACTAGTCCCTAAGTCTTTTCTTGTGCAGACAAAAAATCTCCATGTTTTTCACCCATGACTAAAGTGACATGAATTTTAGATCCTTCATTTTATTGATCACCCTTTTCTTGGCACTCTCTAGCTTTTGAATGCCTTTATGAAAATAGATTACTTCCAACTGGACACTTTTTCTAATATGTTCTGATGAGGACAGAGGACAGTAGGACTGTGACCTTTTTATCACTGGAAGCTTTTCCTCTCTTAATGTAGTCTAAGAATCACCTAAGATTTCTTTGCTGCCACATCACACTGTTAACTCAAATTAAATTTGCCATCCCTGAAAATCCTCAGATCTTTTTTTCCAGACAGTCTGCTGTCTACTCATGCCTCTCTCTTATTGTGCTCATGAAGGTGACTTTTTAACCCATATAAGAATACATTTATCCCTATTAAGGGTCCTTTTAATTAGATTCAGCCCAATGTTCTAGTCTCTACTGTTATTGCACAATTCTGGTTTTGCCATCAAATGTACAATTAGGTATTGCTGCCAGCTTGGTACTTGCTGCAGTTTTGGTATATATGTTCTGGCATCTAAGTTATTGATAAAAATACTAAATAGCAGAGTCCCAGGGCATCCACTGGGGAACTTCTTCTGTTGTCACTTGTCTTCCCAAAGACTTGAGAATCACATTAAGATGTTTACCTAAGCACAGGGACAAAGAGTCAGGCAATATATCTTAGGGGGTTAAGAGAACCCCACAGCAGCCTGAGCCCCGGGCTTTCAAATACATGATCTAATCAAACCCTGGTTGGATTGATCATATGATAACATTGACTGGCTAAAACCCAGAAACATACAAATGAGGATGAGTCTTGCTACACTTCTTTTACCTAAGTTTCAATACTCCCTTCACAAATCCCTTTAATAAAAAACAAACACCTAGCATTGGGCTTTGCATGTAGTAGGAACTTAATAATTGTGTTTGGTGACAAATTGAATTGAACTGGGGATCATCTGTTAGTACCACGTTTACCTGTCCCAGAGGCAGGGGGAGGTTGAGCTTCATGAAAACTTTATATGCCTCCTATAAGTACCTTAAATAGGAGCCGAGATAGGCACGCATCTTTGATTTCATTAATATGGAGAAATGTTCCCTCTACCAAGCAGGTCTGCAAGTTAGACTGCGAGCTGCCTCAGACAATGAGGAGTTAAGTCACTTGTCCAGGGCCACACAACAAATATGTGCCAAAGGTAGGGTTTGAGCCCAGGTCATCATAGTTTGGAGCACAGCCCTCTTTCTACTAAGTTACACTATCTAGTTTAAGCATTATATAAATCATATTTATTTAGAGGAAAGCAGACTAGTGAATGAGTCAGATCTCTGGTTCTTGGGACCCAATTCCTGCTTCCTCCTTCCTCCTTCCCTGGTGTCACTGGCTCTTTCAGCCTTTGGGGTACATTAGCCCTCACCCCGGTTCTATTAGGATTGTTCTTAGTATCTGAAAAGTCAACAAGAAGAGCACCAGAACTAGATCCGCTGTTTCCCCTGCTGTGGGTTCCTATTCCAGCTCTGTCTCTTCTGAGAAAAGGCAGCATAGGGACAAAGACAAAGGAGCAGACAGAGAGACAGAGGACTCAGGTTTGAATCAAGGTTCTATGACATGCATGGTGGGACTTTGGCTTCCCCGTGTGAAAATAAAATATTTGTAACAGATGATCTCTAATCCCCCTTCTAAATCAATGATCCCTTCAACCCTGTGGCTTTGGAGCTTGAGGGACCTAAGTTCCAATCTGCCCCTGACACTTATTACTGATGTGACCTTGTATAAGTTTCTTCCCCCCTGAAGGCCTTGATCTCCTTATCCTTAAAATGAAGGTGCTTGACTAGAAGATCTCCAGAGTCATTTCCAGTTTAGGACCTTTGACCCACCCCAAGCTCTTCTTTCCAGCTACTCTATGCTCCTGGGATCATATCATTTCTGTTTTGTACTTTTTTTTCCTATTTGTTTTTCAAATGTTCTGTGGCTGTGTGTGAATGCACACACACACACACACACACACACCTATGTACACGTGCGCATGTGCATGTATGTTTATGTCATCAGATTGTCCCATCAACTAGAGGGAAGAAATTTCTCTTTCCTTCTGTTTAAAAAAAGCATGAAATTATTCAAATATCAAACAAATAAGTCTGGAGTATGTAGACTCAGACAGGGGGTCTTTTCCCCTTATGGCACATCCATACAATCTGATCATCAGAAAAATTAAAATTATTTTGCAATAACTCCATCTCACAAAAGGGCTCTGTTGCCCATCATTCTACAATTCATTCCAATGTTTATCTGATGAATGACAGAAATGAACCCCCTTTTTTCCCTTTTCAGATCTTGATGAATGTGAGAGCGGGCAAGCCTGCTGTTCCCAGTTCTGCATCAACTATCTGGGAGGTTATGAATGTGATTGCAAGACAGGATTTCAGCTCAGTCCTGATGGGTGTGGATGTGATGGTAAATACCGGAGATTTGTCTCCATGCCATTGTCTCTAAGTGGTGTAGTGAATGTAAGCAATAGTGGGTGTGTGGCAAGAGAAAGAGATATATTTTGTTCAGTACCCCATAATCCCTTTCACTCGACTTGATAAAAGTAATATTGTCAAAATGGAGGCAAAGAAGAGTGGTTGTTGTGATGTAAGAGTCACAAGCTATAGAAATCACAGGTGTGAGCCAGACTGGTGATTGGATATTTGGCACCAGAAAGAGTTTATCAATATAATCTTCGGTTATTCAAAAGTTACATTATAATATGGATGCCTGAAGTGAGGAGGCACTGTGGCAACAGAGATCCAGTTTTACATGATGGTTAGAGTCAAATCAGGAATGTAGATGTAAATGCTTTAGCTAACGCTAGCTTTATGAGGAAATGGCATAAAAATCCTAATTGTGAGTATTTCACAGGCTTGTGCTGTTTTTCTTTCTTGGTGAGACTCTAAAACAATACTGTATATTAAGTACTTAAAAAAACTTTACAGAGCTATGTAAATGTCAGTTATTTTTATGGTAGAAAGAACATTGAATTTGTTGGAGAAGAAAAGCTGAATTGAAATTTCAGTCCTGACCCTCAAAGCCCATTGGGCCTTGAGGAAATCACTTAATCCTTCTTATCCTCAATTCTCTCATCTGTAAAATGGACGTAATAATATCTGGACTGCCTATATCTGTGGGCTATTGCAAGGTGAAAGGTGCCACATAAACTATACAAAAATATGAAAACTGTGAGCAGTGATTATTATGGCCTGTTGCATGAGCCTGGAGCATTGGTTCATATCTATTCACTCATACCCCACCCTCTCCCTTTTTTGTCATATACCATATTTAAATGAGAAATGCTTTGTAAAGAAATGATGGTTTTATAGCTTTCTAATGACTATTTGGTAAAAATAACTCACTTTGCTCTCATATGATGTCTAAATTGTATCTGAAGAGAGCATTTAAGATGAGTTTGAATGAATAGAGCAAAGTTAATTGAGTTTTCCTTCATTTCACTACCAATACCTTATGTTAGTCATTGTTGTGGGATTGTTGTTGGCTTTTTAATTTGTGAAAGCGTACATTAAAGGAGATGGTGGTTTTCATCTTTGGGTTATTATTGCTATTATTTTGAATCATAAAAGTTTTCTTGAAATTGAAATAACGACTAGATGATCTACATCTGCACCAATAACAATTAAAATTATATAAAAGCCCCAAATGCTGCTGAGAAAATAGCTTTTCTTTATTCAGTATAATGAATTCCTAAATTCTCTTGTTACAGAGATGCTTTGCTTTATATAACTGAGCTGTCCAGTCTCCAAACACCAAAAAAGAAAAAAAGCAAGGGATAGAAGAGAATGCACTTTTGTTTTGAAAGGCGCACATTCTAAATGTGGTGCTGTATATTAGCATTGACCAAATTCCAACCAAAAATTGGGTCCAGTGAATTAGGGGCTTAAAAATCTGAATTTCATGGACCATCTGTTCATCAGGCAGATGAGCCAAAGGGAAGATTACATAGCCATGCGTGTACACACTGGTGTATATATATCGTAATTGGGAATGCTTCAGCTCTCTGGGGACCGTCTTAAAGGATTAGCCTCATGTCTCCATCTAAGCTACTCCTCACATAGGTGACAGACTTCCCCCAAGTCCCAACTCAGACTTTTACACTGATTTTCATTATTCATACTAAAAGAATTTAACTCTGCCAGGGAATCTTTGGTTATCTTACCCACAAGCTCCTTAAAGGTATGTGCCAATTAGGTTTGTGATTTCAAGGAATCCAGACAAAACTTCAAACCGAATCGATCAATTGCAGTGTTTACTGAATGACATGCTAGTTCCTTTAGGAGGGCTACAAGAAGACACTGGCTTCCCTTGATGTATCTCCTTGCTAATTTCAGTATCCCTGTCTTGGTCTGACCTAGAGGAGTGAGGCTGCCAATATAACAAAAAAGTTCTATCTGGAGAATAATCAATCACCTGACCCCTAGATAGCCCATAGATCTTAGAGGCTGAATGGTTTTATACTGAGACAGACAAAGGGAGCTGGAGCCACTCACCAGTCTTAAAAGTAACATCCCAGGTACCTTTGAGTACATTGGTCACAGGAGGTGAGAGGATTCCTTTTGAGTCAGGCACTCTGCTGATGGCTATTCATCAGTTACCCTTATCTATTTCTGTCTTGGTGCCTCTTATGCCCAAAGGAGCCTAGAGCAACAGGCTTGAACCACAGCAGAATCTTACAATTTATTTCTTTTGTATCTCTCACAGTTCCTTAATAAATAAATCATTTGTGGGGCAAGAACTTGAACCTGTGATTTCATTTGTTAGCGGGGAAACTGATGGTATGCAAACACTTTCCAATATGTTGATTGTACCTCATATCTAATTTCTAGTCTTAGAGATGAGGACAACTAGAAGACTCGGTGGTTTGTCAGTAGTCACAAAGCTGGTGGGCATGTATCAGAGAAAAGACTTGAATCCAGATCTCAAGGACTTCAATGATGTTGAAAAAAAACTAAGGAAATCAAGCTGCAATTTAAAATATTATGTCCTGCAAAGCTTATCCTAATTACCTATTCAATTTCACATTCTGCACAGTTTCTAAGAGACTGGGACTTTTTTGTAGAATACAAATTTAAAAAAAAAACCTTCTTCATCAGAGCTAACAGTTAGTTTTGAGATCCCAGGAAGTTTGTCTCCCCAAGAGAACAATGAATTTGCCAAGTTGCAAAAGACTGATTTCTTGTCTGTGCTGAAGAAAGGTGGTCTGTTCTGGTGTTACCTTGTGTCAGAGAGCCATATTTAAGGCAGAACAATGAACTGGATCATGCCTTTCAATCCCTAGGCTCTGTCTCTTATGTCAACGCCCAAGAGGATGCCTTGTGTTCTCTTTTTCTTAGATGTGGATGAGTGTCTGGAGGACAGCACTGACTGTGACCAACTCTGTGTTAATTCTTTGGGATCCTATGAATGTCTCTGTGAGGAAGGTTACCAAATTGATGGGAACAGAAAAACTTGCGTCCGTAAGTTCCTATTAGGGAATTTCCTCTTTTTTCAATCACATTTCAACTATTTCTAATTTTTTTTCTCCCTTCTATGGCCCAGGGGAAGAATGTAATTTCCTTTCCTCGGTCCAGCCTTCAAACCTTTCTTTTTTCTAAACTAAAACTATTTTTTCCTCTCTTTGTCCTCTCTCTAGAGCAGTTTTGCCTTTGTGTTCATGGCTTCTAACCTTTCTTTGTGATTGTCTATTTGAATTGGCTTTGCTCAAAGAATTTTCCCTTTTCACTACCCCCTGCTTGTGTGTATAGTTCAGACTCGTCATTTCTCTCATCCATTCCTGCCCAGTTCTACACACACACACCCATGCCCGCCCCCCACTGCCTACCTTGCCTCATCCCTACCAAGGATGTAAATGCACACTCATTTTCCTCTTTGGTTTTAGCTTTGGATGATGATGAATTAGAGGAAGAAGAGGAACTGGAAGTTGTGCAGTTCCCAGATCTTCACTTCAGGAGATCTGCTCAATTGCTTAATTATGCTGTTGCCCTAAATCCCAATTATGAAGATGAAGACCAATTAGAGGAAAGAGATATTCGAGAAGAATTCACTCTTTTACACAAAGTGGGTGAGTGAAAAGAATCCCCTCAGCTTCAGGAGTTTCTTCTTTTAAAAAATTCACTTAAGATCAATGCGCTTGGTGACCAGAGTAGCATGATTGCTTAATCCTCCAAATACACCTAAAACTCTGAAAAATAAATTATGTGCCACAAATAAAGTAATTAAAGATGAATCCGTAAGAAAAAATGTGATGTTAAAAAAGACATGAATATACTCTGAATGCCTACTATGCACCAACTATTAGGCTAAGTGAAGGGAATGCAAAGAAAGACAATACAGGAGCTCCCAGTTCAGGTCATGCCAGTACTTAGAGCTCCTACTCATCATCTCCTTTGCCCACAAACCCTGTGCAATTCTACACATATACATATATACACACATATATCCAGACACCTACATATACAGGTATGAGTGTATGTGTATTATATGTGTGTGCGCACAAATACACGCATGTATCCTTATACAGTTGTACATAGCTATACATATATTTGATTGTTCAGGTATTTCAATCATGTCTAATTCTTTGTGACCCCATTTGGGATTTTTTTTTTGGCAAAGATACTGGAGTGGGTTGCCATTTCCTTTTCTAGCTCATTTCACACATGAGAAACTGAGGCAAACTGGGTTAAGTGACTTGCCCAACAAGTGTCTGAGGCCATATTTGAATGCAGAAAGACGAGTCTTCCTGACTTCAGGTGGGCCAGGTACTTTCTCCACTGCACCTCCTAGTGGTATGTATATGTGTATGCATGCATGCTTGCATGCTCGCATGTATGTATGTATATGCATATATGTGGATAAGCATTTCCTAAATACCCCATATCAATCATTCTTATGTAATGTTATTTTCTTTAAAATTCTTGAATATAATCTCAAGTTCCATAAGTGCTTCCTCTTCTGTGTAATAAGTCTTTGAGGTGAATGAATAGTCTAAAATCAGAGGAAGAGCTGGATCCATTAAAATATAAGTGCCTTGAGGAACTTGAGGATCATATTTTGAATCTCTTTGTATGCTTGGAGCTTGACAGAGTGCCTGAAATATAATAAGAGCCTAATGAAGTCTTGTTGACTGACAGAGAGACACATTTTTGTTTCATCTACATGGAAAGGGATATTTCAATGGAATGTAGCTCCTGGAAGAGAAGGGAGGTTTGGACTTTGGACTTTGCCTTTCTACTGGATAGCATAGTTCCTGGCTTAGAGTAGACATTTGTAAATACCAATTGGTTTGTTGATTCATTAATTTTTTTTAGCTATTTGGGAAGCAGACTCATGAGCTTGCTAATCTGATTTTCTCTTTATAGTCTGTTTAGATGACACTTTTGGACCCGACTGCAGTTTGAGGTGTGAGGACTGTATGAATCAAGGCAAATGTAATGAGGAGAAAACTGGTTGTGTCTGCTCAGCTGGCTGGGATGGCATCCTCTGTAATGAAAGTGAGTACACAACACCCAAACAAAGTCAGAGACAAGGGAGCCATCACCAAGTGCATGAAAGAAATTATGTTTGGGACTACAGATACAAAGATGAAAAATGAAATTGCCCTTCCATTCAAAGAGCTTGGAATAAGTCTGAGTTCTAGAGTCAGGAAGCCCCAGTTTGTATCCTGGCTGTGGCACCTAATATTTGTGTGAATTGGGTTGTTCACATAACATCTCTGAACCTTGACTTACCTATCCATAAGATGAAAGGGTTGGATGAAATGGCTTCCCAAGTTCCCTCCAGCTCTGTTCATGATCTTATGAACTTATTAGACACGAGCAGTAAAAATATACAGATCAAAGTTTTAACCAAATATTAGAAAGAGGGGTTTTTAATATGATTTCTTTGTTTCTCCATTCCTTAGGAGACAATAGCAAATTAGATCATTGTTTTCTTCAAGTGTCCTATTTATTCATCAGTAATAAAAGCTAATAAAGAGTCCCTGTATTCTAGAGGCTTTAAAAATTCCTTCCACTTAAATGATGCATTAATTTCTGGCAAGATAACTTCTTCACAAAGGAAGCAAAACTTTGTTCTCCGAATATAATTAAATGAAACTGGATATTTCATATCTATATATGTATAAAGATATATAGACATAATAGCACTGTGTTTCTTTCTTTACATAATCTCATCACAAGAAACTATCCAGGATAAAATAATGCAGACTAAGCAAAGCAAAGTTAAAACAACCTTTATTCTATGGTAATGAAAATGTTTTTAAGGAAATGAAATGTGCCAGCCCTAATAATTGCACCCACCTTACTGGTTTGTTATAACCATCAAATGAAATAATATTTATAATATTGGTGTCATGCCTGGCATGCAGTAGGAATTTAATAAGTGCACATCCCTCCATGCTCCTAAACAGATGAAATGAAATAAAATGTAAAGGATACTTTTACTGTTTTGCTTAAAGTGCTACTCATTCATTTTGAACTACAAATTACTGAATATACATGTTATTATAATGCGGATTATGAATGCTTAGTTTTAGCACCCTGATGTGAGGACAGAGGGCAGATTATCTGTCTCGAATTTTAAATACGGAAAATCTGCTAGAGGCATTGTAGTATCAAGGAAGGAAGTGAGCAATCATTTATTAAGCATCTATTTGTGCTGGACACTGTGATAAATGGTTTATTAATTGAATCCTGCAGTGCTGACTCTATTATTATCCCCATTTTAAAGACAAGGCAGTCAAGGCAAACAATAGTTTAGTGACTTGCCCAGGGTCACATAGGTAATGAGAATCTGAGGCTGAAGTTGAACCCAGGACTTCCTGAATCCAGGTTCAGTACTTTGTCCATTTGTTAATGAGAAGCCAGCCTTGGATTCAGGAAGATCTGGATTCAAGCTCTGTCTCTGACACAATCTGACCATGTGACCCGAGGCAGGTCATCTTTTATCTCAGACTGTAAGTTACAAATTGTAAACCTTTAGAGAAGCAGCAAACAGGGCATTTTCTAGCCATGGGACTGTGGGTATGCACGTGCACCAATTTTTGTACATGTTCTCAGCCCAATTAGATTGTAAGCCCCTTGAGGGTAGCGACTGTTTTTGCCTTGTCTTTATATCCTCTCAACATATGCACAATGTCTGTCACAAAGAAAGTACTCAATAAATGCTTGATGCTTAGCAACACTAATTTATCTATAATAATGGAGTGAGTTTTCCCATCAGGAATTCCCTAAGATTCAAGTCAAAGTTCAAAACCAACTAAACACATAAAAACCGAGACCAGAGAACAGAGAAGCGATTTGGCTGAACTAAAGCTAATACTGTATTTTTGTATAATTCTCAGTATTCTGATTGCCAAATCTAGAAATCCTGACATATATTGAACTATCTAGTGGAGTTCTTTTAAACTCCATTGTCATATGGATATCATGAGTCAATAGGTCAATAGCATGTAATAACACTTTCTATGTACAAGGCCCTGTGCTAATTGGCAAAGACACAAAGAAGGACAAAAAAATGTCCAGGCACTCAAGGATTTTATATAGTAATGGAGAACACAACATGAGAATGGCTAGGTTAATATGAAACCTACACAAAGTGGACCAAAGATAATCTCAGAGAGCAGACCGAAGTAGTTGGAGCGAACAGAAAAACCCACCATTAGGAGATGGCGTTGGAGCTGAATCTTGAAGGAATATAGAAATACAAAAAAGAGGAAGTGATGAGGGAGAATGTTCAGGGAAGAGGGGGCAGCCATTTGCAAATATTCAGCAATGAGAGGTAGAGTTTTTTATTCAAGGAACAGCCAGTAGGGCAGTAGAGATGGATCATAGAGTAGAGGTGAATAAATTGTTGGAAGACTGGAAAAGTAGGAAGGGGCCAGCTTGTGAAAATCTTTAAATGCCATAAGCATTACCATGAAGCTGTGGTGTTTGAGATAACAGCCACCATTTGTGATGATTCTCCACTAAATCAAATATGGAAGGTCAAATGAATTTCTGAATTCCATAAAATGCAGGGGAAGGAAAGAAAACAAAGTATCTTTCTCAGCTCTGTCAGACTTGAATATTTTGCTTTGTTATTTTTGTGGGCCTTTGGTCCCCTTGCCATACTCGTTGGATGATACACCCTATGCTGATGTGGATTGTAGCCCCCTCTACGTTTTCTTTTTTACTCCGTGGGATTTTTGTCAATGCCTCCCCATAGAAGCTCCACCCCCTGCTTACTGACTGTCCCCTGGGTCCACTCAATCTCCAAGCGGGGTTATGAAAAAGACTGACATGTCAACCCCCCAAAAAGAATACAGGAATATTGGAAAATAGAGCTTAACACAATAAAGACAGCCACACCATAGGCTCTCAGCAATTGTGGAAATTTCTCATGTGCTAATATCATCATTTAGGAATGAGTGGATTTTTTTCATGCAAGAACAAAATATCCCTGGACATTATCTCAGAAAATACAAGAAATAACTACTTAGTAATTCTCTTTTTAAAAAAATTAACTAATAAGCATTCATTCTTTCTTCATCTTACTGAAAGAAATAGTCAATAAATCTTATTTTTTAAAGAATTTATTCATTGCCTCTATCATCCCTTTATATATATGGCCTATACATCCAGAACATTACATATACTATCAGAGTTAATTGATAATTGATATATTGATTGGTTTTGCTGAACTGTTTTTCTCCCTCTCTTTTAATTCTTGTTACTAGGGTTCAATATAGAAGAGGCAGCTAGGTGGCACGGTGGATTGAGTGCCAGACATGGAGTAGGGAAGACTCATCATCCTGAGTTCAAATCTGACCTCTATGTGACACAGAGCAAGTCACTTAGCCATGTTTGCCTCAGTTTCCTCATCTGTAAAATGAGCTGGAGAAGGAAATGGCAAACCACTCCAATATCTTTGCCAAGAAAACCCCAAATGAGGTCACAAACAGTCAGATACTACTTAGACTAAAATAGTGACTATGCATAGAACACAGGAGAGAGATATTTACAGGTACAGCAAAGGGAAGTAAGGAAGCATTGATTGAACACCAAATATTTATTGGATTGTTTGATTGCTAGACACTATGCTAAATGATTTATAAATATCATCTCGTTTGGCTTGAGTGTAGATGTTATACAAACAAAATATATTCATGGAAAATATCATTTAAAATTTTTTTTCGGTAATTGTAGCAATTAAGATGAATTTTTCCTGTCAGATTTTAGATAGTAAGAAATAAAGAAAAGGAATGAATCAGAGAAATACTTAAGCATGACAAATAATCCCAATTCCCTTCAGAAATTCCGGAAATGTCCAAAGCACGACAAAGCACAGCAAGCCTGTGGAACATTGAAATGTGTCTGGATTGGATTTTAAGGCAGCAGACATGTCACTGGAAATGGGACATTTCAGGGATCAATACTTAATAAGCACATGAAGCATGCTAAACCTTGTCCAACAGATCCGTGAGCTAGAAAAGACATAAATTTAGATGCAGTCTCCTAATGGGTTGACTAACTTACTGCACAACTAGTAAGTTAGGGTGGACAGAAAGAAACTTAGAAATCAATGGGTCCAAATTTCTCACTTTGCAGATGTACACACTGAGGCTTAGAGATATGAAGTCATTTTGTCAAGTAGTATCTAGAAGATGTGGGATTTAATGGGATAATCCCTGATTCCAAATGGACTGCCCTTTCAAATGGATGGTATTACAAGAGAATTACTTGAATGCTGGTGATTTAAGACAGGCACTCTGCATCAGCTAATGGATAGAGGAGAGGAACTGAATTCAGCACAGGTGTATTAGGCACCCACTTTGTAGTGATAAGGATAGAGATACAAAAGAAAAAGAAAAATAGTCCTTGCCCATATGGAACTTACCTTCTAAGGGACAGATGCATCATTCATATGCATACATAAGTACAAAATGTGTGTATGTGACTCATACATAGAAATAATCAATTGCAATACAGAAGCTTTAAGTAAGTGAGGAAAGAGTCTAGATCCTTCACTTCAGTAGAGGTTGAGTTTGGAATTCTTCATTAGAGTTAGATGAGATTACAGGATCATAGATAATAGAAAGGCTTTTAGAAGCCATCTATTCCCACCATCTAGGTAGCAAAGTGAATAGAATACTGGATGTGGAATCAGGAAGACTCATCTTCATGGCCTCAGACATTAGCTGTGTGACCTTGGACAAGTCACTTAATCCTGTTTGCCCCAGTTTCCTTATCTGTAAAATGAGCTGGAAAAGGAAATTGCAAACTACTCCATTATCCCTGCCAAGAAAATAACAAAATGGTATCACTGATACTGTAACTGACATTTCTGAACTGACTTAACAATAAGCTCCCACTCTCATTTTACTGATAAAGCAACTGAAGATAAGTAAATTGTTCAATGTTGCAGAACTGCTAAGGATCAGAGGTAGCATTTGAACCCAAGACTTGCTGATTCCAGGTTCAGCACTACCCATGAAACTATGCTATCTTTCTAGCTTAGTCTGGGAATGTTTCACTGAGAAGCTTGGTCTTGAGCAAAATTTTGAAAGATTAACAAGCTGTCTTTTAGGATGTAAGACTGAAAGTGGGATGGGGGGAGCATCTGGCATGAAGGAACAAAATTTCCATGATACTTTAGTGAAACTGAATGATGAAATGGATAAATCATTAGTATGTCTGTCCTATGAGTCTGATATGAATTCTATTAATAAAGGTTTCTTTTTTTCTCTTTCGTTCAATAACATGTCTTCATAATTCAGCAATACTGTGTATTATATATAGATGTAACATGGTAAACTATGAGGTATTTCAGAGGACAATGCAATTTACTTTCCACACATTTCATGAGTCCCATTGAATTTCTTGGTACCACAATGTCTTCTCCCTATTTTATAAGTTCCCTAGCTTGACATTTTGTTCACTCAGAAATGAGAGTAAAATCTGGTAAGGCTAGGGCTAGATTTGTATCTGTTGGACAGTGTTTAGCATGCTTCATGTGCTTATTAAGTACCGATCCCTCAAATGTCCCATTCCCAGTGACATGTCAAGTTCTTTAAAATTCAGTCCAGTGGTATTTCAGTGCTCCCCAGGCTTGCTGTGCTCTGGAAATTTTCTGAATTTCTGAAGGGACTTGGGATTATTCATCATGCTTAAGTATTTCTATGATTCATCCTTTTTCTTTATCTCTTACTTTCTCAATTCTGATAGAAAAACCCATTTTAATTGAAGGCATCTGGGCCAAGAAAAAGAATATTATCCATTTGGGAAAAGATTAAAGTAGAAGAAAATGTAACAATTATTATAAATGTTTAGTTAATGGTTTTCTTTCTTTCCTTTCTCCCATCTTCTTTCTCTTCCTTCTTTCCTCCATTCTTTGTATTTTTCTCCTTCCTTACTTCTTCTACCCTTTTTATTTTTATTTATTTATTTTTGCTTTTTGGAGGAGGGAAGGTAGGGCAGTTGGGGTTAAGTGACTTACCCAAGGTCACATAGCTAGTTTTGTGTTAAGTGTCTAAGTACAGATTTGAACTCAGGTCCTCCTGACTCCAGGGCTGGTGCTCTATTCACTGCACCACCGAGCTGCCCCTACTCTCTTTATTTTTATCCTTCATTGCCTCCTTTTTTCTCTACTTTCTTTCCTTCCATCATATCTTCTCTCTGTATCTCCTTTTGTCTTCATCTCCTTCCTTCCTTCTTTTATTCCTTCCTTATTAAGCAACTATACAAAAGGGAAGAAAAAATGAAATGGAAATGATCTTTCCATGTTACCGTGGGAAGGAAAAGGTAAAGCCTCATATATCATGTATTTTCTCAATTTTTTAAATGTGGCTTAAAAAAAAGAATATCATTTTCAGTGATTGGTAAAGATCATCCCAGCAGCTGCAATGTTTCAAATTAAGATGAAAATAAAGTTTGGATGTCTATTTTCAAATTATTTTTTATTTTATATTTGAGTACTAAAAGCTTCTTATAAACAGGATTGTTTGCTTAACTTAATTAATCTTCGACACTGCAAAAACATCTCTGAACCCTCAAGAGAGCCTCTATGACATTGGCTGCTAGTTAAAAACACATATATTTCCCTTTCTTCTCATTTTTGAGTAGTACATGTAATTTATACCTCATTAATGTGGCCCAAAGTTGAACAGTAAAGACCTTAGAATAGTTTTGTAAATTGGGGGTTAAAGTTTATCTAAAAAAAGTAAAATTTACATTTGAACCTTATTCCTTTCTCTTTCAGCTACCATTTTTTCATTCAGTCATAGTGACAAGTCCCCCAGGAATGATAGTGTCATCCAATATAGGAACCTAACAGGGACATTTCCCAGGTCTACGAGTGGCTTCATTCTTTAATTACCTGGTATCGTTGTACCAAGATGACAAGAAAACATTTTTCTCCCCTGGTGGTACAATGAATGGGCTCCTCTTTTCATTCATCTTCTCCATTTTCTTCACAGCTTGTCCCCCAGGGACCTATGGACAAGACTGTAATGGTATCTGTACGTGTCAAAATGGAGGCTCCTGTGACCCTGTAACAGGCCAGTGTCATTGTCCCCCTGGAGTTCATGGGAAGAGCTGTGAGGATGGTACGGGATCCTGTTTTTAACTGCAAATGATTTCTGTTTGGGCACCTGGACATTCCTAATGGGAAACACTCAACATTCTACCTCATGGCCTTTTACATGAAATTAAGACTTTCCTTATGAAAATCCTCTAACCCATTTAAATGACCTGATGGATGATGGTGTAATAGAGTGCTCCAGCTAGAATCAAGGGGACTTTACTGGCTGTATGGCCATGGTAAATCAAGTCACCGTTCAGACTCTAAATTTCAGGGGCTGTGTAGCATAATGGGTATGTGCTGGAATTACAATCAGGAAAATCAAAGTTCAAATTTTCCTTCTGGCCCTTAATAAATGCTTACTGATTCACTGATCAAGGGCCAGTGACTTAGCTCCTTGGAGCCTCACTTCATTCAGCTGTTAAGGAGATAGAATACAAGAGACCATTGTATTATATCTCTTTTACAGATGAACAAAGTATGGCTCTAAGGAACTATGAAGGAAGATGCTATCTGCATCCAGAGAAAGAATTGATAAACAGAAGTATGTATAGAATAATTTTGCATATATATACATATTTGTGTCTAATAGTAACCATCTCTAGGGTAGGGGAGGAGAAAAAAGAAAAAAAACCCACAAAGTTATATGATAACTTTACTATATATTTAAAAGGAATAGCAAGTTGTACATAATAAATTTGCAATTTCATGTACAATCATCTTTTTTGTTCTACTATGTTATGAATTGCTTGTTTTATTTCATAAATTAAAAATAAAATGAAGAGAATTTTAAAAAGTAAAATATACCAAAGCTTAAAGGTAACCCCCAAAAGATATAATACCTATAGTACCTAACTTACAGGATTGTGATGCTAAAATTCAATCCTGGACATAATATGCTCTTCAAATGTTCACTATATCCTTAATCGTGATAGACCATTTATGCCCAACCTGTGATAGAGCATTCCAAGCTCATATTGGTCTGATCATCCAGAGTCAGACACATCATATCTTGACTCTAACATAGTGATGTCATGTTGGCCCCCTTTGAGCACAAAGGACAACAGCCATATCATTAATACTCATGTAACCCTGGACAAATCATTTAGTATCTTTTAGTCACAATTTCATTACCCACTTAACAAACAGAAGGAGCTAGTACCCAGTCATCTGATCTTGTTCAACAATGAGTCCCAGATACCAACACCATCGATTCATTTAAATACACTCCACAGAATACGGAAGGAAGAACCAAGGAAACACTGAGCAACATTCTATGCTTCTTAAAGGGCTTGCCCCTTCCTACATAATAGGCATCATATGATTATTCTAGGATATGATAGATATGACTTTATCTAATTCATCTCTTGGCTTAGAGTCCCTCCCCTCTTTCCACACACATACATGTGGAGACTTTAGACTCTGCCTTTTATTACTACATTTCAGAGACTACTAATCTAATGAACATGGCATAATGGAGTCAATCACACAAGTATGGATTGACAAATTAAAGCTCATTTCTCATAATCAATAAACCAAAATGAATAAAACCAAATATAATAAATCATGCAGCAGCTATGAATTTCCACATTTCCTCCAAAAGTAGGCATCACTAAACTAACCTAGAGACCCACTCACTTAAGAAGAGAACCAGATATTTAATCAAAGTCATAGGCTCAATGCTTAGAACTCAACTCTTTCAGTACCATTGTTACAGGGATCCATCTATCCAGACTCTCTTCAACCCTCCTCCCTCCTGATACTACTGATTATCCCATCATGTTTCTATATTACTGAGTACCGTGTATGTGAGACCCCAAAAGCATGACCAACTAAGGGTTCTTGGTTGTGTTCAGGAACCAAAGAGAAGTACACAGACACCTTGGTGCTGTTATCCCATGTCCTTCTCTATTGTCTTCATTTAATTCTTCCCAGAATTAATGGGCTGGTAAAATTCTATAATGTCTCTCTCTGTCTCTCTGTCTCTCAGTCTCTCTCATATGCACACACACACACACACACACACACACTCACACACACACACACATACCCCTCTGGATTTATTCTGATTCATTGTCCAGATCTTTTCCATGTATGAACAACTAAAATTCTACTGGTACACCAGCCATTTTCGGAAGGCATCTAAAAAAATTGCAATTTTGATCCTACCTCATAAATTTTTTTGAGAAAATGTCTTTATAAACCTAAAAACATTATGGAGTATGAATTATGATTTTAGCATTTAGCATCATTACAATAAAAGTCAAGACATTAAAATATTCAGATGTAGATACCCACTTTACACATCTCTATTTTTAAAAAAACCTCTAATTTTGCACATAGAGCAATGATTTCTTTGTATGTCCTCACCCCATTTAGGATGTCCTAAAGGATTCTTTGGAAAGGATTGCAAAAAGAAATGTATGTGTGCCCACAACAGCTATTGTCACAGAGTCTATGGAGTTTGTCTATGTGACCCAGGACTCTACGGTCGGTTCTGCCATCTGAGTAAGCCACATTCATTTATTTGTCCAATCTGGATGCATAAAATAAAAACTTAGAAAGATGGTTGTATTTGGTTCCATCCCAAAAGGATATAATCACTTTTTTTCTTATGAAAAGATATTGGTGAGATGATTATTTTCTGTTATCCCTTATAATAGAGTATAGAGACTACAATTGAGTATGCTCTTCCTTCAAGAGAATGTTAATGTTTACTCAAGCAACACCTGACTCATGTTCCATGAATGCCTATATGTGATTTTAACATTTTCCTTTGAAGGACACATGCAAAAATATATGAATGAGTAGAAAAATATGTTTATATAGCTTGAGAATTGTCTTTGCTAGCCTTTGTGTCTTATTTGGCTAGTTGGCATTTTTAGTTGACTCTTTCAAGAAGACTTGTCCAGCATGATAAAGAAGGCATTCTCCTCCAGGTATGGGTTGGATGAGATAACTACTGAAGTCTCCTCAAAATCAAAGTTTCTATCATTCTCATAAACACTGTTCGTTTCTGCAAAACATAGGAAGAGGTCAGTGAGACAAGATCAGGATACTTCTGTGTTGTCATGATATACAGTTTCCTCTAAGAAGTTCAGATGCTTCTTTGGAGTATTAAAGACTTTTGAGGACTGAAAGTTTTCTGGCATCTTCCATAATAGGATCCCAGTGAATCTCTACTCTGCATGTTGGCTCCAAATACTAACCTTGTTCAGGTCTCAGGAAATCACAATCAAAATGTTTCAGTCTGTTATTTTTAGAATCATTGCTAAGGAACTGGTTTGAGCCTTTACTCTCCCATTCTAAAGTTGTCCCCAAGCTGTTGCATATACAACTAACCACATCTTAACTGTCTTCTTGTGTGACCTCTTTTACTGTTCCTTTCCATTAGTAAAGATAATCAACTGGTGACTACCAACTTTTCTATCAAATTGGTTTGTATGCTAAGACTCATGCAGGCATAAGACATAATTATATGGCCCCCTTGAGGGTGTGAGAAAATGCCTCCATTTGCTGAGATTTTCTCCCTTCCCTACCCCACTGCCTATTAATGAAAGGAAAGTACATTCACATTCATAATATATTATAGATACCAAGATGTTTTTGGGAAAGAGGATTGAATGATTGTAAGCAGCCACTCCGAGAAGGAATCAAATATGTGTTTATCAAATACAAAGGTGGTACCCTTCCCAGTTAGGACTCTCATGCTGACTTCTATTCCTGCAACTCAACAGCAATGGAAAAAGATTTGGGAAAACACAAGCTTGGTTTGCCTAAGATGTGGCCAAGATAATGCTCCCATTCCAAAGAATGCCTTTTAGAGATACACGGTGTGTAAAATTACATTGGATGACTAAATAACGAAAGGAACTCAAACAATGGCTACTCTTCCCACTGAAGCTTGTCCATCATCTCCATGCTGCTGTGGAATGAATATGGCCCCATGCTTTTCCCACGATGCCCTTAAAGAATTCTAACGATAGGCACCCGTTGAGCATGCTGAGCTGGAATTGCAATCCCAGTCACACTAAAGCTTTTTAAGTAGTTCAGGCTTCACTGTTCACATCAGGTTGCCAAAAAGAAAATGAATTGCCTGATTTGAAAAGACATTTTTTCCCTATTGTTTTTGGCAGATAGGATGATCCCCTTGTTTTCCCCCCCTATAATCAGGCACTGCAGAGCGTCAGGCCTGTGTGCTAACAATTTAAACTAGGGAAAACTGAGTTTGCAGGTGACCAATTTGCTTCAATCTGCTTGCAGCTTGTCCCAAGGGAGCCTATGGAGCTGGCTGCTCTTCCGATTGTCGGTGTATGGAGGAGAACACCCTGGAATGCAATGCCAAAAATGGTTCTTGCACCTGCAAATCTGGTTACCAAGGCAACAGATGCCAGGAAGGTATAATCCAATGACCACTTCCTTTCTTCTCATTATTAACATTGCTTCCCATTTTGTCAAATACTCCATGGTCACTTAGTTAATCTACTTGTGGCCCCAGGAGGTGAGTCCACATCATTAATCCCCCATGTGCAGGTAAGGAAATGGGATGTGGAGCAATGGACTAATTACCCTCATCTTCACAGTCTCTGGTGTTAGGTAGTGCTAGGTAAGCTTTAGCAATGCAAGAAAGATCAAATTTCAGGAAATCTCACACTAAGAAGATTAAGGTGAACTGATCACTTCATTGTATACTTAGCAGTTAAGAGAACTCGGAGCTGGTTACTATCCTGGCTCTAAAAAAGCATTTGTCTAATGGAAAGAACATCCATTCCAGCAGATCTGAGTCACAGACTTCTAACCAGAGAAAAAGAATGAGGGTTACACATTGGTCAGGATGCTTGTTTTTTCCTGAAGCATTCATCTGTTACATAAATACTTTCTGATCAAAATATTGGACAGACAATTAGTCCAAGTGATCTGAAGTCATGTGAAGTGTTTTGGGACAAAGAATTTGATTCTAACACTGGTTCTTGGGAAGTCAGATGACCTGAGTCTTAGAGTTCATCTCGGCCTTGTTAACTGGCTAAGTCACTTACTTAACCTCACTCATCCACAAGAAGAGGAGATATGACCCAATCATCTCTAAAGCTTCTTCCATCTCCTTTTCTTGAGTGAGGCATATGTATGTGGAGGACATGCCCTGGTCTGCATTAGAAGCTTGGGTTTGATTATGTCTCTAGTATATTAGAGATATAGATAGTTAACTTGATATGTGGTTTCATTGGTATGGGAAAACTCCCTTTACCAAGAAGAATAATGCAATCTTTGAATATATCTGGGACACTATGAGGTTAAATGACCTGCCTAGACTCGCACAGCCATTATTTGTCACAGGCAAGACTTGAAAGCAGATATTTCTATGATGTTGTGCAATAAAAGGCTTTAAAGGGGGGATTTATAAAACTAAGGGATCTTGTATTTGGAAGGGACTTCATAGGCCATGGAACCCAATCCTCTCATTTTACAATATAGGAAATTGATCCCCAGGCAGGTTCCATAACTTGCCCAGGGTGACACAGGTAACAAATAGTAGGTTCAGGATTCAAAATCAGGCACATTAGTTGTGTGACCCTGTACAAGTCACTTAACCTCTGCTTGCCTCAGTTTTCTCATCTGTACAATGGGGCACCTTGCCTCCCAGTGTTGTTATAACCAAATGGGATAATAATTATGAATTGTTTTGCACAGTGCTTCACACACAGTAAATATGATATGAATCTTAACTGCTGCTGCTGTTATTTTTAATTATTGTCATTGTCTGGAGCCAAGTTTTTCAAGCCTAAGATGACCGGAGGTATCTTTTAGGAGACAAAAGGGGAGTACGAAGAGTCTTGCTACCTTTAGGCCTATTTCTATTCTGTGGGCTCATTTCTGAAAGTTGCCTTGAATACCTCTCTATTACTCAGGTCTCTCTTAAAATAAGTTAGCATTTAGCTGGATTTCGCAGAAAGCCGACCAAATCTTTCTGGTCCTGGCTGCATGTTGCCCCATCCCTCCTCCAAATTGCCCTGTGACTGTACAACCTGCATAAAGCCAACAGCCGTGCCCACCCTCCATGGAGACAGGCATCATTTAATTGAATCAGAACTGATAGAACCCTGGAAGAAACTGGTTCAAATATCACCTCGGGCCTATCAACTGGAAAAAAGCACCTATTCCTTTGAACCTTAGTCTCCTTTTCTCTAAAAATGGGGTTGATAGTAACCTCTACTCCACATCATCGTATGAGGCTCAAATGAGGTCATGTATCAAAAGTGCTTTGTAAAGCTCTATGCATTTTAAATATGATTATCATTGAAGAAACCTTATAGTATGTAAGTGGAAGTGGTACAGAGTAGAGAGTCCCTCTGGCCTCAAGTACTGTCTCTAACCCATACTGGTTGCATGTCCCTGGGAAAGTCACTTCATTTCTCAATGACCCCAGGCAATCCCTCCCCAATATGCTTCTGTATATATTCCATACCCACAGATACACAAACACAGATACGCACACACATTATGGATGTATTACTTGATAACTGAAACTTATCTATTTCTTCCAAAGAGACAGGGAAAACAAGGTCAGGGAAGAGAAGTGAGAAAAAATCAAGTTCTAACAGGTAGAATCTGCATTTGCTGTGAGGCCCTGGCCCAATCACTTAACCTTCTAATGCTAGGAATTGGTTCCCAGGCATCAGAGAGTGTTTTCCCAATGATGAAATCATACTTTGGAAGAAAAGGGATGGAAGGTGGAAACCATCCCCTTAGGTAAATATAATTTATTCTGATAACATTTCCTTAAAATAGCTGCTGAATAAACAAGACTGGGAGCTACCTCTACTATTCCCACTGTGATGGAAAAGAAGTTGAAGGTCTATGTAAATCAGCCAAGTAGAGAGGTCACTGTAATCTCTGGAAAACATATTATTTTTCAATCAGATAACTTTGCCCAATTCTGATATTTTTGTCTAAGCACAAAATGAAATTATGAATAAGACTGGCACTGGTGAATGAGTCAGCCATGATTGGCAGCTGAAATCAAGGAGAAAGGGCTATCCAGGAGTTTTACCTGATGAAAACCAGGTCTTGTTGTTTTCTTGGGGGTTATGTGTATTTTTTAAAGAAAGAAAATAACCTTATTGTTCTAAGCCTCAGAGATCCCTCTCAAATTCTGAAGGTGGGAGCCAGTGTCTCTCCCTCTCATGTATTGTTAATTAAAGATCTCAAATTGTTTCAGGGACACTAATGAAGCAGAGCTTTCCATCAGCACCACTCAGATTGGAAAGTGCTGTTACAAATTACTTTGAACAGCAGAATATCCTGTTTCTTCCACCAATCTATTAGACGACAAAAAAAACAATCAATGGCCTGTCCTTATTTTCTGCAGCATGTAGCCTGGGATATTTTGGGCTGGCTGTAATCAAAGCTGTGACTGTGGCTGGGCACCTTGTGATACAGGGACAGTCCAATGTCAACATTAGCACGGCAAAGCTCTACTTCCCTTGGCTGAAGGTGGGTCCCATGATGCTTAGCTTGGGAGTTCTGTGCATTTCACAAACAGAATTTGGGGGCCATTTTCCAGAAAAAAACCAGTTAAATTTTGGAGAGATGCTGAGTGGACAGGGCTGGACATAGGACCATTGTATTTATTCAGAACCACGTACTGCTAAGGCCCATCACCAAAGGATTTTGTTGGCTGGAGTCTCCCTTATTGCCATCTTTCTCTGCACAGGAATTTCTTCCACTGGGATTCTAATTCAGGTGAAGATTTTGGTTTTTAAAATAACAATAACAACAGAAAACTTCCAATTTGTTGGTCTCAGTTTCCTTGTATGTAGAATGATAAGAGAACTGAACTAAATGGTCTCTGAGTTTCCTTTCATCTCTTCCATCTCCTGTTAATTTGTGATAGAATGAAGCAACCAGTATCTATCATTTCTCTGACCTATCATAGATACCATTTTGTGGTGGTAGTCACTGGGGTCTGAGGACCCCTGAACTCTCAGAAGAAAGCAGGACCAGGAAAACAGTCCATATCCCTACCCCACTGGGGCCACTTCCCAAATCTTGAGCTTCCAGTCCAAATTAGATGGCATTTGAAGCTCTCAATCTATTCAAGTCCTTCCTGAGATAACTATCAAAGTTGTTTTCATTGGTAGTCTTAAGAAACCACTTTTTTAAAAGGTATTTTCAGCAAAAATATCAGTTTCTGTATCTGTTTTTTCAAAGTGACAAGATATGTTGATTTCTACAGGGAATTTGGAAGGAAAAAGCTAGAAATCCTTAGAGACTGCAAGAATATTTTTTCTTCCCTCCTCAGATTTCAACATGCTGAGACACACATGCATTTATGGTGTTATACAAACATACATACCTATTACCATACATTATTTTACTTGTTACTATCTGTGTATATTGTATGCATGTGTGTATGTATATCTTCCAATTCTCTCAAGCCATAGCAGAAATCTGTACTTACCTTGAGATTATAACACAAATTTGCGTTTCTTTTACCTTTCCTTTTTATTTCTCAAGACTACTCCCAAAGACTCTGGGGAGCTGAGTACCAACTCTCCTGTAGACACTTTGAAAGTGGAGGTCAGTGCAACAAAGAGAAGGGGATTTGTGATTGCCTTCGAGGGCACACTGGGAAATCCTGGTCTCTGCCTAAATCATCAAAATGGACAGGCCCAGCAAAGAAAGTCAAAAAGGGCATCAGTCTCATAATTGATTAAAAAACAACTTTTCCATTGTTTTATGAGCTGCTGCTATGATAGATCATACTAATTAGATTATAGTGGGAGACACTTGAAAGAATTTTCCAGCCTGGATTTAGAGTCCTTTTTTTTAAGATGCTAAACTAATAAAAAGTAATAAGCTAAACAAAGAAGTTTCCTAAAAGAGTGGACACAGAATACCTCCATCTTCTTTTCTCGCGGACAGCTTGATAAAGCCCAGAACATCTAGGTGGCCACCATCTTATTGCTGAAGAGTCTACAGTTTAACTCTAAGGGTGGGGACCTCAGGAGCCTTAGGACATGTAAAAGAGACATATCAGCCCACTCTCCCCCCAATTAGTGAGCAGACATTGTGATTTAACAATTAGAAAGCTAGGCTCTAAATCATAAAGACCTAGTTTTGGGTCCTTCCTCTCAGTCATGCAGACTTCCTGGATGAGTCACTAAACTCCAACAGCATTCAAGGTCATGTTCCAAGATTGTAAGTTATGGAGAAGGTGTTGAACTGCACTAGTAGAAGAAGTGTGCTTATGGTGAACTAGTTGTCTCAAAGAATTTACAGGCTCGGTCCCATCTAATCCCAATTAGAATTCAAATAAAAGTAAAATCACAATATAGTATTCAGGGCATTGCATATAGATTTAAAAGTTTTGGGTTCAAATACTGCCTCTGACCTTGAATAATTTCCTTAATGTGGCCTCATCTTTCTCATCTATAAAAAGGGAGTGGGGTGGAGAAGGTAGTAAGGTGATTTAGTGGACAAAGTGCTGGGCCTGGAGTTAGGAAGATCTGAGTTCAAATCTGGATAAAGACAGTAGCTATGTGACTCTGGCCAAGTCACTTAACTTCTATTTGCTTTAATCCCCTGGAGACTGAAATAGCAAACCATCCATTATAATTGCCAAGAAAACCTCATGGACAGTACTGGCATGCTAGAGTCCACAGGGTCAGGAAGAGTCAAACACAACTGAATGACTGAACAACCACAAAAACTAGATTGCACTCTGAGATCCTTCCAAGGGCTGGAGCTATGAAACTTTAATCACACAAATAAATATGTACCATGTGTCTCCAGGAGGCAGAGCATTGTGTTAGGGTTCAGGGACTATAGAAGGGACCTGCACAATTTAGGTAATTCCATTCAATTCAACAAATATTCATTAAATGTCCAGCTACTATGGATGTGACAAAAATGACAGAGAGCCTGCCCTCGAGGAACTTACATTCTTTAGGGAAATATATATCTATACCTATACCTTGAGATTATAACACAAATTTGCGTTTCTTTTACCTTTCCTTTTTATTTCTCAAGACTACTCCCAACTAGTTCACAATAAGGACACTTCTTCTACTAGTGCAGTTCAACACCTTCTCCATATACATATATATATATATATACAACATCTATACAATTTAAAAAGTTATGAAGGATGGGGTGGCTAGGTGGTACAGTGAATAGAGCACTGGTCTTGGAGTCAGGAGGACTTGAGTTCAAATCTGGCCTCAGACACTTCTCACACACATACGCGCACACACACACACACACACACACACACACAAAACGTAGCCATGTGACCTTGGGCAAGTCACTTAACCCCAACTGCCCTGCCTTCCCCCTCCAAAAAGCAAAAATTAAAATAAAATAAAAAGAAAACATGACGGATATTCAAAATCATATAAAATACAATTTCAGGAGAAATCATGCTGATAATTGGGAAGGAGAGAAGATGTCAGGAAAGCTCTTGAGTAAGAGATAGAACCTGAGATAGGCTTTGAAAAAATATGTGGATTAGATGAAGCAGCAGAGAAAGCTTTCTCAAAGAGACAATGCATTTTGGACATGGAAAAACCACTGTGCAAATGTATGGAGGTGGGAAATCAAGATGATTATGCATATGAAAAGATGAAGTTGGAGAGGATGGATAAAATGGAGAAGGAGAAAGGGGAAGAGGAGTAAAAGAAAGAACAAAAGGAAAAGCTGTTTTAGTGTTTTAGGACTTGCAGAATTTCTTTTTTTAATGCTTTATTTAGCATTTTATTTTTCCTCATGTAAAAACAATTTTAGCATCTGTTTTAATAACTTTGAGTCCCAAATTCTCTTCTTTCCACCCTCCCTCATTCAGAAGGCATGTCATTTTATATACATTATACATGTATACTCATGCAAAACATATCCATAATAGTCATGTTGTGAAAGAAAACATAGACAAGAAAAAAAAGTCAAGAAAAAGAAAGTTTAAAAATATGCTTTAATCTATATTCAGACACCATCATTTCTTTGCCTGAGAATGGATAGCATTTTTCATCCCAAGTCCTTCAGACTTGTCTTGGATCCTTGTATTGCTGAGAATAGCCAAGTCATTCACAGCTGATCGTCTTACTATATTGTTTTTACTTTGTACACACTACATTTACTTTGCAGCACCTCATGTAACTCTTTCCAGGTTTTTCTGAGAGTATGCTGTTCATAGCTTGCAAAATTTTTTATAGACATCACCTAGTTTGTTCCTCTTCCCCATGAGGTAGATAGCATAATGCCCATTAAAAATTTTTTATTCATTTTAAACTTAAATAGAAAATGAGAGAAGAAAAAAAGAACATTGCCACATAAACAGCAGAACATATATTAACGTTCATTTTGAACTCTTTTTCCTCCATTTTTCTGATGAAAAAAATGAAGTCCAAGGAATTTGAATGTCTTTTTTATGGTGCCATGTATGTACTTTGATTAGCACGTCAGTTTGACTGAAATAAGCAAGAAATGAAAGTAAGGATATGGAATACATAGGAAAGGGAGGTGGGAGTCAGATTATGAGAGGGGTTAGCATGCCAAACTGGACTGTATCCTATTGGAAATGGAGCGCAACATGATTTTTGAATAGAGAGGTGACCTGATTAACTTTGTATTTTAGGATTAAGAACTTGACAGCTGTAAAGCTAGACTGGAAAAGATAGGGACAGATGGGAAAGAGGAGAGCCAATTAGAAGGCTATTTCAGTAGTCCAAAAAGGAAGTAACATTAGCCTGAAGTAAGCTAGAGGCTGGGTGAGTGTAGACAAAGATATTATAAAGGAGGATGGACAAGATTTGGAGACTGATTTTATGTGGGGTTGGAAGGTGAGGGAAGATTTAAAGGCTCCAAAAGCATAAGCCTAGAAGCCTAATAAGATGGTGGTGCCCTCAGCCAAAATGGGCAAACTTGGAAGAAGAATGGGCTTGATGGGAAACATGCTGACTGTCACTTGTGACACATTGAGTTTGAGATGTCCTATAATCCCCCTCTTTAAGGAACTTGTTGACTAGAAAGCATGAGAAGGTGACAAAGCATTGGCCATTGACCATAAAGGAAACTGTGAGTTGAGTTTCTGTGGCCAGGTATCATTAAAAAAAAACCTTGCATATATATGGTATTGGGGCCCTTTACTAGTAGTCTGATCATATTTGCAGGGGTGCAATGTTTGCCCCAAGGATAGACCTCAACCTAGATTGATAGGTTACTTAATACATGCTCAATCATATGTGTTATTTTTTTTCTATAGGTAACTGAATGGTTTGAGTTTGTATCTGTCATTCTGGCCCTGTTGACAAGCACTTAGAACAGAGTAAAAGTTGTCTAGACCTATAATTAGCCAGCCCTGATATTTTTCAACTTTGCTTGCTTTTTCAGACTCATCTTTTAAAGAAACTTAAAGGTACAAATTTCCATGTGTCAAAGGTATTTGAGTTAGCTTTCAACAGTGAAGATACATTTCCAGGGGTTGGACCCTTAGCTATATGGGAAAAAATATTAAATAGGCTCAACTTTTCAGTAATCACGTCTTAACTGTGTTCCAAGTGTTGTGTGATACAAACATTTTGTTGATGGCACTATTAAGGAGAATACAGGTCCTATGATTTTTGTGTATCATCTCCCATTCTCAGGACTTAAAGTATATTTTGTAATAATTGTTCATAATTATAAAACACTTTAAAGTTTGCCAAACGCTTTGCACAAATTATCCCATTTGACCCTTGAAACAACCGTGAGTGGTAGATGCTATTAAGATTCCCATTTCACAGATGAGGAAGCTGAGGCTAAGAGAAGTTAAGTAACTTATCTAAAGGTTAATAGTGCCTAGAGTCATGGAGCTTGTTTGTGATGTGGGATATAAACTCAGATTTCCCAGACTCCCATCCAGCATGCTTATTCATTACTCCATCCTGCTCCCCTAACTCCATACTTTACAACTGTCCTAAGAGAGAAGTGGTAATAGGCAATAGGTTCCTAACTTATTAATAACAATATTTTCCACCTTTACAAATATGTTTCCATCATGACAGGACAGAAAGAGATTTTAGGGTCCCCAAATCTAACTCTACTGTACAGAATATGTCTTTCAAAAATCCAAGTTACATGTTTATATCTGCATTTACACACACACACATACACACACACAAGTTCTGTAATCACCATAATGTGATACTTAGAAAAATGAATGAGTCTAAACTATCAGACTCATTTAAAATACATCACGCATAACTCACCAAGAATGCACATGGCATTTTAAAAGAGGCCTCTATTTGGTGATAGCACATAGCATTTTTCTAAACATCCTGTTATGGTGCTTACATAATTTAAAAACCTAGTTATGCTGCATAATGAACTGTAAAAAAAAACTGATGGGTTATAAGGGATAATGTGTTTTAGCGTAGAGAACAGATGAAAAGCTACTCCTAAAGATATCGGCTTTTACATAAACACTAGTGGTCCAAAGATAGAAACAGAAAGATTTGGGGAATGGGAAAAATAGGGAAGAATCTTCCCAGACACAGAAATCCATGGGCTACTAATGATCCTTTGGAGAGGGGGCAAAGGTTAAAATGAGACATCCCTAAATAATAGTGCTTTCTGTTGGTCCAGTGCGTCTTTGGAAATAGCATTAACAATAACACTAACAACAATAAGCAATGCTGAGACTATATTTTGATGTACACCTGCTGCCTTTGGTTTAGTTTTCTGTGGCCATAGGAAACTGGAAAGGCAGCCATGGCAAAGTACATTGAGAGTCAGTCACTGGGCCAGAAAGACCTGGGTACAAATTCTACTTCTGACACATACAGACTGTTTGACCGTGGGCAAAAAAGAAAAAAGGAAGAAAGGAAGAAAGGAAGGAAGGAAGGAAGGAAGGAAGGAAGGAAGGAAGGAAGGAAGGAAGGAAGGAAGGAAGGAAGGAAGGTAGAAAGGAAGGAAGGAAGGAAAGAAGGAAGGAAGAAAGGAGGAAATAGGAGAGGAAATTTCATATTCTCTATGCTGATGAAATAATGGACCCCTTCTAGATAGATAGATACATACATAGATGCATATATACATATAGATACATTAAATAAATAAATAGGATGGATGGATGGATGGATATATAGATAGGTAGATAGATTAACAAAAATAAGTGGAAGGATGGGTAGATAGATATAAATGAATAGTTGCAGATAGATGACAGATTAGAGAGATAAATATGTAGATAGATAAAAATTGTGGAAGGAACTCTTTCATGTACAGATGAATGCAAACATAAAATAAATTAATAGGTCAAAGTAGACAGATTAGATAGGATAGATAGGTAGACAGACAGATGGACAAATAGATGGATAGACAGACAGACAGAAAGATAGACAGATAGACAGATGGATGGACAGACAGATGGATGTAGGTAGGTAGGTATGTAGGTAGGTAGGTAGGTAGGTAGATGGATGGATGGATGGATGGATGAATGGATGGATGGATGGATGGATGGATGAATGGATGGATGGATGGATGGATGAATGGATGGATGGATAGGTAGATAGATGAATTTTAAAATAAAATATCTTCCACCTTCTAAGAGCTACATTCTAAAGGATGACCACTAAGATGTCTGCTTTTAACTTCTATGTTCAGAAGCTGTGAATTTTGGAATGTTAGAGCACTATATATTATAAAATTCCAAGACATTGGACAAATATTATATAGCATCAGAAAGAAAAGCATTTTACCCTAACCGGTGTTACAATTCAGACGTATGTCTGTCATCAATAGGACCATGTCTCTGACCCTTCAAGCAGACACAAAAGTAGTTTGTTTTATCACCTACTTTGAATGTATTCTTGAAGACCTATTAGTTGAACAAGCTGGACTTCTTGCAGAGACTGCATGGGCCAAGTCCTATTTATAGAAGTGTATATTCATCCCCAAACCTGAATCTTAGAGTGATATTGATGATATAATGATGAGCAATAGCATTTTAGTTGAGAGCTTTTGATTTTAAAATGGGCTTTAGATACATGACCTCATTCAATTTAAAAAAAAAAACCTTAGAAGCCATACATTATAGATATTTGAGTAGACTAGCTGGTAGGTTATTTGAATTCCCAAGGTCATTCAAATAGAATTATAAGCCAGGATTTGAACCCAGATCTCACTGAACCAAATCCAGCAATATATCTACTGTGTTATATTGTTTGCATTGGGGCATTAAATAAAAGCTAATTGAAAGGAAGACTTTTTTATGTCCTTATGTCCTTTGTCTTTTGCTAAATTTGGTTATAACATATAACCAACTTGAATATTTTGATTTAATTGGACAGGTCAATCAAATAATAAGCTATGTTGATTTTTCATTGAAATAACAAATTGTGTGAATGGGGTCATCAATCTCATCCAAGCCATAATTTTCTGAAATGGATAAACCATTTGTATCTATAGACAGACTCTAAACGTATGTGTGTGACTGAAGTAATGAGCCCAATCTATTTGGACCATCTGCTTCTTTCTGAAATATTCACCTTGAAGGAAAACTATTGGCAATGTGCAGTGGAATCCTGCCTAACAGCCTCTGGCCTGATTTGCATCTCTTCCCTGATGCCTGAAGCTTGGCTCTTTCTCGTCACTCTCTTCTGTGAAAGCAGGGCCCTTATCTAAGTCACGGCAAAGAAAGAATGCATGTCACAAACTTGCAGAACAACAATTAAGAGTCTAATCAGGTCCTGCCGCCCTAGCCTCAACGGCTTACAGGAAGTGAGACGGAGGAAAATTCATCTCCATCCCGGCACGAATGGGAAATCTGATTTTCAAAGTTGCTGTAAGATAAATTGTATTTAAATAATACATCTCCCATTCACTCCAGCAGTGAGACACATTCCCCTTACCAATCTGGTTCCCAGCAGGTAGTCCAGTCTGATGAAGTATCAGCAAAATGTCAGCTCCTACTGAGAGGAACGACGGAGTGGAGACAGTGAGCAGTGACAGGCCTTTCAAAAAGCTATTATACAAATTCACATTTTCAAATAAGGATGTGTATGCGTATGCATGTATATATGCATATATATGACATATGCATTCATTGTTCGATTAGCCACATGAATGAATGGAAGCCTTAGTACAAGAAATCCAAAGCTGCTAGTCTTGGCGCATTTGGTTTTGAAGTCAGATTTATCTCACTAATTGTATTTTACATTCAAATTAGCCTGTACGTACCACCAGGTAGACCTGGGTACAAATTCTGCCTCTAAAATTTACTAGTCATGTGAGACCCTGAGTAAGTCATTTAACCTTGAAGGGTCCCAAGGAAAATGGTGAGTACCAGCGCATCCTCTAGGACTGTAAATTATAGAAAACATGTTGATCTTCATTGATCAAAGGACTTTCCTTGCTAATAAGATGGTATCGCTAAAGTACTCTGAGAGCATTAAAGGAAGGCATTCTCAACCCCTGCCTGGCACTGAAGCCACTTTCCTGGTTTCCAGACTTCCTCTTGCCCCCTGGCTACTTCACCTGGGGCCTCTTAGGACACAGCATTACGACCTGCCTTGAAGTGAGTACTCTAGGGAGAACCCAGAGCAGTGTAAGCACATACCTCTCTCCACTCACTCCTCTTCAAAGACTGATATCCTACCTGGACTCTTTTATCAATTGTTAGCATACATCCCATTGTCCTCCCCCATCTGGGTGATACTGAATTCCTGGCTTTTAATATCCAAACCTCTCTTCCTATGCCCAACTCCCTGTTGATTCATACCTGTTCATCTTAACCCTGCTTCTCAGTGTGCCATTGCAGACCCATTGACCCTTCTGTTGTGATTTCTGGGATCGCTGATTAATCATTAACACACTTACTTTCACCTTAAATTTCTTTTTTAATTCCTTTCATTTCCTGGTAATCAATGATACCTGGTTCTCTCCTAATAACAATCTCCCCTCCCCTTTCCAGTAATGACTATACTTTTTTTTTCTTATTTCCCTACTTACTGGTCTTGGTGAAACATTTGGAATATCCCTTGCTCCTCCTTGCCACTGACAGACTTCTCTTCTATCATCATTTGTCAATAACACCCCCTCCTTTGAGGTTCATGTTATCTACATTTATCACCCAATGCAGATCCTGGGGTCTGTCAATATTGGCAACCTTCTCCATCCTTCCTCAATTAGTTCAATGGTTGGCTCATAGTTCCTTTCTACACCTTACCTCCTCCCCTCAGACTAGAGATCTCCAACATACCTATGGGTGCCTCCTCAACAATTCTAATCTCCCAGTTCTCCAGTCTATTCAATGGCACATTTGACTTCTCATTTTCACCCGTCCTACCTACCCAATCTTATTTCCAAGTTTTATTATTCCTACTTTCACAACATTTTCCTATACATCCCCTTCTCCTCTACTCACATAAGCACCAACTCATTCAGGTCCTCAGCAACTTTCACCTGGACTATTGTAATGAATCTCAAATTGATTTCCATGTCTCAGTCTCTCCCAACTCCAACTCCAGTTCATCCTCCAATAACATCCCAAAGTGGTTTTCTTAAAATTCAAGTCTGATCATGTGACACACACACACATACCCATCAATAAATTTCAATGCTACTTATTAACTCCATGATCAAATATAAAGACCTCCATTTGGTATTTAAAATATTCCATTACCTGACCCATTGCTGCTTTCCCAGTAATAGACTTTACTTCCCTCCACATGCTCTATGGTACATCTACACTGGCCTCTATTGGCTCTGAAGATAACATTCTCTCCCACCCCCCTACTTTTGCAAGGGCTGTCCTGCAAGTCTGAAATCCTTTCTCTCCTCACCTTGATGCTTAGTTTCCCTGGCTCCCTTCAAGACTTAACTCAAGTACCACCTTTTACAAGAGGTCTTTCCTAGTCTTCTCAGATGTTAGAGCATTCCTCAAGATTATCTTCCATACACTCAGTATGTAGCCTATAGGTACCTACATATTTACATGGTTTTTTTCTAGAATAGTTATACATATATTGTTTCCTGTTTAATATATATATATAAGTATAAACACACATATACACAACTATATACATATATGAGAGAATATTTAACATATATAAGTGTATACATATATCTGTACCTATGTGTGTCTAATGGTAGTCATCTCTTGAGTGGGGAGAAAAAAAGTAAAAAAAGAAGAAATGTACATGATAACTTTATTATATGTTTAAAAGGAATAGCACAGGGGTGGCTAGGTGGCATGGTAAATAGAGCACCGACCCTGGAGTCAGGAGGACCTGAGTTCAAATTCAGCCTCAGACACTTAACACAAAAATTAGCCATGTGACCTTGGGCAAGTCATTTAAATCCCATTTGCTCTCCCCTCCCCCAAAAAAGCAAAGATGAATGAATGAATGAATGAATGAATGAAACATAATAGATTTACAGTTTCATGGATAAACATCTTTTATTCACTATATTATGGAAATGCTTGTTTTATTTCATAAATTTAAAACAAAATAAATATTTTTAAAAGAAAAAAATGAAAAAGTAAAGGTCTTCAAGGATAGTTCCTGTCTTACGAGTTTTTATTTGTATCCGAAGTGCTTATCACAGTCAGTGGAGAAAAGAGTAAGCAATTAAATGCTTATTGATCAACTGATTGAACTATCATTGTCATTGGAAATTTTTTTTGAAAATTTTTCTTTGAAATGAAATGGACAACTTTTTGCCTTTCTTTGTATTATCAACACTAAGCAGTGTCTGGCATACAGCAATTACTCCATAAATGCTTGTTGACTTGACTAAGGGACAAAAACCTTGTGTTTGATGAAACACTCAAACCAAGGGCCACCCAGTTTACAGTAAAGCTTCCATTGTAACTGGCAGGAATTCAAGATTTCAGATCCAAGTACTTTTCTCAGCCTCCACCTTTCCAGGGAGATAAAGAAGTCTGAAATCTGTAAGATGTAGGTCTTTAAAATGCTGACAAATAACTCATGCTTAAATTGTTAGCCAAGTGAAGAATGCTCCTTGCTCTCCCTATCTCTCAAGATCTCAATCATTCATTTTCTTTGGCAGTTTGTTTTTTGGACCAACCTGCTATTTAATTGGCATGGGGCACTTTCAGTGGAGAAATTTCCTCTCAAGTTGCAAGTCATATCTACAACCTAGCCATGGAGAGTGGCCTTAAAGAGTGAGAGGTTAAGTGACTTGCCCAGAGTTGCACAGCCAGTATGACTTAGAGTCAGAATTGAGCTTAAGACTTCATGGCTCTAGGGACAGCTAGGCACAATGAATAAAGAGTTGGGCCTAGATTCAGGAAGACCTGAGTTCGAATTTGGCCTCAGGCACTTTCTAGCTGTGTGGTCCTGGAACAGTCACTTAATCCTGTTTACCTCAATTTCTCATCTCTAAAATGAGCTGGAGAAGGAAATGACAAACCACTCTAGTAGCTTTGCCAAGAAAACCCCAAATGGGGTCATGAAGAGGTGGACACACTGAACAAAAGCAACTTCTTGACTCTGACACCAGACCCGTTTCCACTGCTGCCTATGGCCAACCTACCTGCTTGAGTGTAGCTATAAAGGCATGGAAGTTCTGAATGGGACTTGGCTGAGCAGGTAACCCTCCCCACCTTCTGGCCTGTATCTAACTGCAGACTTAGTGAAGTCAGAAACAGCTCACCGGCTCTCTGCCTCTGCTAATATAACTAATGATGCCAGGAATTTGCCCTTTTCAGTCTGAAGGCTCTGAAACACGTCCTTTTTATTTGTTTTTCTTCCTCATAGGTTTCTGCCAATCATAACTGGGCTTAAAATTCTCCTTGTGTGTTGGTAAATATGGCTGCTTAGCTGCCCACAGTAATTCTTAATTATTCTTAGGGCACATTTCCAGAGCCCCGAATTAGATGACTGACGAAGCCCAAAATATAATGCAGTGAATCATCCAGAAATCACTCTGCCCACCCTCCTCCCCTGTGCAGCTACTTCTTGTACCATCAGCATCTTTTGACTGATGGCCCAATGTTAGTGTTGTATTTGTTTCTCTTTGGGACAGATTGGAAATTAATCATTACTTCCATGGCATCCATTTATTCAGATAGATGAGTGCTAACCACTGATTTCTACTCTTATTCTATAACACTTGAAACAAATATTGCATCTCAAACTCATTAAAATATGTACAGAATTATTCTTCAGCTTTTCTTTCTTTTTTCAGCTATCAGTCACCCTTGTCTTTTTTGGCATGCAAAAAGCTCCCACTGACTTACTCAGGGTCATCTAGAAAGGCACATAGGGTATGGGGCATAGAAGTGTTTGTTCCATAATGACAGTTAGGTAGTATAGTGGATAAAGCACCAGACTTGGAATCTGGAACACCTGTGTTCAAATCTGACCAAAGATACATAAGCTCTGTTACCCTGAAAAAGTCACTTAACTTCTATCTGCCTCAGTTTCCTCAACTGTAAAGTGAAAATTAAGTAGCAGCTCTTTCTCAGGGCTGTTGTAAGGATCAAATGGGATGCTACTTGTAAAGTGACTTGTACTTGGCACACAGGAGGTCCTTAATAATTGCTTTATTTCTTTCCTTTCATCCATATACACTAGAATACTTGATGGAGATGCCTAGAGCATAGAGTTTGTGACAAAAACCTAATTTCCTCCACCAGTAAATCTTTTGCTCTTAGACAGAGGCTCTTGTCATCTCTTACCTGGATTCTTGTGATAGCTTACTAGTAGGTCGCCCTAACAGCAGCTTTCCAAACTTTACCATATGTTCCACAAAGCAACCAAATTTATATTCTATGTCAAAAATGCATACCCCCATTCAAATGTCTTGAATGGTTCCTTACTCAGAGGATTGAAATACAAAATCTTCAACCTGAAATTAAAAGCCCTCCATTGGGCTTCCCTCTACCTTTTTAGGCTTATTTCCTATTGTTCCCCTTCCTACATTATCTGTCCTACTCAAATGGTCCATTAGATGGGTAAGACACAAATGAAATCTCATGTCCCACTTCTATGCCTTTGATAGAAGTGATCCCCCATGCTTGACTTCTACTCTCTCCTCATCTGGACCTTGTAGAATCCATAGCTTGCTTCATCCCCAAACTCCTACACCTTTCTTGACCTCTGTAATTTTAGTGTTCTCTTCTTATTGAAGTTACTTGTCTTCTTTGGTAATCACTTTGTATTTACTTTTTTGTGTGAAGGTCATGTCCACCTAGTGGAATGTAAGTTTCTGGAGAGCAACTAATTTGTTTTTTTTTCTTTTTATATTTGCCTTTCCTGTGACTAATATACTGTCTTGAATATAGTAAAAACTTTATAAACATTGGCCACATTGGTCTGGAATAAAAGCACAATGAAAAATTAATTAATGATAGTTGAATTGATTTCAGTTGAATGATGAGATTTTTCCTTGAGAAGACCAAACCCAATCAAGCTCTGATGGATTACTTGGATTCAGGGATCCTGGACATTAATGTTATTGTGTGGATAATTGTATGGATATGTTGGTTTGAACCTTTGAGTTCAAATATTCACTACAATTCAATTCAACAAACATTTTAAAGCACCTAACACGTACAAAATAATAAGCATTATCACCCAGTGGATAAAGAATGAGTATTGTAGTTGAAAAAGATATAGATTCAACTTCTGCTGTTGACAGTTATCAGTTGTGTGTGATCTTTGATATATCATGACTTTTCTGACATGGCAGCATGGCTTAGTATATAGAGCACAGTCAAGAAGAATGAGATTCAAATCCTACTTCAAATGCTACGTATGTGAGCCTGGGCAAGTCACTAAACTCTTTGGTCTCAGTTTGCTCATCTGTACAATGAGAGAATGAGACTTGATGACTTTTGCTGGTCCTACTAGCTTTAAATCTGTGATCCTATGATAATAAATTACAGAAAGTCCTTAACTGTCCCCCCACCCATGAAACCTGAATGTGCTAGGCAATATATTAAGTCTTTGAGAGTTAAAAAAAAAAGAAGAAATATATTTTACCCTCAAAGAAGTAATATTTTATTTCACAAGTATAAGATGAGGGGGCATAATTAGACAGCACTGATTTTGAAAGTGATCTGGAGCTTTTAGTGGACCACCAGCAATATGAGTCAGCATTGCAAAATGGCACCTAGTCTCCCAAGAGACTTAAAATTATCTTGGGTAGTATTGAGAGGCATAACATTCCAGAACAAGGACTGAATAGTGCTTCCCTGGTAAGACTATCTCTGAAATAGTGCTGGGTGTATATTCAGTGCTGGATGCAATAATTGAAACACATAGCTAAGTTAGCTTCTAGAGTACAGAAGCCAGCATGGTCAGTCACTCACTTATTAAGCACTTACTGTATGCTAAGTAAACTCTGATTTTTACAAAGAAATCCAAAAACACAGTCCCTGCCCTCAAACAGTTCACATTATAATGCAGGCGATAATATGCAAACACCTGTGTATTTACAAGATATATCCAATGTATGTAGGAGATTAAGGACCTTGATTTTATACTTTGTGAGAACTGGTTGGAGGCAGTGGATATGTTAAACTTTCTGTAAAGAATCAGGGTGGTCATAATAGGAGTCATGTGGGTAAATGCAGTCATCTTGGAGAAGTATATGATTCATTAAAATTTAGCCCCAGAAACTGAAACTAGAAAGAATGAGTGGAAGTAGGAAAGAGAAAAATGTTGATTGTATGTCAGGAAAAACTTTATAACAATTTGAGTTTTCCAAAAATGAAATGGGCTATGTCAGAAGAGAATGGGTTCCTTTTCATTGGAGGTCTTCAGACAAAGGTTTAACGGACTCTTGTTGGTTTTGTGTTAGTTGGAATTGTTTTTGAGGTCTAGGGTAGATGAACCAAGTGTAGGAGCCCCTTCCAATACTGTAATTCGATAATATTCAGTAACCAGTGTGGAGACACAGACATCCAGGAGTCAACCCTTCACTTCCTTCAGCCCTTGCAGTTTTCTCTCTTCTCATCTCAAATGCCACGGATGTGATTCATTAATATGTGAACAAACCTGTAACTTTCCATGATTGTCCGGTTTCCACATCCACATTTAGGAACAGGGTTCACAAGTAATGTAGGAGAGAATTTTTGTTTGGTAATTGTCCAGAGCTATGGGAGATGACTGAATGAGAAAGAAATCCATTTGACTATGTGTATTTAATCAATTTTCAAAGAGCCTGAAGTTGCTCAATTTTAAATGCTTGATTGAACATAATAGTTTGTTTCTAAGCAGAAAGAAAATAACCACAAGTCGACTTCACAGACAACATTGCTCAGATTGAATGTAGTTTCACTTGTTTCTTCATTAATGAAGACAAGTAAAGCTGACGAAACTGGGGGAAAAAATCTTCCCACTATTTTAAGATACTGTCTATCTTACTCACTGCATTTTGGTGTCATCATTAATCAATTGTCTGAATGGGAAGATTGGAAGAAAATGAACCAGCTGAATGCTCAACTTGGCTTATTTTAGCTTAGCTAGAAAGAGCCCAGATTTCTTAGTTGTCTACCTTTGTGAGTATTTCTATGTCATTAGGGTATTTTGGAAGCCCAACTTGAAACTCTGAAAACCTTGAGGAAGAAGATTTTATAATGTCATCGAAATAGTCCTAAGTCTTCAAACAAGAATAAGGCATGATTGATATTAAAGGAAATTCTATTTTCCTGAATCTTACAACTGAGAGTAGAGAAACCTGAAGTTAACAAATTTTGATGGAAAGACAAGAAAGGCCAAGAAGAACATGTTCTTCTGGCCACATTGCACGTGGGCTACCTTGAATATTGCAGGAACTGTTATTGTGTCTTTAAAAATTAAATGGATCAAAGTATCAACATTTCTCACACATCACCTCGATATTTATGTTCCCTTTGAATTTCAACTTATTTTAATCTTGCTCTCTTTTGTTCCCAAAATGAAACATTTAAGAGGCTTTCAATGACAGAATGCTGTCAAAATATTCAAATGGAGCTAAGTCAATTGGACTTAGAATTTTGAGCTATTGATGGCACACAGATGATAATCTGTGTGATTTTTATATTGTCTGATGTAAATTCTTAATGTTGTACTATCTTTGGTTTCACAGCCCATTTCCTCCTCTATGAATGATTGCTCAGAGGGAAGAAAAAGATTATTCGGAGGAATATAATAGCAAAAGACTGTACTAAGTTAATCCTAATGCCTAAAGTACTTTTTTTTTCCTTAATGAAGCGTGCATTATCCATTGGTATTTTTAAAGTATATGAGAAAAAAAAGGATGGGTAGATTTTGATTGATGGTCTATGTCCTGGTGCACACCCATTTGTTAAATATTCACATCCAGTATACTCCTGACAAGATAGTAAAATGTTCTATTCATCAATCCAGACCCAATTTTTCATATTTTAGTATCTTGATTGGTTCTTAACAAGGCTTTAAAATTATGACAAATATATTAATGCCTCAATAAAGATTAATTTTCATGCCAATTCTGAGGTCAAAGATTTTGATGGTTTTTTCCATATCTAACTTAAAGTACGTGTTCTCTTAAAAGAGTAGCTTACTGTGCTTCCCCACAAAATTTTTATTTAGCAAAGACAAAAAAAGAAGGTATTTTCTCAATAGTCAAAAACATATACTTTCTAGCAAAATCTCAAATGTTTTAAAAATTAAATGAAAGGGGGCAGCTAGGTGGTGCAGTGAATAGAGCACCAGCCCTGGAGTCAAGAAGACCTGGGTTCAAATCCAGTCTCAAACACTTAACACAAAAAACTAGCTGTGAGACCTTGGGCAAGTCATTTAACCCCCAATTGCCCTCCAAAAAACAAAAAAAAAGTAAGAAATGTAAGGAATTTGGGGGGAATGTCCATTTTGGAAATAAAATTATCATCTCCACTAAAACATTTAAAATCTAGATGCTTCGTGTAATTGAATGAGTTTGACTAATTTGAAGGAGTCATCAGGAATATATAAGCAAATGACCTCCTTTAAAGTTCAGAGTCGTTATTGTGGGCTTATCAGGAAATAGCAAATTATCTTAGGTGCTTTTCCAAGTGGGAATTTCCTAACCAAACCAATAGGAAGCAGGAGCAAAATGGTGGAAAGCAGCAACTTTGACCTTTGACAACGACAAGAAGACAGAGACAAAGGCAGAGAGAGTCCTAAAACAATATATCGAAATGGATAAGTTTATGCTTCTATGTCATGCCCTTATATACCTACCAAAGTAAAACAGTCCCTGCCTTTGAGGAATTTACATTTTACTGGGGCATGTTGCAGGTGAGTAGAAGAGGAACAACAGTGAACACAGAGCCTATGAAAAAATAATAGCAATTTGATTTCAATTGGTGAAGCATGCTAATAAATAAGGTAAGGGAAGTTGAGTAAACACTTCATATAGAGCATGGTACTTAAAATGCTTTAGAAGAAACAAAGAATTCTAAAGATTGAAGAGGGGAAACTTACTCAGGAGACACAGAGAATCAAAACATCTTTAAGTGACGTAGACAATACTGTAATCTATACAAATGACAGTAAACCTTCAGTTTTTCACCTATTTTAATCCAGAAAGGAGGACGCGATGGGATCTTTTTTTTTTGTCCATATCTTAACCTCATTATTTCCCCAGTTTTCTTGAATTTAAAAAAAGCCATTTAGGGAAACTGATTGAAAAGCCCAAAGTTGTATTTCCTGCTTCATCTTCTGGGGAGTGAATGTAAAATTTTGCTAATTACAGATGTCTATTTTCTTTTGTCCATCTGGCATTGGGAATCATTTTGCCTTTGAAGTGAACCTCGTTTCCAAGACATAGAGTTCAATAAATCTGCGTGATAAGAAGTATTATTACATAGCTCTTACTGTCTTCTCCAAATGTAAAGCTGCCTGTTGCTTCAAGTATAAAATTCCTTCTTACATCAGTTCTGTATTTTTCTGCTGCTTTATGATTCTGGTCATTGCAGATCGGCCTGAGGATACTTAAGTGACTGCATGAAGTACCATAATGATTGTGATGCCTACCAGCCCATGTCTCTGTGAAGCCAATTACATAGCAAAACAATGCAAACAGAATAAGCACATACTATCTTGATGTATCAAATCTAGTATGTGAGTGGGAGGGATCAAGGAATGAGTGTAGCTATGTGCATGTGTGTTCTCTATGTCTCTCTCTATCTCTATTTCTGTGTTTCTATGTCTCCACCTGTCTCTCTTTCTGCTTCTCTCTCTCCCTCTCTCTCTCCCCCC
>CM053600.1:185644005-185680381 GCA_028646575.1 Pseudocheirus occidentalis | reverse complement strand
TCCCTCCCTCTCTCTCTCTCCCTCTCTCTGTCTCCCTCTCTCTGTCTCCCTCTCCCTCTCTCTCTCTCCCTCTCTCTCTCTCCCTCTCTCTCTCTCTCCCTCCCTCCTTCTCTCTCTCTCTCTCTCTCTCTCTCTCTCTCTCTCTCTCTCTCTCTCTTTCAGTTATATTTTAGTACATATTCCATGTTGTTGAGTTCCTAGTTTCCCAGTGAGATGTGCTTTCCAGAGCCCGCTTGTTTTAGCTCTGGTTATCTTAGTCAATCATTTGAATTCAAGTGTGCAATCTATTGGTCCCTAAGTTATTTTCAATGATGTTTGGCTCCAGCAGCCTGTTCAGCAATTAGAGTTCAGTGTTGAGGATGAAAAGAGCTGTTGGGTGTTGTGTCTGCTCACTTATGGAGTATCCTACAACGCCCCGATCACAGCCAGTAACTGTCCATGGTAATTTAAAGGTACTTGTCATGTCTTTGGATGCTTTTCATCTTCAGTTGTTGAGGTTGATTTCAGTTCAAAGGACGAATGAAAGATGAAAGGGTTACTGTAGGGTTTGACTATTCATGATTCAGCCCACTTTTCATCTGGGTCTCCTAACCACCCATGGACTAGACCACTTTTAATCTTCCCACTACTTTCCCCTAATGGCTGTTCCTCCTTTGAACTCCTTCCTCTAATGTCAAAGTCTAGAAACAAGTGTCACAAGGGTTTCAACTAGACCTCCCATTTAGATAAAGTGCCAGCACAGAAATCTAGATGTCTAAAGACATTACATGCGGTCACTGCATGAGGCATAAAGCAACGGTGCTTCTCTGAAAATATCAAATAGTTAAAGATTCATTCCATTTCCCTTTGGTACTCACATACATGCATGCTGGCATCCATTCACACATACATATACAATGTACATGCATATATGCATATACAGTCACATATATGTATACACACAAACCGATTGCATTGTGCATGCACATGTATGATATATACACATGTATATCTGTATTGCAATGTGTATGTATGTATGTATGTGTTTCCATGTGAATGTGTGTGAGGAGGACATATGTGTCACATATTTACCACATATATGTGTGCATGCATGTGTCAGCTGAGTACAAGTCAGTATGTTAGATACTGAGGATAAAAAGCTAAGAACAAAAAGGTCCCTTCCCTCAAGGAGCTAAAATTCTGTTAGGAGGCGCAGGGTACAAAAGGTGGATGGATGAGTAAACCAAGTAGATACAAAGTCATGTCAAGAAAGAGGAAACGCTAAGAAATGAGAGTGAGGGGACAGAGGGGGCACAGATGGCAGAATCACAAAAGGAATCCTATAGAAGGTCGTGCTAGAGCTGAGCTTTAAAGGCCAAATTCTAAGAGAGAAAATGAGAGAAATGTACTCTCCAGGCATGGGGGTGCACGGAAAGGAAATGATGACAGATGATTTTTTTCCTGCTTTAAAAATAAATAACAATAGCATCACAAGATCATAGAATGAGATGGGAATTTCAAGATCATCCATGCTAATCCCTTAATTTTACAGATGAGGAAACTGAAGTTTATTTGGGAAGCAACTTGCCTAAAGGCACCTCGGTAGTGATTGACTACCCTGAGATGTGAAGCTACCTCCTCCAGCTACAGTCATAATTCTTCTCATCACACTGGGCTACTATATCCTTCCAAGCAGAGGCTAACATGATATTGGCACCACACCATCTCCAACAAATGTTAAATGGTCTGAGTTATAATCAGAATATTTTCAGTCACCTTGCACTCCTTTATTCTTTTCTGGAATTTCTGGGCTCCTGAATGTACTTCCCACAGTCCTTTTTAAGAACCAAATGGAGCTATTAATTGGCAAATGTGAGACGTAGCTTTAGGATCTCTAATCCAACATGAATTTATCCATTAGCACATGAAACAATTGACTGAATAAAACCACAAACTGTGAAGAAATCTAGATTATTGGCTAATTCCCCACCCCCAAATCCTTAGATTAATATTGGTATTGTTCTTATACTGTGGAACTTTAATATACATGCTTTTGTGCATGTTTTTTTTTAATTCCCTCCATCATTAGAAATGAAAATGATGGATGGGCTCCCCCTTTGACCTTTGCGCCATTTCCCTTCCTTTCACTTGGTGCCCTGAAGCACCACTTCACTCTATTGAAAATGTAATTCTCTAGATTTGCTGAATATCGGGTGCTCCCTACCAACAGGATGACAATCCCAGGTCCATTTGGTGGCCAAGTGATTACTCTGTAAAGAGATCCAGGAATCAGGGGAGAGGAGGGAAACAAAACACAAAAATTTGTCCCCAAAGCCCTTTGTATGACTGGTACCCCTACAAACCGATTGGCTTAGTGCTGCATCTGGAATTAAGCCGTTGTTTTTGCACACATGGTGAATTCATTTGGAACTCATCATCAGTAGTGGGTCTTATTTTTATTGAGTTTAATCAGCACCAGTGGTGGTGACGAATGTCAAGATCAGCTAGCAAGCCACTGCAAAGATGATCATCCCTGAGCTTTGGTGGAGAGCCCCCAATGGCATTTAGTCCATAAATCCAGATGCACACTTCACTCTGGGGCTTCTATTACCAAGAGGAGTATACAGAGGAAAAGTAAACCCCATTTGGTGGAGTAAATGCCATGCCTGCTCCCATAGCTACCCGTGGTTTATTATAGCGGTATGTTGTTTCCAGCGCTACTTATAGCACCGATCATATGGGACCCTTAAAGGCTTACTGATGCCTCATGGGCAACTTCAGAATGATTTGGTTTATAAATAATTCTGCCTGCATATCTTACATGTTTAGGATTACCTCTCCTGTGCTTTTTATTATCGGGACATTTGCATGAAACTGGGCTATTTGGATGCTTGCCCTTGAAAAGATATCCCTTATTGCTACCCCCCACCCCCTACACCAACCTTTCACCCCAAGCCTCTAAGACAGAAGTGCATTTTTCATACCATGGCTATTTCCATATCCTACAAAGCTGAGATTTGTGACCTGAGATGAGGGAAAAGGAGCAGCAAAGCATGAAATGCACAGAAACAAATGTGGTATTCTTAAGCTCTTCTAAATCTTTCCACAAAAGATTATGCCCTTTTTCCTTATTAACTAATCACTGGGTTATTTCACCTGTAATCTTTGCTTGGGTCCCTCAATGGGGTTCCAGTTCAATTCAATTCATCCATATTCATTAGCTGCCTCCTTGGAAACAAAGCGATGCAGTAGATAAACTTAGATTCAGGAAGACTTGAGTTCAAATCCTGTCTCAGATACTTACTAGCTGTGTGACCCTGAAAAAGTCATATCACATCTCTTATCCTCAATTTCCTCATCTCTAAAATGGATATAACCATAGTATTGGTTGTGAGAATGAAATAAGACAATATATACCAAGCTTTCTATAAGCCTTAAACGTCTCGTGAAGGCCAGCTATTATTGTTTGCAAGGGAATATTTTATACAGTGTGGACACAAAAATTAAAAAAAAACTTGTCCTTGAGTAGTTTATATTTTACTAGTATGATCCAACATGTGTATAGAAAAATAACCAACTCATGTATATATCAATATATAGTAACATCAAAAGAGAGCAGAAAGCTTAGTAAAAGCTTTATATAGGAGTCAGTACCTAAGAAAAAGATAAAACTACAATCAAAGAGAGCTGAAGGTGAATGCCAATTATTAAGAGTAACTTCACATGCTCAAATGGCACAAATGCCATTGAAGCCTGGTCATAGATGTCACCCTATAGTGTGAGATTATATTGAAGCTTTGATGTAGTACCATGGGTACTCCTTAAATTACGATCACATCTAGGATCAAATACAAACTTTTCCTTGCCATTTAAAGCAGTCCCAAACCTGAATCCAGCCCATTTCCCATCCCCATTATGCTCACTCCCATCCAGACTATCTTCACTCTAATCAAACTGGCCTTCATGCTATTCATCACACAAGCTCCAAGTCCTTAGCATTGGCTGTCTGTCATGCCTGCAATGTATAAAAGTCTCTTTGACCTCAATTTCTATAGGTGCCTAGTTTCTTTCAAAGTTCAACTCAAGAAGCACCTGATACACAAAGTCTTTTCTAATTGTCCCAGGTGCTAAAACTATGACCCAAAACACTTATTTGGTATATCCTTTGTATTTTGTATTCATTCGTGTGTATGGCAAGCTCTCCATTAAAATGGGAAATCTTTGATCTTGAAGGCAAGAAATATTTTATTTCTGTCTTTGTATCCTCAGCACCCAGGACAGTGACTCATACAAAGTAAATACTTAATAATTGCTTGTTGATTAATAGACAAGATACTACAGGCAGTAGTTTCTCTTCTGTTCAGGATATTTTTTATCTCTTAATGGATCCATGGTGGGTTTTATTGTTGTTGTTTGGTTTGGGGGTTGTTGTCTTTTACACCCTCAAGTCGTGCATGCCACATCCATCCTTATATTTGGGGTTTTTTTTCGTTCAAATTATCAAACACCATTGGTTCCACATACATCTGCAGCTGTCACAGGCTTCAGGCTTGGCATGCAGAAATTGAAACAATATTTGAGTCATTTAAACTTTCCAGTGAATTGGAGAGTAGAGCTGGATTGATTGAAATTACTAAGTTCTGATAGAAATTCCAACTGGCTAATGAAAATTAATACTTAGCTCATGATGATATACTCACTTTAATGTAAAACCTTTTAATACTAATATGTGTTGAATACTTAAAATATATTGGATGTTTCTAAAGGTTTTCAATTATATGAAAAGAAATACCACAACAAAAATGGGCAAAATCTCTTTGGAGCATGGTATAATGGCTATCAAAAAATACCTGGGCTCCAGTTCTGCCTCTAACACACCAGTAGAGTGTCTGGAGCACAGTAAGCATTTACTGATTTTTAAAATTTATTATTTAATGACTCAGACTAGACCTAAGACCATGACCATGTTAACTAGGTTCTCAGTATCACAAGCACCACTCTAAGGTTATGAATTAGAAGTGATAAATTTATAGGGATTGTTTCTTTCTTTGCATCTGTGTCCCTAAAACCTAAAATACCTAGCACACAGTAGGCTCTTAATAAATGGCTATTAATTAAGTAATTGATCAACATTGGCAGAAGGAATTTCCATGAGAAAGCATACAGTGTTGTTTGCATGTTATCTTCCCCATTAGATTGTAAGTTCCTTGTAGTCAGGTGCCATTTTTGCTTTTCTATAGATGTCCCCCCAGCACAGTGCCTGACATATAGTTAATACTTGAGAAATGTTGGATAATTTCACTTGGCAAGTGATGAAATTACAGACCATGAGTAAACAACAACCACAATCCTGCACCTGAGAAAGGAATCTTTTTCTGTGCTTTATTTCCTGAAGTTTTTGCTAATTACTTCAAATATATCCTTCAAAAGTGGTGATTGAGATTTATATTTTTTCCCCCTGGGGAACAATGGCCTATTTTTGCCTGGTCAGAAGATGGCTCAGTAAATGGTTGAGAGCTTCCCCAAGCCTCAAACTAATACTTTAGATAGGCTGTTGAGATGACCTCCCAGATGAGACTTGATTTGTGTGGGTATTTTCCCAAGTTCAAGACTTCTCTGAGAGTTAATATCTTCTTTTTATTTAAAATAAAAAAAGAAAAGAAAAGAAATGAAAAAGGATTTGAGAGGAGAAAAAGAAAAAAAAAGCAGAAGGAAGACCCTGTAGAAAAGGGTGAAGGAGCATACCACTGCTCACCTGTTGTAGGAGGTTAAACACTCAGAGGATGTGGGGCAAGGAGAAAATTCTAGAACACTGTGTGCAGCCCATCAACACAAATGAGGAACTGGGGAGTTGTAATCTGGGAAACTGTAGTGTGCATTGCTGTAGTGGCAAGCATCGCAGCCTCCCTGGGAACTCTCCCGGCTCCCATTCGGCCCAGCACATGTGGCAATAAAGCCCAGCACATGCTACCCACATCAGAGTCTCGGCTAATATCTTCCCAATTGCCTGTTAATGGTCACTTTATTCTGCATTTGGGGGGATCAAGTGAGACCCTGGCTCTTGCCTTTGGCTGCTTAATAAGGGTTCTGGTCTCTCTCTGCTCTCAATGTGCTATTCTAAAGTAGCTGACACAGTGTAATTCCCAGATATCCTTTTGTCTGTGTGCAGAATGCCCAGAGGGGACCTTTGGTCCAAGGTGTGGGTTCAGCTGTCAATGCAAGAATGGAGCTGTTTGTGACCCTGTGAGCGGAGCCTGTACCTGCCCAGCTGAGTGGACAGGAACATTCTGCGAAGAAGGTAATTTCTTCCTGCCTTTCTCCTTTAATTTGTGAGCAGACTTTTTGCAGGTCATCTCCCATCATTCTCAAAAGAGGCAGCTTTGGGTAGCAATTGGAGGTCCAATGATTGGGCTGGGCATGTTTCCAGGTTTGCCATCATCTACCACTGAGCCCCACATGGACTGGCCTTTGCATCAGGCCATTTAAAAAAAAAGATGTTTTACTGGGCCATTCTGTTGCCTCCAAGAATGAAATAAACAGAGGAATAATGGGATACTGGAAAAAGAAGGACTCTGTCTAACAAGACACATCCTACAGCAGACTGATTCAACTAATGTCACTGACCAGTCCATTATCACCCAACCCTTCTGAATGCTGCATCTAGGCAACATTATTGTTTTAATGTCATTTTTAGGTTTGCAAAGCACTTTACACAGATTAATTAATTTGATTGTCACAACAACCCTGTGAGGGAGTTCCCAGAGGTATTGTTCTACCCATTCTATATAAGAGAACAAATAGATTCAGAGGGAACTTGACCAAGGTCACACAGCTAGGGCCAGAGAAAGGACATGGACGCAGGTCTTTCTGACATGACTCCAATTAGAATGCTTTGTCTACTCCATCATTAACCACTTCTTGTACCATCAATTTGATATCAAGTAATCTGTCCAGGACCCACAGAAAATAAACACCACTATATTAGCAAGTGGTAATCACCTAAAGATTTGGTCAGGATCTATTCTCCATATATCAGTATCAGGAACTCCCTCCACCAACACAGATGGACCACTTAAGTCTTAGTTTCCATCAGGCACTGAGACAAAGTGGTTTACTCATGGCCCTTTCATGTGTGAGTACAGATCATTCGGCTAGCCCTCTACCTGTTATGTTATGTATAAACACCCTACTCTAGAAATCCTCTTAAAGCACGACAACCATTTTTATGCCATGCACCCCTCTGGCAGGCTTACAAAGTCTATGTACCTTCTCAGGAAATGTGTCGATTCACAAAGGAAGTCACTTCTATTGAAATATAAAAGTTATGGAGACTTTATTAAGTTCACAGACCCCAGGGTTAAAAAGCACTGTTTAACGGATAATATAAGAAAAACAGGATTCCTTCCAATGCGAGAGAGACTCAAAACCCTATTTCTTCTTAAAATGAACTGGTAAGTTAATGTAGGGTGGATCAATGCAATAGAGTGGGGGCAGTTTAATTCTCAATTCACCACAGTGACTGAGACTTCCCCTTTCCCTGACAAATGTAGACCAAGAGCCTCCTGGAGAAGGAAGGTCTCGGCTGGAATCTTTGGTAAACAAAGGCAGAAGTTAACTTTTAATCTGTTCTAAGGGATATTAGTGCAGCTAACAATAGACCTCTGCTAGTCATAGTAGGAGGGAGAATAAAGCCTCTCTCCTGAAACTATGAAACTCTAGAAGTGAATATGTTATCACATAGTAATTTGCTAAACTGAAGCAAGAGTTATTTTGGATGGAATTTGCAACATAGCTCATGCATGAAATGATCTGTGGCGTGTTCTTGTGAAGTTGTTTTCACACCACAAAGCGATGAAAACGAGAGGAAAAAAGTGTATCCTGGCTGGAGCATTGTGCAAATATTGAAGCCTGTGATTGAGGGTTTTGTAGAAGAATCTGAGTGCAACTTGTCATTTATATTTTATGAGCCAATAATGTTCACCAAAATTACAGCTGTTTAGCTTTCCAAATTATCTGTTAATTTATAATAGGTTAAAGAAATTTACCTACAGGAGGACACTGTGCTTACTCATTGGGCTGCACTGCCATCTTGTGGTAGAGAAAGCTTTTTTAAACCTTGCATCTTCAAAAGGGATTATCATGGAAAGGATGAGACATGTGGGAGAGATTTTATTTCTTTTCACCAGAAAACCCTGTATTCAAAAGAGTATTATGATAGCAGTAGAGGTTAAGTGTGATGTGGTGGGAAAGGTACTGGATTTTGAGAAGGAACTGGGTCCAAATTCCTCCTTTCTTTCTTACTACGCGTGTGGTCTTGGTTTTCATGTAACTTCTAGACATCTATTTTTGCCTCATCTGTAAAATGGGCATTTAGGATTAGATGACCCCAAAGTTATCTCCTAGCTCTGAAAACCTGTGGTGTCCTTTGCCTCTCCATTGACCTTTGCTTCCTCATCCAAAAAGTGAGTATATTTGCCCTGATGGTATCCAAGGTCCCTTCCAGCTTGATTGCTCTGTCTAAGGTCTATGAGAATTTCCTAGGACAGTTCTAGAGATGGAAGAGACCAATCAGAGGTCACTGAGTCCAACTGTCCTGTTTTACAGGTTAAGATTCTCAGCCCCAGAGAAGCTGAGTTCCTAGCCAGGGGCACTCAGGTCATAAGCAACTGAAGCAGAATTCTAACCCACATTTCACTGACTATAAGTCAGCACTCTCTCCATTATACTATGGAGTGTGTGTGTGTGTGTGTACAGATATGTATGAATTTATGTGTGTGTGTCTGTTATGTACATATATAACCAAAGAGATATACAGAAGAAAATTTAAGAAGTACTTACTAAGCACTTTCTATTTCCTAGGAACTGTATCAAGTGCTTACATTACAGAGAAAGGTGAAAATAATCCCTGCCCTCAGAGAACTCATATTCTAACAGGGGAAACAATATGAAAATAATTAGGTTCATACAAGAAATAAATAAGGAAATGAATGGTAGATTTAACCAGGGAGGCTCTGGCAGTTGGAAACACAGGTAAAGGCTTTCTCAGATGGCTGGAAAAGGGTACTAATGATGCTGCTACATATTGCTATGATGCTTTAAGGTTAACTAAGCCCTTTCCTCTCAATGACTTTGGTATTTGAGCATTTTCCCAATGAGGAAACTCAAGGCCAGAGAGATTTTAACATGCACGAAGTCACACAACTGCTGCTACTCCAGTTTTAGGGTCCTCAAATTCCTGCTGCAATGGCTTCCTCATGGGTCTATATTCCTGCCAATTACAGGGTTCAAAAGAGCTAATGATTGGAAAGCACTTTGCAAAACAGAATGCATCACTAAAGGGTCAATCGTTGCTACTGAAATAACACAGGCAAAGCATTTGGCTGAATCTGCAAGCTCTCTAAGTGTTAGCCTTTGTCAATACCCCTATAATTATTAGCAATTAAAAAGCAACATCACATGGAGGGCTGACAGTAGATCAAGAAGACCTACGGTACATTTAAGTCTTATTTCTGATGAGTTTACTGTGTGACCTTGGGCAAGTCACTTAATTTCTCCATGTCTCAGACAATTCTCTAATACTGTAAGTTCCAGCCGAGGGGCTTGTCTGCCTTCACTGAGTAAGTTCTCCTTCTAGGAATTTACTACAATGAGCAATCTCAGGTCCAGATTCATATCATTAAATCCTTGATTAATGAGAAATAGACAAGGAATCTATATTAAAATACTTTATCTTTGAAATGTCACAAATTGAAAACAAAATGGACATCACTGGCTTAAAGTTGAAATCCTTTTTCAGATGTGTTGTGACATGTCTAAGCCTAACAAACTTCATGGTCATGTTTGTGGTGAAAATAACGGTAATGACACAAAGATTTGTGTATAGGTAGGTCCTGGTTAGTACAAATGACTGATGGCATGAAGTAGTCACATGTGTTTCAATTCATACTCTTCAAAATTATAGTTATGTAAAATATGGTCATTGTTTCCACCCCAATGGAAATACGCAGTTTTAATTCAAATACTGCAACCACTTCCTGAGATTCATTCTTTGCATTAATTGGCTCCTAGCTTATCTTGTACTTAGACTAAATTGGAATGTATTTTTCCCATTTCAAAGACTATCTGAATCAGGAGGATCATTACCATGGAGTAATAGGAAAAAGGCTGACTCTGGAATCAGGACATGGGATGGAATCCCAGCTGTGTTACCTTGGGACCTTTGGCCAGTCCTTCATGGTCTCTAAGTCTCTGCTTCTTCATCTATACATGTGGGCAGACTCAGTAATTTTTGAGGCTTCTTCTTCTGTGGTTCTTTGATCTTTACATTTTCAATTAATACTTACTAGAAGAATGTCCAGTAATGTTATGAATTAGAGCTTGAAAATTCACCAAAAGACTTAGGTTTCCAGGCTGATGCAGACACTACTTAACTATGCAACTCTAGGGTGGTCATTAAACCTTAATTTCTTCATTTGTAAAACCAGCAGATCAGGTCCTTGACTCCTATAAAAACACTCTGACTCCACTGTAGGCTAAATTGTGTTGACTGCACCCCAACAGTCGTCTGATAGCTTCCTGGCAATGGTAGCCCTTTGCCCATGTCACTAGTTCACTTCAAGCTCTGGTTTCTCTTTTGAGCTTTTAACGTTATTACTTGCCTTAGCTCTTGATTTTCTCCATTCCCTTTCAAAACTTGCTAAATAACTTGGTGGCCACCAGATGGCTCTACTCTACCATTTTCTCACAGTAGACAACACTAGTTCTATTTTTCTGTCTTCAGAGCTAAAACTCATCTGAGACATTTAGGGATTCCATAGGGGTTGGGACATTCATACCAACCATATGACAATAAGGAAATTAGGAGTAAAGAGTGGGGACTAAGGAAGGCCCAACTGCCTGTCACAGAAATCAATATACTCCCTTGAGATCATTGTGTCTTCAAGAGTGTGGAAGCCTTATGAGATCTCTATTAAAATGCAATATTTGCTGAATTTTTCATATGCCAAAACACAGAACGGTAATGTAGGAGATAGAGTACTGATATTGCACTCAGGAATGCTTGAGTTTAGAACTCATTTCTGACACTAACTGGATGTCTGACCAAGGGCAAATCACTTAACCTTTCTAATACTTCAGTTTACTTATCTGCAAAATGGAGATAATACCCATAATATTCATACCTATAGTTCAAAATATTGTTAGGAACCCCAGGTGAGATGGAAAACTGTTTGAAAACTTGAAAACAGACCCATGATGGACACAGGAAGGTATCAGCATAAGAGACCACATAAGCTGGCTTGAAAAGAGAGCATCTTTCTAAAACAGTGGTAGAGATACCCAGAAATTTTACAAAGGCAAAAGCCATTAAACCCAGACATCTACAAACAAATAAATGCACACATTAGGGGTATAAATCAAGGGGCATTAGAAATGCTCCTTTAGCAGAAATGACAAGTGGATTTCACAATAGTCACTGAGATTTGGTGTCCTGGAACATGATTCTGAAAAGGTATGTCATATTCTTATGTAGTAACAACAATGACAAGCATTTGTAGAGTGTTTTAATGTTTTCAAGGTCTTTGACAGGTCTTATCTCATGGGATCTTCCCAATAATCGTAGAGGTAGGTCCTACTCTTGACATCATAATATAGACAGTAAAACAGAGGCACCCAGTGGTAAAGTAACTTGCCCAAGAGCACATGGCTAGTAGGTGTCTGAGGCTGGATTTGAACTCAGGTCTTTCTGAATTTACACCTAGCATTTATACCTCAGTAAGAGTTTTTATTATGAAACGTGTAGAAATCCAGGATCCAGGAAGTAAATGATGACAGGATGGTGAAGAACGTTCAATTGAAGAACAACAGAAAAATAAATATTATTGTCACTAACAGATAACTGCATTTGAAATAGGACTTGAACCCAGGTCCTTCCTGAATTTAAGTACAATGCCTTATATACCATATCACCTAACTGACTAAGGAAATATATAAGAAATGGCTTTGGCTTGGTCATGTACTAAGAGCAGATGATAACAAATGAACATCTTCTAGATTTAGAAGATGTGAAAAGACCTGGAGGAAAGCCTCTAGCATGTTGGTTAAATTCTCTATGGAGAAAATATGGGAGAACATGGGTGTACAGGGTCAGAAGACATGGATAGTTCTAATCCATCCCCTTTGTGAGATCATATATACATTCAGGATGGCTGGACTATGGGAAAACTTGCTATAAATGGAGGCAGCTCACCTCCCTTGCTTCCTCCTTTACTTGGGCTACTTAACGGCTCACAAGACCTCTATGAGGAGAACATCAACAACACCATCATTGCCCATGATATGAAAGACATCTAGGTTTTACCATTTGCCATGACACAATCTCCTACCATCCTCCAGGCCTGACCATTTATTCTTACGCTATACCTACAAATTCATTGGCACTGTCATCTGACCTACTTGTCCTTTGTTCTGCAGGTGAACTTTCTTTAATGTGCTGTCTTCCTTAAGTAGAGCCTAAACTTTTGAATGGCAAAGAATGTCTAGATTTTTCTGTGTGTATCCCCAATGCTTAGCACATACTAAGTACTTAATGTTTTTCATTCATTCATTCATTCATTCATTCATTCATTCATTCATTCATTCATCATGGCTCCAGAAGGAAAAGCTAAGGGAAAAAAGTAGAAGTTTCAACGAAACAAATTCAGACTTTACATCAGAAAAAACTCATTAAGGATTAGAATTTTCCAGAAGCTAATGGAGTTGCCTCAGGAAGTTACAACTTCTCCTCTCTGGAGGACTTTGGTCAAAGACTGAAATGACCATATATTGGGTATGTAATGAGGGGTTTCTTGTTTATAGAAGGGTTGATCTAAATGGTCTCTGAGTTTCCTTCTCTGTAACACTCTCTGATTCTGTATGTCAGTGACAGAATCCCAGAAGATATGAACTGTATCCATATTGACATCTTCACTATAAATGAAATAAGGAAACATAAAGAAGTTGTGACTAAATTGAATGACAGCTAGCAGATTCTCATCAGGGAAATAAATAAAGAAAATCAGCAAGGTCATTTTATCATCCTCCCTCTTCCCCACGGTGTGGCAGAAAATGCCAATTCATGATATTCTGGAGTCATCTTGTCCTTCCAGTACTCATGTTGAACCTAAACAAATGGACCATGAGGCCAGTAACTGCAGTTTGTATGTCAAGTTACCAGAAGAAACCCTCCTTTTTTGCCTTTACTCTTCATGTGGGCTGCCAACATTAGCAAAGAGGGAGGTTTTTTGTTTGTTTTTTAAAGATAACATAGAGACCTTTAATAATAGGCACAGGGAAAGAAGATAAATCAGTAATGAAAAGAGGTTCAAGAAGTATCTTGAACATTCTTGTATTTCCAGTGCTTAATACAGTGCCTGGTATATAGTAGGCACTTAATAAATGCTTATTGACCGACAAAGTGAAAGACTTATGGACAATCCTAAAACCTCATGGTTTTTCATCAATAAGAGTCAGAAGGCAGTAGCTGTGTCAGGGACCAAACAACATTACAAGATGTTAAATGAACAAGATCTTAACGGACAGGAAATGAATGACTACAGATGTTGCATCCCTTTCCAAAACAGCTTCTTGTGTACAATCCAGTCTTCAACAGGTACAGATCAAATTAAAAACTAACTGAGAAGGAAGAAGAAAAATGAGAAGATGCTATGTGAGATTTTATAATAGCCCCAAATCAACTGGGGAAAAATTAAATGGATAAAGGTAAAAACATTGATACTATCACCATTTTCTAGAAATAATAACTAATAGAAAAGTCACCACAGTGAGAAGGCCAGAAGAGCCCAGAAACCACCTCAGCCAGCAAACACCAATGGTAGCCAAGGCCAGTGTTGGGGTAATGAAGGACAGCAGCAGTATTGCCCTGATAAAGCAGTGAAAATGAGCATTACGAAAGTTGGTGGAAAGTCTAGTCAAGATATTTGTGAAAGAGATCAAAAGTTAGACAAGAAACCAGATACAAGATGGAACAGACATCTCAGAATATTGTATTTCTTTACCAGAGATAATCATGGAGCTACCATATTAAGACAGTACCACCTCAGTACCTGATATACCCCATGAGGAAGTGCTTACAGGCCATGAGAATATCAAGTCAGTAATGACAACAATAATAACCATTAGTTATAAACCTCTTTAAAATGTTGCCAAGCACTTGACAAATTCCATTATTTAATCCTCACAGCAGCCTTTTGAGTTAAAGGTTGTTATTATTATCTCCATTTCACAGATGAGGAAATCAAGGCTGAGAAAATGTAAGTGACTTGCCCAGGGTCAAACCCAATGAGTATCTGAGGCAAGATTTGAACTGAGAACTTCCTGACTCCAAGTCTATTAGTTCTCCATAGCTAGCTGCCTACCAAGAAGAACAATTATGTGTGGATAAATACATAAAGAAGAATAAATCAATGACAGGATGAAATGTTAAAGGTACTCCATGACTGATTTTAAAGAGGGGAATACTCCAGGAGAAAAAATATGAATGATTATTCTATCAAAAAATAAAATAAGGCACTAGTAGTAATTTTGACTCTTTCACCTGCTTCCTCTTTTCTATAAAATATTTATGAAAATGGTCTACGTATGCCGTCAATGTTATTCTCCATGTAAACAAGAGCAAAGAACAGCCGGGCTTTTGTAGATTACTTTTTCATATCAGACTACATCTTTAGAGGCACACAATCAAATTGACTAAAAAGTGTGGATTCCCCTTCATATCCACCGTTCAATTGATTCTTTTGTATTCAGACAAGATGTCTCCCACGCACACATTAAAATTACATAAGACTCAACAAATACAGCTACAGAGATAACTGTTTAATGATTCACAGGGTACTGACTTCAAGGAAGTATAAAATGAGAAGAGATATTTTCCTTTAAATTGTTTGTCAGCATCACAGAAGATATCCATCCGTCCAAACAAAAAAGATCTACACGGATGAGGTGAGTTTATGCAAATGGCCTTATTCACAGATGAAATTGTACTATTTCCATTGTCACCAAATGCTCCAAAATCTCATCAGTAAAAATATATAGCACCCAGATAAAGGTGGGGTTCAAATTCTACACTGTAGTGAATGAATGCCACATATGACTTGGAGTATGGCAGAAAGCTCAACATGCAGCCCATCAACCCCAGCTCCAGCAGGAGCCACAAGCATAAAAGGAATTGTCCCCAGTTGAGTACAAGAAGACTGGACCTGATCCTATTCGATAGATGATAGCACCCAGTGCTTTCTATGATTCATACCTCCTCCTTGCTACAAAAGCCACCTCACCTCCTTCACATCAATATTTTCCAAGTGATGCTACATGAACGTAAATCACGGAACATCATAATCTTGGAAGAGTTAAATTGGCGATTGACCCAAAGGACAATTGAAAGGTGAGTCACAGATACAAGTTGGCTGGCTGCCTCTGGGATAATTGGCAATGACTGGTACTAAAGAATCAGAAGAGGAGATATCAGCATAGATTGGGGGAAAAGAAATGGAAGAGGAAAGAAAACAGATGGACAGTCCAGTTGGATCATGGGGACATCTGAGGTATCAGAGAAGCAGAAAAGACTTCAGTCTATGGAGTGTATCCTTTATTTAAAAAAAAAAGTTATTTGAGCAGAAATCGCAGGGAATGAGAATACATTGAAATCCATCAAAAGAAAATATTTTTAAAAATTCATTTTTAACTTGATTCCATTTTAAGCATTTTTATGTATAAGACCTAGTTTCTTCTTATATAGATCATGGAGCTGGAAAAGAACTTTGAGATCATTTAGTTCAATATTCCTCATGTTATGAATGAAGAAACTGAAGCCCAGGAAGTTTAGTTTACCTTCTCAAGGTGATGCAAATAATAATTGTGTGGGGTAGGATTTAAATGCACATCTTCTGCTTCCAAATCCAATTCCCTTTCTATTATATCTCATGTTTTCTCCTTCACTTAGTTAATTTTATAATATAGATTATTGATAAGGCATTTTCAGTCATGTCTGTCTCTTTGTGAACCCATTTTGGGTTTTCTTAACAAAAGTACTGAAGTAGTTTGACTTTTTTCTCCAGCTCATTTTACAGATCAGGAAACTGAGGCAAACAGGGTTAAGTGACTTGCCCAGGGTCACACAGCTAATAAGTCCCTGAGGCCATATTTGAAGATAAATCTTTCAGGGCCAGCACTTTATATGCTGTTCTACATAAAATGAATCATGCATCTCCAAAAGGGTTTCACCTAAATCACCACAGAGAGTTTTCTTTTGAGCACCACCATAAAGAAAAAAAGGGGCATATTTGAAGGCAGCGGATGTCCAAAAGGATTTAGAAACAGCAATGGCTTTCGTTGAAAGTCCTGACCCCTGGCCCAAAACAAACATGGAGTAAACATGTTCATTGAAACCAGAAGTAGAAGGAAATCCCCATACATACTCCTAAGAAAAACTAATTCCGAATTGGTTCCCAAGAAGCTCCATGCATCTCTGTGCCTATCCTCATGCAAGTCTGTTTCAAGTTCTTTAGCTCCAGGGCATTGTAACTCAACCACAAATGGAGTTCCATCAGTTGGGGAATTAAAGTAGCAATTAAAGTGACCCATTCAGAATGGTGCTAAGGCATTCAGCCATTGGGCCAGAGGAGTCTTTTCTGTATTCTTTTAAAGCACAGATGAGATGAGTGATTTTTTTTTTGGTATGCCTTGATGGCTGCTGTAATCATTCATTGCCTTTAGGCACAAGCCCTAACAGGCTCACAACAAAATGGACAGGTTGGAATCAATTACTCCAATGTCCCCTTGTAATAAATTGTTAGATATATCATCGTTTACCTCAAATAAATGCACACATTGGAAATGGAGAATTTTATGCTCTGAGGTTCTGTCCATAAGCCAATCCTCAAACAAGCATATTTGTGTATGTGTATACATGAACATATGTGCATAGCCATAAATTTATTTACATCTCTACATATTTACATGTGTGTTTATACACACATATATACATGTGCATATACATATACACACATATGTGTGTGTTAGTCATTGATGTCAATTAGCTATGAATGGAAGCAACTTTGTCTAGGGCCATTACCTCATGAAGACTTACTTGGGCTTGGTAGTTTCAAAAACGGTATTCATTTAACTGAATCTTCCTTGACTTTGTCTGTTTCCAGTGAAACTGTTTTGGCCTTGAATATTTGCTAGGCTTTGTTTTTTTGTTTTGTTTCATTTTGTTTTTGGTTTGAATCAGACCTCTAATGTCACTAGCATGAGAAACTTCTTGTGAGGAAAATCCCTCCAGCAATGCAAATCAGTACCCACTTTGTAAGTTACAGGCTTAGAGACTTATCCAAGGCAATACAGTCAGTTTATGTCAGAAGTGGACCCAGTTTTTCCTCACTCTAAAACCTGATCTCTAGCCAATGTACCACATATTGAAAATATGTAAAGGTATTTGATAAATGACATGGCATCATGCATAGAAGGCTTGCTTTGGAATCACGAAGAGGCTGGGATTCACAGCCAGTTTCTGACACATACTATCTGTCTGACTAGGAGTAAGAAACTCAGTCATTCCACACACTAGACAATTCTCTAACATTTTAAGTTACAGATTTAACTGCATTAGAGAAGTTAATTTATACACCCAGAGTTCTCCACATTGATGTGATCACACATCCAAACCTTCCAAACAATCCAAACCCTCAGCTCTCTAAAAGCCTTGCCTCTGTAAAATATACCTCCCCCTCTGGGGGAAAAATTGGCATAGAGTTAAGAATTGCAGCATGATTTCATTGTCATGGGGAACTCCTAAGTGAGGAAATTCCCTCTACCAGTGCAGGTTAGCAACCTTCACTGCAAACTTTAGTCTTGAAAAAGCTGCCTAGAACTATGAAAAACTGATTTTACCCAGGTTCAGAGAGCCAATACCAGTCAGAGATGGGATACTCCAAAACTTAAAAGGAAGGACAAAATCCTTGGTTGCCTCTCCCCTCTGGAAGCACTAAATTATCAAAACAAATGAAAATTCTTTCTTGTTACTTGCTCAGCAAACATCTTTCTTCATTCTAGGCAAGTGTCTAATTAAAAATCTGTCTTATATCACACACACAATTTAACTAATAATAAGACGGGAAGATTGCCCTTAAGTGGCACAGCTATTCAGAAGGCTAAATCATCAGTATTGTGTTTATCAGTTATTTTGATAAAGATTTCCTTTAGCAGAAGGAAGAAAATGTGTATAAGGTCACAAAGAGAAAGGACCAGGGCTAGCAACAGAAATTTCCTAGTTCTATGGTTTTTCTGTTTTACTAAATACACAGGGATGCATAAAACTCCTAATCTAAAGCTTAGCAGATAAGTACCAAGTGCTTGCCTAGGGCATGTTGAAATGGAGACTTCGCTAGGGTCACACTAATAATAGGCATGAGAGGTAAGTTTTGAACTCAGCTCTTCCTAATAATAAGCTGCTGTCTCTCTTCCCCTCTGTACTTGCAGGAGGGCAGCATGGGGTAGTAGACAGAATCAGAACACCTTAGCTCAAATCTCACCTCAGATATTAATTATCTATGTAACTGGGTAAGTCACTCAACTTATTGCCTCAGTAAAGATAATAGTGCTTATTAATAATAATCTGAAGGCAGCTAAGTGGTACAGTGGATAGAGCACTGAGTCTGGAGTTAAAAAGACCTGAATTCAAATCCATCCTCAGACATTTGCTAGTTGTCTAACCTTGGGCAAGTTCCTTTACTCTGCCTCAGTTTCCCTACCTGTAAAATGAGCTGGAGAAGGAAAGGGCAAAGTATCTCGGCCAAGAAAACCCCAGGAGGGGTCACAAAGACAGGACTGAAACAACTGAACAATACGAATAGTTTTACAACACAGGCTAAAAGGATACAATCATATAACAGATAAACAGCATTTGCCACTAAAGCACTACAGAAATGCTAATTATTACTATTGTTAGTGTTATGGACTGAATTTGTTTAGAGCTCAGAACTGTGTCAGCCTGGGAGAAGAGGCCCTTGCCCTTTGTACCCTTTCCAGTCTTCTACTAGACCTCGGCACTGTTTGAATCCATTACCTCCAGACCGTCATCTCCCATGTCTCACACCTTAGAGACTCTCTGGCTATGTGGTCGGATTTGCCACAGAGCACTGAGTCCTCCAGAATCAAGTGCGTGCATGCATCCTCAACTGTGCCACCATCTCTGGTTCAAAGTGAGTTCCAGATCCTAAGGATTAGATTTTGATATCCCATACAATACCAGAGCCATTTAAAAATAAATAGGATACACAAAATCTCACCTCTGCTATTCAATCACCACTATAACTTTGGACAAATTCCTAGCATCCTTGTGCCTCAACGTCCTCATCCGTAAGATGCGGATATGGGACAGGCTAGATGGCCTCTGAAGATTTTGTCAGTTCTCAATCTATGATTCACCCTAAATGTGACTCAGCTCAGAATGGAACAGTAAATAGTCCCTACATTCCCACAAAGAAATAACAACTCATCTGGAGGAAGCCACAGTGATAGGTGAATGAGGATCTTCCAAGAACAGGAAGACAGGAAACTTGGCATGCCCAGAAGTAGCCGAAGGGCCTGAAGCCATTGACATGGCCATATATGGTAGGAAATGTTTTCTTTGTTCAGTAATGGTTTAGGTGAGCCCATGGGAAATAGACACCTTCTTTACTCATCTCTAGTGATTCAGCCTGGAGTGAAGGCTGCCTACTTAGATTTGATTTGGGGCCAAGTACAATTTCTTCTCCCTCTCCCCCTCTAACAATTTCAGGAAGAGAATCAGTAATAGGACTATCCGATGATAAATGCTTGGCTTTTCCTGTATTTGAAAAATGTAACCATCCCTGCTTGGGAAGCACATTTTTGGAACAAGCTGTAAACCTCAGTCCTTTCATATGAAGGGCAACAAACATTATCGTTCCAAGATCTGGATTCTCCAGAAGCTGGTTTGTCATTAGAATATACAGGAAACACATTTTAAAATCAAATCACATCAAGAAGAGTCCGCGTCTTAATAAGGGAAAAATTCTAACATCAGTCACATGGATCTTACCTAGTCATTTTCTGTTAGGTTGAAAATCCTTGAAGATACAATGTGATTTAAAATTCTGGGTGATTCTATCAACAAAATAAAATTAGTTCCTTAGGGAAGTCTTTCAAATTTGGATTGGAAAGGGGACCGAGTGTTTCCAGGATTGTCCACTAGAGGGCCGTGTCTCTCGCCTTGCTATCAGTTACACAAAATCTTAAATCTGCACAAAGAAGAATTGGTAGCTTGCTTGTCTTTTATTGTGGTTGTTGCTGCTGTTTCCAGCACTAGAGATAAATTGTTGAGGTTTTTTGTCCTTCAATTTTGGTTTCCTACTTTGAGTTCTGTTCTGCAAATAGTAAACATTTAATAAATGGTTATTGATTGGCTAATTGAAATCCTGATTTCTTAGGTATCTTAGTGCACAGTCCACAGTGCACAGTGGCCACACCCCAGGAATATCACCCAGGGAGATGGGCTAAACCAGGTTCAGAGTAACTGACAGGCCTCAAACCCATTAGAGCAGTGGTTCTCAACCTTCCTAATGCTGCAGCCTTTTAATACAATTCCTCATGTTGTGGTGACCCCCCCCAACCATAAAACTATTTTCGTTGCTACTTCATAACTGCAACTCTGCTACTGTTATGAATCATAATGTAAATATCTGAAATGCAGGATGGATTTTCATTGTTACAAACTGAACATAACCCACAGGTTGAGAATCTCTGCCTTAGGGGATGCCTGCCCCAAGTATGTGAAGAATACCCCACCCCCAAGCCCCACAATTTCAGATGGAAACAAATCGTTCCAAAACCCATGAAGAAAGCTGGAGCAGGTGCTATGAAGTGCTCAGAGGCTGGTCAGATATCAAAGACTTCAAGTTAATCTGCCACACCTTGGGCTATAGCCACTTATCTTGATCCTTGTCTTGCCATTGGACTTCAATGATTCAGGAAGAGAGAGTGAGGCCCACAGCTCCATGCAGCTCTGCCTCAATTAAATCCAATTCATACACAAGTCAAGACATCACCCATGATGTCACTGGTCCCTTTCAAAAATTAAAGTCCAACAAAAAACAATCGATGGGCAGCTCTAGTACGAATCCTAGCCTTCTCCTAATTCTTCAGCCAATCAAGTATTAATTAGGCACCCAGTGAGCTTTAGCAGTTCTCTTCAATTCATTTATTAAGTCTCAAACTAATGTCAGGTCCTGTGCAGGGCCTTCGGATACAAAAGCATAAAAGCAAATGGTCCTGGATGTCAAGTAGTTTATGGCTAGAATATATGAAAACTAAGAATAATTAAAACTGGAAGTTTGCTAATGAAATGATTTAACAAGGTTTTGTTGTAGTTTTGTAGTTAAACTGACCTATGATTTCTTCACTGTGAGGTTCTTATTGATGAGGAAGCTCCCTCCACCGATGCAGATTGGCACCTGATGGAAGTTGAATCAACTAGAATATCAAGATACTAAGTGATTTGCTCAGAGTCAGGCAACAGCTGGTATGGGTGAGAAGCAGGATTTGAACTCACATCTCCCTGATTCCAAAGTCAGCTCTCTGTCCACTGTGCCATATGCCTTCTCTCCTTTTTAGCAATAGGATATTCCAAAATATTTGTCAGAGGCTGAGCTGATGTCAGAAGTTTCAGAAAGGGGGAGAGATCAAACAAAGAATTCTTCTTTCATCACCTTCACCTTCATTACAGTACAAAAAAATAAAACATTTACGTAAGAACTTCTGTTCTTCAAAGTGTTTTTGTCACTATCTTCATGTGACTTTTCACTCCCTGTTATTCTCATTTAATTGCTGATGTCTTCCCCTTCCACTGCTTCTTTCTATAATGTTTGCTAAGTGGTCCATCGGTTATTTATTTGTGGCTTACAGAACAATAGACGGTGAGTTAGGCTTTTTGCTTTTTCCTTAGAAGCCGCCTTCCCAAAATGCTACCATTCTTTTCCTCTCAATCCTAAACTATAACACCCACCTCTTCCTCTTGCTTCTTTACCAAAGAACAGAAAGCCAGAAACACAAACAGAATTGAAATGTCAAATATTTTCCCCCTGACAAAATATTTTTGTTACTAGGTTAGAACATGGTGGAATGAAAATAATTGGCCTCAGAGCTGGACTGGTTTGTTGTACCTGGTTATTTTGAGAGGGGTGGGTGGAGGGGAGCAGGGAAGGAGTGGTAGGGAAAATATTCAGGTTGGTAAGACAAGTTGATTCTATTGATTATGGTTTCATGAGTCATATTTGACCACAGGTCATTCTTCTGGGGGCACTGAAGCCCTAAGCAAAAACTGGGATACAGGTGAGGCTTGTCTTTGTTGGGTTGGTTTCCAGTCTTGAGTGAATGACACACCTGTTCCCTCTGTTGCCCCTCTCCCTTCCCCCTTCCCAATCACCTAACCTATATCTACCTTAGTCTTCAAAAAACATTAGTAGTTCTTGCTGTTGCCTTTTGTCTTCAGATCTCCCTCATTTTTAACTGTGTGTCTCTTTTCTTGTTCTTCCAAGTCATCTCTTAGAACACAGAATTTTTTTTAAGGAAGGAAAAAAATTGATCAGTACCTCAGTCTTTGCCAATATTATGAGTAGCCTTTCAAGTTGGAAAGCAATCCCAGGTAAGTTCTTAGCTAGTAAGGTTTACATACCTTTCCTGGAAATGAATATATGGTGGGGAAGCCTATTGGTAGGGACTAGGTAAATAGTCTTAGACTCAATGCTTCCCTGTTCACATCACTAATGAGGACTAGTCCCATAGGTGACTGTGATATCCAGGTACATTTGATGTATGGAGGAACTGAATTCAAAGGGTCATCTGAGGCATTCATTTTATTTTACATGTAGAAAAAAGAACCAAAGGAAGGCTAGAAAGAAGTATAGTCAAGAAAAACAGATTTGAAAGCTAACATTTGAACTTACTGATTATTTTAAAAGGAAAAGCAAGCTATTTATAACAGAGATGGACAGTTTTACATACAACCCTCCTTTCTCATTCTACTACATATATGTGTATGTATGTCTATCTATCTATCTATCTATCTATCTATCTATCTATCTATCTATCTATCTATCTATCTACATGAAATGCCTATTTTACATGGTATTAGTTAAGTCCTGAATTTAAATGTAAGTGGCACATGTCAGTGTTATAATTATTGGATGCCAATTTCTGAATTCATAAAATATGATGTTACTTGAAAAAAAAAGAATAAATAGGATGCTGAAGAAATGAGTTAGTTATATGTGTTTGGGGTTTGTATGTGACACATGAGTTATATTTATATATGGGCTTAATGCTTGAGTGTGACTGATGGTGTATGAAAATAATAATTTCATAAAAATGCATTTATACAAACCCGAAAAGGGGAGATTTGTGTGGATAAACCTGTATTTATTCCTGTCCTATGCTGTAATTTTCTGCATTGAAAAATGTGGCTTTGGATGAGAAAGTTCCAGCTGTGCAGTAATTTCTTATCATTTGTATAAAATAACCTTTGGGCCATATGCCTTTCCACCAGCACCCCGTGTGTTCTTGGGCACAGAAATGCTGCATGTGATTTCCAGGGCTCACTGGTATAGAGGTAATGAACAATGGGACAGAGGATAAGCCAATTTTGTCTTCGTTAAAGTGCTTAGGGAAACCTTTGAGTAAAATAAACACAGAAATTTTTAAAAGTTCCCTAATAGTAAAAAAGTTGACACCCAAAGCTTTGAATTTGAATTTGTCCATTCACCAGGTACTCAAGCGATACAAGGGAATAGGAAACACATTTTTTTAAATGCCCCATAAACTACAGGCTAAAGGTTCCTCCTTCTTCCATTTTCTATTTGTCCAGATGGACTTTTGGACTTGAGTGTTGCCACGTGGGTGATTGAGAGAATGCTATTCCCTGTAACCATATTCCAAGAATGTGCCTGAGCTTCTTGGCGAAATAGGACCCAAGGGGACAGATTCAACGTGGCCTCTGGTGCTGGACTGTGGGACCATCTCTTTTTAAACATTTTCTTTGTCATATATGCATTTTGAATTTAAAAAAAACCCTCACAGCCTAATAATCATCAATATTGAATGCCTTAAGGATTACAAAGCTCTTTGACTCAGTTCATCCTTATTACAACCAACCTTGTGAAGTAGCTATGATAGCTCAGGCATGGAAGGCATATAGATTTATAACTAAAAGGTCATCTAGTTGGAGCACCCCATTTCACAGATTAGTAAACTGAGGGTTGTGGACATATATAACATGTAGGCTTAGTATTTTGCCTGGGACCACTGAGAGCAACTTGCCCAGGGTCACAAAGCTAATGGGTATCAGAACCTAGAACTTCCTGACTCCAAGACTTTCCTTCTATTGGCTGTGTAATTCTGCCTCTAAACCATAGCCATTAATGAAGGAAAACTGTGTCTTGGAAGATGAAAATTACCCCATGCCATTGTAGTGAAAATTTAGCACTGTAAGACTTAGTTTGTAGAAGACAAAGGAAGCATAAGAAATGGCATCTGTACAGTTGAATATGTTACTGTAGACAAGTACCAAGAAGACCCTCCTGTGACACTGGGTCAATCACTTAACATCCCAGTACTACATGGATCTCTCTGACTAAAAATGGCAAAAAAGGTGCCAACATACATTACTCAAGGCACTTTCTTCATTCAGGAGTTCCCCATACTGTGAAATTCGCAGACTCAGTCCCTTTCCTACCCTATTACCGTAAGCAGACGATATCATCCCTGCTTTAGAGATGTAAAATCTGAAGCTCAAAGACATTGTCGCTTGCCCATGATCACATAGCTAGTAGGTGTCAGAATCAAGATTCAAAACCACGTCTCTCCTAATTCTATATCATAGGTTTATAGGATGAGAAGGAAATTTAGAGGTAAGTTAGTCCAACTCCTCCCCATTATACAGAAGAGGGAACTGGGACTGAGGGGTTAAATGATTTGTTCATGGTCATAGACCTGGCGTCAGAAGCAGGATTTGAGACCAAGTCCTCAAATTCCAAGTTCATCATCTTTTATGTCTCCCAACACTTCTATTTGAAACCAAGACATCTTGCTTTTGTACCCAATTTAGCTTTAAAAAAAAAAGTCAAGCCAAGGGTGATATAGACAAAGCAGTTGGTGAGTTGGCTGATTGTCCCTTGTTTCTGCTGGCTCTTTTAATTTCTGGTGTATCTAGCCATAAAGTAAGTGGCTCAGAGATACCACATTTATTTCCTTAGGCATTTTGTACAACACTGTGTTGATTACAATTGGGCTCTCTGGGGGCACACAGAAATGATCCTAAAGAAAGAGAGCGTGCCAAAGTTGAAAACTTTGAGAATTCACAAGAGCCTCCCATTTTGGCAAACTCATAAAAGAAGAAAGGTCTCTGGTGTTTCTGGGATGCATCACCCTTTGTTGGATTCTCTGGCCTGCAGAACATTCTGGGAAGAATTTCTCTCAAGGGCTCATTTGCCATTTGTAGAAAAGTGCTCCCCACGCCTCTCCCCACCCCCAGCAATTTGCAGAAGGGTTTTGTTTTGCAAAAACCCAATAATTTCCTGGAAACTTCAAAAACAATAATATTGAGCTGTCACACACTTCCTGGCTGATTATGGAAGGTTTAAACTGTCTGTGTCAATATTTTTCTTTTTTTTTCTACTGAATCTGGCAATTGAAAAGTGGGTAACCCAATAGTGAAGGTAAAGGGCCATCGATGCTGCTTCCTATCTACAGGGTAACATTTCTTTTCTGCATTTTCCTGGAAGATGATATTTTCATGTTTCAGCTTTTTCTAGTGACCATCAATTTTTCCAATTAATGATTTTCATCAAAAAAAATTCTGTTCATTTTAAAAAAATATTATTTTTAATTTATGGGATAAAGCATTTCCATAACATAGTACAATAAAAAGATAATTGTGTATGAGACTGAAAAACTACTATGCATATCCTTTTTAAATAGGAGGAAAATTTTCTGAGACAAATTTCCTGGCATTTAGGAAATCAGTCTAAGTGAAAAGACTACTGGATCTAGATTGAGGGAGCTTGGTTCAGATACTGCTTCTGACATTTATTGCTTCGTGACTTTGAGCGATTAGTCAACCTCTCTGGGCCTGTTTCCTCATATGAAAAAATGAGTGGTTTGCCCAGGTCCTTTATAGCTTTAAAACTATAGTTGCTGAAACGAAGAAAAATCTGAGTCGTAGTCAATAGAATAAAGCATTCTGTACCCCCTGGTCCCTCATGTCTCTACTGACAAGATGATGGTGTATTTCCTTCTGTTTTCCCTCAACCAATGAAAGGGACAGAGCATATGTAGGGAAGGAACCTGTAATTTCAATGGGGGAATCCCAGGTGAAGAAATTCCCTCTGGTAATGCAGATCTCCACCTTCTATACAATTCTGAGTGTTAGAAAGCTAACTAACAGTATGAGGGATTGTGATTTGCCCCAGGTCACATAGACAGTGTGTCCTCAGGGACTAGAGGAACTATTTACTATTGTTAATTCTAAAACACTGAGGCCAGTACAGAATAGTTACTTTTATGATGTGGACATATCAGTGCTTCAGTGGGCACATTCTTGGAGTTTTCTGCAGTTGAGTAAGGCCTGTTAGTGCTTATAGGGTGCTGGCCTACCTTTCATAAACCCACTTTCATGAGTCACATATAAATCCAGATGAGAGGGAATGTGGTGTGATCCAAAACAAGGATATGGGTGGCAAATCAGTAGACACCTGAATTCCATTACTGCCTTAGACAGGTAGTCACTGAGTGACAATGAGGAAGTCAATTTATCTTTCTGAGCCTCAGTGTTCTCATCTGTAAAATGAGAATGACACTTACGATGGAAATAAAACTCATAGGTAACCAGAGAAACAATATGAAAGAGAAAACACTGGCAACCACAGAAGACCCAGAAAGTCTTGCCATTGGCAACATCTGCCAAGCCCCCACTGCATCTCAGGCCATCTTCAGTTATCTTGATCAGGGTCCACTGAACCCAGATGACTCTAGAGGAGAAAGTGAGGCTGGTGACTTTGCACAAACCTGCCTCACTTAAATCCAATTCACTTGCATGTCACGGCATAGCCTCCTTGATCCTCTTCGAGAATGAAGGATAAGCAACAGTAAGTCACCAAGCAGAGAATACAATTCATTTTGTATCTCCGGAACCTGGCACAGAGTAGGCACATAGAAATGGTTTGTGATTGATTAGAAGAAGGGAGATTCAGGATTCTCTGAGAAGGAGTTGAGAAGAAGGAGCATTCCAGGCATGTGGGCACATGGCAGGCAGGCCATAGAAGCTTAGCTCATAGAGAAGCAATAAGCCAGTTTGGCTGGGATGTAGATTGCAGGAAGGGAAGTAATTTGAAATAATTCTGGAAGTGGAGGCCAGGGCTTAACTGTTAGGGGCTGGAAATGCCAAGTTTGTGAGTTTGTATTTTATTCTGGAGTCCATAGAGAGCCACTGAAAGGTTCAGAAAAAGGGGAATGACATGGGTAGACCTATGCTTTGTAGAGGATTTTGGCAACTGTGTGACAGACGGACTTGAGAGGGACACAATCAGGAAGCAGGGAGACCAGTTGGGCCATAATCAGAGTATGGAGGTGGTTGTGGAGTCCCTAAATGAGTGTGGTGGCTCTGTGAGAGGAGGGAGTGAAGGGAGGCTGGGGGTGGAAGAGGCAGAATTGATAAGATTTGGCAGCTGGCTGGCTTTGGGAGGGAGGGAGGGAGTATGAAGAGTCAAGAAGGCCTCCAACATTTAGAATCTGGGTGACTGCAAAGCTAGGATAGTCCTCCACAGAAATGACAGTTTGGAGACTGAGCCTGGGCAGAGGGGGGGAGGAGGGGAAGAGATGATCAAATCTGGTTCAACTCCATTCCATTAAATTTCAGATACCCACCCAGCAATGGCAAATCTGTACCCTGGAAATTGGAATTCAAATGAATTTGAACGGCAGATGACTTCATGAAATCCAATAAACTTTTAACATCTCAGTACAATGATGTGTCTAGACTCTTACTCAGCTGTTGTCTAGTCAAGAAACTTTCTTTTTCACTTGCTTGAACTGATTCTATCCGGCTAAGTCCTCTCTCACACCCTTTTTCTGAAACTTTCAGTGGATAAAATGAAATGAATGGTATTTGAATTGAATTATGTGAGTAATTATAACTTCCTTTCAAGGTGCAATTCACTTCCGTGAAGTCCCCCTGGCCTAGTTTCCTCTCGTTCTTCTGAAGATCTATTGTCTGTTACTTTCATCTCAGATGAGATTTTTGGTCTCAGGACCCCACTCTTCTCTTTAAAAGTAACAGGGACTCCAAAGAGCTCGAGTTGCTATCCATTAATATATAGTATATAAATTTGAATGGATAAAATCATAAAATATAAATTTATTAATTTTAAAACAAACATAATAAACTCATTGCATGGTATCATAAATAATCTATTTTATGAAAGTGATATTTTCCAAAACAAAAAATAGCAGAAAGAGTTGCATTGCTTTGCATACTTTTAAAAATCTCTTTCATGTCTAGCTTAAGAGAAACAACTGGATTCTCAGACTTGCTTTTGCACATTGTTGTGATATATTGCTTTGGTTAAAGCATATGAAGAGAACCTGTATATGAAGTATATATTTAAAGTATGTGAAGAAAAACAGTTGGAAAAGGGATGGGTATTTGAATAAGTAAATAACATCTTAGTATTGTTATGAGAATAGTTTTGACTTCCTGACCCTCTGAAAGGGTCTCAAGGACCTTTCCCCGTGCCCTTTAGTTCATATGCGTCCTATCCAATATTGTTGCTTATCCTTTTGTAGACGTACCCTGATTTTACAGAGTCTAGGGGAGAGGGGAAGAGAGGGAGAGGAATCATGATTTTAGGGCTCTTTGTTACTAAGCTTCTTCCACAATTGTATGCAGTAGGCATGTTCATTCATTTTTCAGGACTGTCCCAACTTTTCATAGTTTTCTTGTCAATGATACTGGAGCTGTTCGACATTTACCCCTCCGGTTCATTAAAAAATGAGGAAACCAAAACAAACAGGGTTAAATGACTTGCCCAGGGTCTATGAAGCATCTGAAGCCAGATGAGTCTTCACAAAGATGAGTCATCCTGACTCTGGCCCCAGTATTCTATCCACTGTCCAACCTGGCTGCCCATTTGTATGTCATACGTTCTCATTGAATGGTGACAATGAGAAGAGCCTTCTCAATGAGTGAGTGCCTTTCTACAGGGAAGGAATAATAATGAGTAATAGTTATATACAACCCTACCTGTTTATCTGATTTTTATCCTTCTCAGAGAATCCTGAATCTCCCTTCTTCTAATCAAGCACAACCCTGGGAAGTAGGCAAACGGATTATTACCCAGTAAAAACACTGAACTGCTAACACGTGACCATTAAGGGGTTAAAGCCTGAGGACCCCTTACTAGCAAGAAGATTCTGGGCTCCAACCTAGCTTCTTTTAGTTCAGGACCATCCCTTTCTTCCCTCTAGCAAGTTGCTTCCCTGGATCCTACTGACTGAAGGGATGAGGGAGCAATGAATAAAGCAAATAATCACAAAACATTATCTTTGCACCTAGTGTGTCCTAGACACTTTCCTAACTATAGGAGATACAGGGGCAGACCAAATGAAACATGAACAAAAAAGACAAACAAACAAATAAAAATTCCCTTTCCCATGGAGCTTTTAGTCACTGGGGAAGCAAAATGTGAACACAACACTAAAGTTGTAGAGGGAAGGACAGCATTGGGCTGAGCTTTTAATGAGCTAGGGATTCTAAGAAGCAGATGTCGGCAGGAAAGGCATCCATTCCAGACATAGGCAAAGACTAGGAGGAAGGAAATGACATGATTTATACAGGAAATAGTAAATGGTCAAAGTCGAGAGTACAGAAAGGCTTAAGAATAAGCCTAAAAAGGTACCTTTCCAAAAGGGTGATTTTAACCTGGGGTCTGTGAACTTTGCTTTAAAAATATTCTGAGGACTTTTTCAATATGTCTGTTTTGGGTTCGTTTGTTTGTTTTATGATCCAGTGTATTTTATTTTGAGAAAGACTGCATAGACATCATTATACAACCAAAGAGGATCATGGCATTAAAAAAAAAAAGATTAGCAATCTCTTTTTTAAAGCAAGATAATGATGAGTTAGGCAGGTATTGGGGGCGGTAATTTCTGACTGAGTCCTGCCAGCAGCCTTTTTTAGAAGGATTGCATTATTTGGGAGCATTGATTTACTCTTCTCATTGTCCCCAAGTATTAAGCAATCCAAGTATTATTTATTATACCCATTTTGCTGATGGGAAAACTGAAGATTATAGAGATTAAGAGAATCATTCAGTGTCAGTCTAATTGTGATCTGAGGCCAGAGTCTCTCCTAATTCGAATTGTAATGCTTTTGATTGCCTTGACACCATAGCTAATCCAGCTGACTCAGCTACCTCATCATTCTAGGACAAGTCATTTTAATGGAATTATTCAAGTTACTGTGGGCTTTCCCCTCCTTTTGTGTGAGATTCCATGTAGGCTTCATTTCAAAGTTTGTAGGATTGTCCCCCTTGCCTTGTCCCTCTTCAATTTTCTAGCTATTTCAAAACACAGCAAAGTTGGCTCTGTATATTTTAATAAGCTCAATTAAGTAATGGAGCCCTTTGTCTTCAGTGTCAACTCCATCTTACGAGGAAACTGGCTGAACTTTTCTACCTGGTAAAATGGTGCCCTGGCTTTTGTAGAAGGCTTGAAAATAACTTGATTGATCTCTTGCTCCAGAGAAAAAGCTGGGGTCCTCAAGCACTTTCACCACTACCATCCCAAAGCTCATGGCCAAGGTCAAGTTAACAATGGCATTCTGTCTCTGTGTTTACAAACAATGAATCACCATTAGGGTGTCAAGACTTTGAGGTAAGGTTGGACTTGGCAGCTCAGTTCAAAGGTTGTCCATAAATCCTATAAGTGACCTGCCTCTGGATCTTCTGGTCAGAGTGGACAAGGTCCACCCATCATATGTGGGGTCATCCAGAAGGTGGAGGCCTGGTTCAAAGATTCTTAGCCTTGGGCCTGAAATAGCCTGGAATGATTTGAGCAAGACTTAATCAGATTAAAAGCTGCTTTAGTTGTTCCCAGGATACAAATGAAAAGGCTTTCAATTTATTAAGGCTGTAGGTGACTTATGCAAGGATTTCTTACAAACAGAAATTGATGAAATAGATGAGTTCATCTATGCCCAATTGCTGAAGAACCAAGAAAAACTGGTTAAGTCCAAGTAAAGCCTGTGGCTAGAGCTACAGCAGATGGCTCAGTAGCTTTGAAGGGATAATGATAACTGACGTTTGGGTAGAATGTTAATGTTGACAATATGCCTTACATATGTTATCTCTCTTGAGTCTCGTGGTAACCCACGATGTGGGCATAGAATTATCTCTGCTTGATAGGTGACTAAACTGAAGCCAGAATACATACACTGACTTACCCAAGGCAATGCAATATAGTGGGAAGAGCACTGGATTAGAAGAAAGTTCTGAAAAACAACAGTTGGAGTAAATGACCTCTAAAGTCCCTCCTATGACTGTGTAAAATCCTCTAAAACAGTGGTTCTCAACCTTCCTAATGCCGTGACCCTTTAATACAGTTGTGGTGACCCCCAACCATACAATTATTTTCATTGCTACTTCATAACTGTAATTTTGTTACTACTATGAATCGTAATGTAAACATCTGATGTGCAGGATGTATTTTCATTGTTACAAATTGAACATAACCCACAGGTTAAGAACCGTTGCTCCAAAAGGAGAAACACAGGATCCAGCCTATATACAAATGCATAAAAGTAGACAACAACCATACATTACGTCCTGTGAGGGCCCAAGAAACTGAAAGATAAGAGGAAGAGTCATTTCTTTTCATTTCAATTATTTATTTATCTGTAACATTCTTTTTTTATTGTTCCAAATTCTTTCCCTTTCTCTCATTCTTTCCCCACCGGTGGAAAAGGCTTCTGTTTAGTTATTTCAGTCATGTCTGACTCTTCATGACCCCATTTGGGTTTTTCGTGGCAAAGATACTAGAGCAGTTTACCATTTCCTCTTCTAGCCCGTTTTATAGATGAGGAAGTGAAGAAAACAGGGTTAAGTGACTTGACCAAGCTCACCCAGTTAGTAAGTGTCTTTAGCTGGATTCGAATTCCGGAAAAGGAGTCTTCCTGACTCTAGGGCCAGTGCTCTATCCACTGTGCCAACTAGTTGCCTCTATATATCAATATATCTATATATATGTAATATATAATATACATGTAATATAAGCAATATAGAAATTATATATGTAAAGTCATGCAAATTGTATTTCCATTGTAGCTATGTTGCCCCCATGCGTTGAAAAAAAATCAGGTGAAAAAAGTATGTTTCGATTGGTTCTCAGAGTTCATTAGTTATCTCTCTGGAGGCAGATAACATTTTTTTTTTCTCCAGAGTGTTTAGACTAGTTCACAACTTCACTAACAATGCATTAGTGTTGCAATTTTTCCACATCCCATCCAGTACTTGTCATTTTCATTTTCTGTCTTGTTAGCCAATAAGATAGGTATAAGGTGTTACCCCAGACTTGTTTTAATTTTCATTTCTGCTATCAATAGCAATATAGGGCATTTGTATGTGACTATTGAAAACTTATTTTTTCTTCTGAAAACTGTGTATCATATCTTTTGGCCATTTGTCTCCTGGTGAATGTCCCTATTTTTATAAATTTGTCTCAGTTCCCTACAAACATGGGAAACGAGACCTTTAACAGAGAAACTTGCTATAAAATTTTTCCCACTTTCCTGCTTTCCTTAGAATTTTGACAGCATTAGTTTTGTTTGTACAAAAGCTTTTTAAGTTCATACAATCAAAATTATCCATTTTACATCCCATGATCTAGAGTCTCTAACTCTAGTTTGGTCACAAACTCTTATCCATAGGTTGGATTTTCTGTGCTCCCCTAATTCATGATATCAACTTTAATGTCTAAATCATTTACCTATTTTGACTTTATTTTGGCATACAGTGTGAGAGGCTGGTCTGGGATAATAATTTCTTACTTAAAGATCAAGACAGCCTTCATGAAGTAAAATGAGTTTTTTGAAGGATAGCTAGGATTTCAAGTAGCAGAAATAAAGAAAAGGGGGTTCAGGCATAGGAACAATCATAAGCAATGACTCAGAGATCTCTATGTATATGGAATGATGGATGGACCAGTTTAGTAAAAACATTATGACATAGAGGGAGGGGAGCACTCAGATATTAGGCTAGAAAAATCAGTCAGTGCCAGTTGGCTGGATTTCTAGTCTAAAAAAAAACAAAACAAAAAACAAAACCTTTATTTAGTAAGTAATAGGGATCTGCTAAAATGTTCCTTAGCAGAGGAGGGCTATATTATCTTATTTGATTTTGTCTGTTTACGAGAAAATACTAATAGTTCTCATTTTTATAGAATTTTCCGGTTTTCAAAATCTTTTTCTACATTAAATCATTTGATCCTCACTGTCCTGTGAGGTAGGTGGCATTATTATTCTCATTTTCCAGATGAGGAAAGAGGATTAGAAACATTAAATGACTTGCCCAGAGCCTCACACCTAATAATTTTCCGAGGTGGAATCCAAACCCAGGACTATGTGACTCTAAAGCCCTCTGCTCTACCACAGTTCCTTAGAAATACACACACAAAGGAACATGGAGCTTGCATGAAGTGTATGTACATATTCATTTAAATGATTTTTGTCTGTTATAAACATACCACCTTTTTCGTAATCCTAGTGCTGCCCTCCAAGTGTACCTTGGGCACTTCCTTAAGGTCCATCCATCACCACCCAATTTGCTGATTCTAAATAATATTATTCGTCATAGCCAAGATAATTATTAGCATTAGTATTTGATTATATTGTGGTGAGTAGGACCATAGACATAATGGAAATGTTCATGTATCACATATTACTGATGAGAATGGGCCAAACATGGCACATGAGACATAGATGGGCACTTATTGGACATTTGTAAATGACTCAAGGCTGAGGGGAATCATTAAAAACACTGGATGACTGCCATAGCATTAAAAAATCCAGACAGGCTATAGTAGTGAGCTAAATCTAGCTAGTGTATAGATGATATTCCACAGGGATAAATAGACATTACATACCATCATGTATACCATCATTGTGATTCAGTTGTTTTTCAGTTTTCTTGGCAAAGATACTGAAGTGGTTTGCCAGTTCCTTCTCTAGCTCATTTTATCGATGAGGACACTGAGGCAAACAGGGTTAAGTGACTAGTCCAGGGTCATACAGCTAGTGTCTGAGGCCAGATTTGAATTCAGGAAGATGAGTCTTTTTACTCCAGGTCTAGAACTCTAACCACTGTACCACCTAGCTGTCCCATACACTACAATCACTACCCTCATTGATCTTTATACTTTAAAGAAACTGAGGCACATATTCAGGGAATTATCATAGAATCGCACTATTGAAAAAAATCAGCTTCACAAACACAAGCCCAGTTAGATGGCAATTGGTCTAAAATGAAACTGGGAGTTTCAGTAGGCTAAAAGCTGAATCTGAGTCAGCAATGAGATGTGTTCACCAGCAGTGGCAATGTATTCTTGCTCTTTAATAGGAGAATGGGGGGCATGAGAAAATGATTGTCCTTCTGTATTTTGTCTGCGTCAGATCAAATTTGGAAAGTTGTGTGGACTTCCAGGAGACATAGTTTAAAAAGGATATTAACAATCTGAAGTGTCCAAAGGAGAGTTACTGACATGGTGGAGGACCTAAGGTCTGCTGGGTACCTGGAGAAGAGAAGATTGGGGGATGGGAGCTACAGAGAGAATATTATTTTCTCTCAAATATTTAAAGGGCTGCCATTATTAAGAGAACCAATGACATCACAGGATGATACCTTGACTTGTTTGTGAACTAGATTTAAGTGAGGCAGAGTTGTGCAGGGTGGATTAGAGTTAGTTACTTTGTTTGACCCTAAAAGGCAGAACCAGATGAAAGGAGATCCTTAAGAGACAAATTTAGATTTGATATGAAGGAAAACTCCCTAACAAGGAGACTTGTTTTAGAGTTAAATGGATTGCCTCAAAATGAGGTAGGTTACTCTTCACCGGAGGTCTCTAACTAGAGGCTAGACTTGCTGGATATGTCATACTGAGGATTCCTTCAGTCAATGAGGGTAGCAATTGTCCACTCACATAATGTGGATCATGGTGCGCTATACCTATTTTGCTCAATTCAGCCCAACACTTTAAATTTAATAGCAAAAGTGGATTGCATAGTCTGATTCTCATTCACACAATTAGTCATTCATTCAACGCATATTTAGTACGTATTAAACCCTATTGAGGCACTGTACTAGGCACTGTGGGGAGATATAAAGATGGTAGAGAGATGTCTGTGGCATTATGGAGAGAGCACTGGATTGGTAGCCAGTGGAGCTGACTTGGATTCCCAGATTTGTTAGTTTTTGTAACTTGGGATCATATATAATTATAGATTTACAGCAAGAAGGGGTCATTGATCTCATTGGAAGCACCTGCATCCCTTTCGGCATGAGAACACTGAGGCCCAGAGAGGGAACATTCCTTGCCCAGTAGTTTTCATCAATAAGAAGTAGCTGACCTAGGATTAGAATTCTGGCCTTTCACATTCAAAGTCAGTTCTCCTTCCACCATAACATCTTACCTTATATAATGGTATTCTAAAGATCTTCCCTGCCCCTGGCCCCTTTGATAGGCTTAAGTGGCTCTGAGAATGTTCCCTGATGTGAAAGTATACTCTGTCCCCTAATAAGCTGAATGTGGTCACGTGGAGCCTGTGGCAGGAGGGTTGTTTTTCAGGAATGCCCGTAATTGGACAGTGGGTCAAGAGGGCTGTGATATTCTCTGATCCAGGAGAAGGCTACATATACACCCTGATGTGAGGCTTTGCTTTGGGGCTCACTTTGAGAAGAGTTGTATGATTTGGCCAGATGAGACTCTGGAAAGCCGTTGAGCCCCCTGGCTTTGAAAAACCCAGATATTGGTGCTTCCCTCTCTGGTAACTTGAATAGATATGGATGTAATGGTCAAATGGTTGGAAGCCCATCTGCTGATCTGTTTCTTGGTCTGCTTGTAACTTGTGTTTGTATTCTCTGAAGTTCAGGGTGCTGACTTTTTCCCCTGAACTAGGTAAATGATATGTGTTTGATTAATTAAAGTGAGACTGTTAACCCATTTTGAGTTGCTTTCCTTTTAGAAAAGCAGATCTAAGAACCTGTGCTAGCAGCCGCCCTAGGTA
>CM053600.1:185588760-185638648 GCA_028646575.1 Pseudocheirus occidentalis | reverse complement strand
AACCAATCCTTGACCTCAAGGAACATACACACACACAGACATATATATATATATATTTATGTAAATGGAGGAAAATCCATGTAAAGAAATGGGTACATATGTTGTAGAGAGGAGTAGACAGAAAGTAACCCTGGGGGGGAAAGCTCAAGTGACTGGGGGTAGCAGGGTAGGAAAAGAAAAGACAATGAGGACTTGGAAGCATTGAGGACAGATGACTTTTTCAAGATGTTTAGCAGAAAAGGGAAAGAGAGATACAGGCTGAGTAGGATTGAGGATCTTAGGAGCAAGAGAAGGTTTTTAGAAGATGGGGAACATGTGGGTTGTTTGTAAGTAACAGGGAGATTGCCAGGAGATAGGGAGTGCTAGAATATTGAAGAGGAAGTAGCAAGGATCACCAGTCCCATTTTTTAGGAGGGAGCATAAAGAGGAGGGGCAGTCATGTCTGTAAAGGGTATTGTGTTCATGCCATTTGGGGATTGCTTGAAGGAGCTGAGAAAGCTTAGCTTGGGGAATGGAAGACTTAACAACCTGATGGCTGTTCCTAAGTATTTGTAGGTCAGTCAAGTGGAAGATACTTGGACTTACTCTTCTTCAGAGTGCAAAACTTGAACACTGAGTAGAAGTTGCAAAGAGGAAAATCTGAACTCAAAGTGAAAGAAGCATTCTTCTCCATGAAAGCTGTCCCAAAATGTATGGCCACCTCTAGGGGAAAGAGTTTCCTCTAGTAGAAGCTGGAGGACCACTTTGGAGCTATGTTGACTGTGGATTCTTATACTTCTGAAGCTTGCACTAGATGGCATATAAGCATTACTGTTGACCAACTCCTTTCTGACTGTACTTTCCTACTGGCTGTGGCCCAAATCTAGAATTCTCTCCCTTCTCACCTCTACATACTGGCTTCCATGGCTCTTTCCAAGACTTAGCCCAAATCCATTCTTCCAAAGACAACGTTTCATGCTTCTTGCTCCCCACTCTCCTGCTGTTCGTGCCTTCCCTTTGAGACTGCCTTCAATCTCTACTGTATAGATTATATTCGGACATAGCTATTTCCATGCTGTTTCCACACTTAGAATATGAGCTTCTTGAGGGTGTCGATCCTGGCTTTGTCTGCTTTATATCAGCAGTTCTCTATGCCTGGCTCATAGCAATGCCTTCATAAATGTTTGTTGATGAACTAACTTTGTTTCCAACTATGAAAATCTTTGATGTGTAAAATAGAAGATTGGGTGAGAATACCTTTGAGCTCTTTCCAGATGAACATTCTATGTGGACAGGGGACAGATATCCAAGATGAAGGCATCTGTGGTGGGTAGAGTACTCTACTTGGAAGTCCCATCTCAAACACTTTCTAGTGGGCGAGGTGAGGTCCAGGGAGTTCGAGGACTTCACTTTCCCCACCTGTAAGATGAGGGATTTGGACGCAACCACTAAATCCCGTCTAGCTATAAATAATGATATGATGAATTTAATCTAGGTTCTAATCATTCAAGCCATACCTTAATCTAGTTTATTTCTAGCAAACAGGGACGTCCCTGACAGAATTAAGTGCATCTCCTGTTCATCATTGCTTAGCTTCCATAAAGAGATGTGGGTTCACACTGCTGCCCCATGTGGTAGCATCTCAAAATGTTAAAATGTAGCCATTGTTTCTGCTGGTCATTGGTTTTCCTCTTCAAAATGAGCCGATTCAGCCATCTCAAAAGAGTGCAAAGGGAGCAGGAGCTGGTGTCAGGATATTTACTAATGCTACATCATTGGGTAGACCCATATCTGGGCCTCAGTTTCCCTAAAAAGGAGCCTGGCCAAGATGTCTCAACATTTCCTTCCAAACATAGCATGCCATGATTCTAAGTGAGCCTGGGACAAGGTCTTTCTCCCGGGATCCCCTTGGGAGTCCTGGGGCCATTCGATGTTTTCTTTCCTCAGACTCCTGCTGCTGGTTACATTGTTTCCAGGAACAATCAGGCCAGCAAGTTGACATCATAGGTCGTTCTGAAAGAGAGGAAGGAGATGCTGTACTGAGATAACCCCAAAAAAATCCCCCAAAGTCTCTGGTTCAGAAGCAGTTCCAGCCTGAGAGAAGACCCAGGCTCCGAGCGAGATCCAGCTGCTCTGGGATACTGGCTCTGATGTGTTTATTCTTTGACCAAGAAACAAAGATCTGAGTGAGATCATGCCTCAACCCATGAAAAATGAACAATTAAAACAATGGACCTGTCAGTTCTCTTACCAGATTGCAAATAAATAATCAGCCTGTCGGGCTGCTGGCTCTGCTGGACCATTAGTTTAATACAAAGACATTCAGGGGAACAGGAGGGACACCGCTGATCTATCACCTATGTGACTTTGATGAAGACCCATGCAAAAAGAGTTCTGAAACACCGGGGAGGGAGAATCTGTGCAAGCCTGTGCAAGAGAGGGCATTGACTACCCTGAGAAGTCATCGCGAAAGTCCTATTGCTTTCACTGGCCCCCCAAACCCCGTTAAATGAGTTGTTTCTTCTATTTTACTTTGAGGTAACAAAGCATAGTGGATAAGAATGACAATGATTATTTTATAATAATAGCTAGCATTTTACAGTTTGCAAAGCATTGACACGTCATTTCATTTCATCATTACAACAACACTGGGAGGTAGGTGCTATCATTACCTCCATTTTACAGATGAGGAAACTGAGGCAAAGAGAGGTTAAGTGTCTTATACGGTCACACAGAATTTAAACTTGGGTCTTGCTAACTCTAAGTCCAGATTTCTGTCCGCTGTACCAGCTAGCTGCCTCTCCAGAGTGCTCAACTCAGAGTCAGGGAGACCTGGGTCTGAATCTTGCCTCAGACACCTAATAGTCATATACCTTGGAGAAAGTCACTGCACCTCCTTGGAGCCTCAGCTTCCTCATCTGTCAAATGGGGATAATAGTAGCACCTACCTCACAGCATTGTTGTGGGGATCAATGTGCTTTATAATCCTTAAAATGATCTATGACATTCAGCCATCAACCTTCCTTGGCAAGAGCTAATCATCTACCTTCCTTGTGCTTACTCATTTCCTAGGTTGCCAGGTAAACCCTGAGGGTGAAGGTTGCAGTCAAGTTTGTAACTGTCACAATGGAGCCAGCTGTGATCCTGGGACTGGGCAATGCATCTGCACATCCGGATGGACAGGACCTACTTGCCAGGAAGGTAGTGCCAGCACAACATTTCAAGGCCAAAATGGTTCAACATGGTGGTGGTGACAGTAGAAGGAACGTACCTGACTCTAGCACTTTCATGTTTGCAAACACTAACGTCCATCATTTCCTTCCATTCTTACAACAGCCATATGAGGTGGGCAATACAGATCATTTTATCCCTCTTTGGCAAACTGTAAAACTGTTTGGTAAAACAGTTTGGTAAACTGAGGGTCAGGGTGCTGCAGTATCTTGTTCAGGGCCACATAGGTGATGAGTACCAGGGGCAGGAGATGAGCCCAGATTTTCCTGATTTCAGGTTCTCTGCTCTACCCACCACAACCAGACAACCTCACATGTGTAATAAAACACATTATAATAAGTATTTATTATATTGTGTTTGGTGCAGTTAGGTGGTATGGTAGAGTGCTGACCCTGGAGTCAGGAGAACCTGAGTTCAAATCTGGCCTTACTAGCTGTGTGACCCTGGACAAGTCATTTAACCCTGTTTGCCTCAGTTGCCTCGTATATAAGATGAGCTGGAGAAGGAAATGGCAAACCACCCTAGTATCTTTCCAAGAAAATCTCAAATGGGGTCACAAGAGTCAAGAGAACTGAAAAAACTCAACATCAGTAACCTGGTGTTTCATTACTATATAAATAGGGCTTCTTTTATAAAACATTTTATGGGCTGATTTTTATCATCATCATCATCATCATCGTCATCACCACCATCATCATCATCACCACCACCACCACCACCACCATCACCATTCTATCATCATTATCACCATTATTAACACTGGCACCAAAATCACCACCACTATATTTATTGCAACTACAGTTATCTCTACCAGATTTTGATTATCCCTACCCCCTGCCAGCTTTATCTTCATCACTTAGGAGCACAGTAGAAAATGAATCAGGGGCAGCTAAGTGACTCAGTGAATAGAGCGTTGGTCCTGGAATCAGGAGGACCTGAGTTCTGACCTCAGACACTTGACACTAGCTGTGTGACCTTGGGCAAGTCACTTAATCCCAATTGCCCTGCCTTCTCCCCTCCAAAAAAAAAAAGAAAATGGCAAATTTGCAGTATTTTATAGTTAACTTCTCCTTAGTATGTGCTATATATTAAATCTTTATAACCCAATGTATGGTCATGTTTTCTGAAGAAAAGGACAAGAAGATCTTTATAAGATTTATTATGATACAGGGTCTGAGTCTAGGGAGGTGATAACCCTGTGATACTCTCACCTGGTCAGACCACGTTTTTAGTATTAGTTCAAGTTTTCATTTTAAGGTGTTGTTGAGCTTGAGAATGTCCAGAAGAGGGCGCCTCATGTGGTAAATATTCTTGAAATTATGTGATATGAGTATTGGTTGCAAGAATTAAGTAGGGCTAGCCCAGAGAAGAATTAGGAGGGACATGAGAGTTTTCTTCAAGCATGTGAAGGCCTATCACACAAAAAGGCATTCAAGTTGTTCTTCCAGACCCCAGAAAGAAGAATGAGGATCAATGGAAGCTGGAAAAAAAATATATACATATACATATATATTTCAGATTGATTGGGGGTGAGGTATGAAAAGAAATCACACCTTCCTAACAGAATAATCCTAAGGTATAATAGGCTGTCTTAGGAGGAAGGAGGGGGGAGCTCTGAATGAATTTCTTCAAGAAGTGGCCAAATAATAACTTGTCAGAAAAGTTTTAGGAGAGATTCTTATTCAGGTGACCTCTGGGATCTCTTCCAATTCTGATCCTATGATTCTTAGTCTAAGAAGGTAACAATACCTGGAAAAAAGATGTTGGCATCCTGATCACATACCTGTCACCTCACTGTACATGTTGTGGCTGTAGAAACAAAATGTTTTATAGTGTAGGTTTTAACTGATTTGACTGATTAACTGCTTTGATTCACTCAACTTTAGTCTTCCTACTTGAGTGACTCTTTCATTCTTCATGAAAATATATTGAATGTCGTAATGGCATCACCAACTCCACTCCCTGTTTTCCCTGCCAAGACAATTTGTAAATTCAGTTGCAGCAACATGTGCAAACCAGTTTGAAATTTTTGGCTAATACTCAAAATAGTTTGTGTGCATTAATGCAGTCTATGTCAAAATATTAAAGAAGTCGCTTTACTTAAAATTCCTTCGACTTATTTTACTAGTCAGTCAAAAGATTGTACTGTTTTTTATGTAATGTTAAGACTAGTGTTAATGATGTCATGATAAAGATGATAATGTTGATATGTGGATACTGGTAATAATAGGATAGTGAGAATTCTGATAAAAATGGGACGTGGGACCATGACGAGGAGGAGAAAATGGTGATGATGGTGGTTGGGATTAAGATAAAGATGATAGACTAATGATGCTGATAATCAAGAGGTGGTGGTAATAATAAAAATCTAATGATGATGATGATTGTGGTGATGACAAAGATGATGGTAGTGATTTTGATGACAATGCTGATAATAAAGACGGTAATGATGATGGTGGTAATGATGAAGATGGTGGTGATGATACAGATAATGATAATGATGATGATTAAGTTGTGATAATGATGGTGATGAAGATGGTGATAATGATGATGATGATGATAATGTTGGTGATGAAAATGATGATTATGAAGATAATGATGATGATAATGAAGATGGTAATAATGATGATGAAGATGATAATGTTGGTGATGAAAATGATGATGAGGATGATAATGAAGGTGATGATGATTGTGAAGATGATGATGATGATGATGATAATGAAGATGGTGATAATGATGATGAAGATGATAATGTTGGTGATGAAAATGATGATGAGGAGGATGTTAAAGATGGTGATGATGATTATGAAGATAATGATGATGAAGATGATAATGTTGGTGATGAAAATGATGATGAGGATGATAATGAAGGTGATGATGATTATGAAGATGATGATGATGATAATGAAGATGGTGATAATGATGATGATGAAGATAATAATGTTGGTGATGAAAATGATGATGATGAGGATGTTAAAGATGGTGATGATGATTATGAAGATGATGATGAAGATGATAATGTTGGTGATGAAAATGATGATGAGGATGATAATGAAGGTGATGATGATTATGAAGATGATGATGATGATAATGAAGATGGTGATAATGATGATGACGATGATAATGTTGGTGATGAAAATGATGATGGGGATGATAATGAAAGTGATGATGATTATGAAGATAATGATGATGATAATGAAGATGGTGATAATGAGGATGAAGATGGTGATAGTGATGAGATGATAAATATGTTGATGGTGGGAAATTTGTGGTGATGATAAAGACAGTAGTGAGAGTGATAATGATCATCATGATCATGATGCTCTTAGTTGTGATAGTGATTATGATAATGACAAGGTAGAGCTCACATTTTTATAGCTTTTTAAGGTTCACAAAACACATTTTTCATGATAATACTGTGAGGTAAATAACAAAGTAATATTATTCTCATTTAAAGATGAGAAAATTCAGAAGTTAGTTCAATTCATATTTATATAGTTTTGTAATGTTTATAAAGCACTTTACAAATATTATTTAATTTTAGCCTCACAACAACCCTAGTGCTATTATTAACCCCATTTTACAGATGAGGAAACTGAGTCATAAAGAGGCTAAATGACTTTTCCAGGATCACACAGCTATTAATGTCTGAAGTTGGATTTTGAACTGAGTCTTCTTGACTCTACCTGGCTGCCTCTAGGCAAAAGATTTACTAAGTGCCTACTATGTGCCAAATGATATGCAAACAAAAACAAAAGAATCCACTGCCTTGAAAGGGCTGCTTTTCTAATGGCCAGATAACTTACACAGTTAAGTGAATACAAGCACCTTAAAGGTTTGTATAAAGTGATGTCCATAGGGAGAGAGGATTAATAATGAGGAGACCAGGAAAGACCAGGTGACCCATGAGAGACACTTTAAAAGAGATTACACAACATCTCAGTATAAATGAACCCAAGTTTACAGGATAGTTCAAGAAAGGAGGGAAGAAACAAGCACTCATCCTCTATGTTCAAGGCACTGAGCTTAACACTTTACAAAAAGTCCCTCATCTCATCCTCCAAGCAACAGCAGGTTTCCTGATTTGGTGATGAATTAAGACAACTGCATTTTCTCACCAAACACAGAAGAACCTAAGCCATTAAGAAAGACAACTGACTTGACAGTTTCTTTTCTTCTGTCCTAGACTTGCCATTGGATCACTTTGTGGCTAGAAATAATTAACAGGCATGCCAAAACAAAGCAAAACACCTGATTTCTGATGTTGTTCAGTCCTTTCAAGTTGTATCCAACTTTCTGTAACCCCATTTGGGGTTTTCTTGGCGAAAATACTGGAGTGGTTTGCCATTTCCTTCTCCACATCATTTTATAGAAAAGGCAACTGAGTACAACAAGATTAATGACTTGCCCAGGATCACACTACCTACTAAGTGCCTGAGACTGGATTTGAACTCAGCTCTTCCTAAGCCCAGGCCTGACACTCTATCTACTGCACCACCTAAATGCCCCGAGGTCCCTGAAATCAAAAGTCAGACTTCATCACGTTACTTGAGAAGAGTATTACTGCTCAGGACCGTATTCTTTTGGATCCCAACTAAATTTTCACCGAGTACTGATACATTTTCATATATATCGCCTTGAAGGCCATCTTTCTCATTATATCTCTAGTTCTCCTAGTCTAGATTTGGGTTGATTCATATTTAGAGTGTTCCCCCTTCAGTGTGGAGTCAGAACAAGTTAAAAGACCTAGGTCTGAATCCCATCTATGCTGCCTGTGTGACATTGGGCAAGTCACTTAACCTCCGTGCGACTCAATTCCTCTTCTGCAAAAATAACGAGTTTGAATCGTATGGCCTGCAAAGTCCCTTCTAGTTCTCAATCTATGATCTACGGTCCTGAGGCTAAGCCTACTCCATAGACCTCCTCCTCCATGAAGCCAGAGGGGATTTCTCTCTTTCCTCAGTTCTCAAGGCACACTGCATAGCTCATATTCCTTTCTTTTCCATTCTAGCTTGAATTATACTTGTTTGTCCATATGTCTGTAACTTATATGAACTGTGGGAAACCTGATCTCAATTTGCACTCTCCCAAATGAATCTTAGGTCTTGAAATAAGACTGTCTCATCTTCAAAGTTCTAGGGGTATCCCCTGAGGAATTGGGGATATGTCTCTTATGCCATACTTTTGAGCCCCCACCAGTGTAATTCTCTTCAAGATTATCAGTTGAGAATCAATTTATTTAACCATCCTTAAGTAGGTTGTAGCACAAATTATTTACCAATATGCTCTAGTGAGAACATTTAATATAAAACATCCCCAAATGTCTGTGATATACTTTCCCACAAGTAATACAGAATGTAGGGGAAAGTAAGCTCAGTTTTAGAGAATATTATGTGGTAAAGGGGCAACTCACAGTTCATGGTTGTTGTAATATTTTTCCCTCCCATCTATGGAGTGCTAAAGAAGTTTCTTTTAGGCATGGTGTAGTTTCCTTGATGGACGTCTTTTGAGATTGGGAATTGATGTCTGTTCTTTTTACTTTGCCATCAGCTAATCCATAGGTGTCCTTAGGACACTAATGAGAAGGCTAGAAATCTGCCATTCTCTGGAAGGTGTTCCTCCAGCCAAAGGCAGGCTGGGGTAGGCTGTTGAAATGAGGAGATCTAAGCTAAGAACAAAGTCAAGGCTTCTCCTCCTTCACACACCACCACCCACCATGTTATTGTTGGTTTTGTTTGTTTGTTTTTCCAGAGGTGGACTGGTTCCATTTGGTTTTTTTGTTTGTTTTACTGGAACACTACATTTACTTCAACCTTTTGAGTGACAAATTTCTCAATATGCCTGATAATTTATAGGTCAATCATATAATGTGATCAAGTTTCTTTACCCTACCCAGCTCTCTTCCTGGGCAATGTCACTTCATTTCCATGTTTTTGGCTTTGTTTTCTGCACTCAGGCTAAATCCTATGGCTGTTTGAAACTCAAGTCTGTAATTGAGATTGATTTATTGTTTTCTCGTGGTTAAGATACCAAGGCACCTTATCACTTACTTTAGTTGAGATGGGGTGAGTAAATTAATCAACTTCACCCGTATATGTCTTATCTCCCCTACAGGATTGTAACTACTATGAAAGAGAAAACTATTCCTTCTTCATCTTTTTATTCTTACCCAATGGCTAATGAAATACCTTGGACCAAAGAGTGATAAATAAGCATTTATTAAATTGAATGCCAGTTCAACCATGTCCAAACCCTTCTCAAATACCCCTTCTTACACACACTCTATTTTCTATATGCTATATGTAATCTATGTGTAGGACAGTGAGCTTGTCTAGTGAATAAAAGTTCACTAGAGTTGGAGTAAGAAAGACCTGACTTATGATCCTAATTCAGATGCCTACTAATTGAGTTATCCTGGGGAAATCATTTAATGTGTTCTTGCCTCAGTGTCCTCATCTCTTTGGACTACAATGGCCTTTAGAGCCATCTCCAGTTCTAGAAGTATAATTCTGTGGTTTTCTTTCGATCCTGTGATTCTGATTCTCTTTTCCAGCTGAAAAAACTTATTCTCCTCTTTAGAAACAGTTTCTTTTCCCTTGCTTAATAGTTATCATAACATTTCTGGGCTTTATTTTTCCTAAAGAAAACATAAAAAATTAGACTACACAATGTCTAAGACTTCTTCAGACTCAAAATCTGTGACTATGATGATGCTTGTTTTTAATCAGTCCTCTGCGTGTCTATGTGTGGTGTGTATGCACACATGCACACACAAACACTCTCTCCCTTTCAGTATTTACACGTGTTGTTTCTAAACGTTATTTCGGGATCCACAGAATCACAGAATTTCAGAGATGGGGAAAGTTCCATTGGCCTTCTAAGAATGTGCTATGCCAGATACCTAAATGGTTGGCCAGCCTTTCTTTGAAGCCCTTCAGGGAAAAGGAAACAACAAAGTCCCAAGGTAGCCCATCTTAACTTTGGCATGGCTCTAACTGATGAAAAAAAATGTTGTTGTTGTTTCTTGATACCAACACTAAATATGACTCTTTGCAATTTCAAACATTCATTGGTAGTTCTGCCCTCTGAGGCAAAGCAGAATGTATCTAACACCTCTTTGAATATAAATTGACTTCACCATTCTGATGGTCTTCATCTGGAAATTTTCCAGGTGTGCTTCCTAAAACATGATTTACTGAACTAAATACAACAGTCTAGATCACAAGGCCTTATATGACTCTGCTATTTATAATTTGTGTGCTTTTAGCAATGACAGTCCCCTTCTCTGTACTTCCATTTCCTTATCTGTCAAAGGAGAGAATTGGATTAGGCATGCCTTCTGGCTTATGATCTTAGGACTTTTCATCCAGATCTTGAACCAGTCAGTTAGATATTGTCCATAAAATGTTCAGAGCTCTTTATGAGCCATAGACCATATTTTGAGGTTCAGTTACATTGATTAGGGGAATAAAAGAGGGACTTTTGTGTCCTGGACCCCATTGGCAGTCTGGTTGATCCCTAATTCCAAGAATGTTTATAAATGCAAAAACAAATTGCATGGCATTACAAAGGAAACCAATCGCATTGAAGTAGTTATCAATTTTTTTAAAAGATCACAGACCCCAGATTAAGAACTTCCACATTCAAGATCTGATGAGAGAGGGGGCGGAGTAAAGATGGCGGCATAGAAGCAGGAGAACTCCACAGCTCCCACCACAACCACCTCAAATACCCATAAATATGACTCTAAACCAGTTCTCACCCTGTGGGTTGCAACCCCTTTGGGGGTAGAACAACCTTTTCACAAGAGTGGCAGGGATCACGTAAGACCATTGGAAAACACATAGTTCCAGTGGTCTTGGGAACTGAGACTCTATCTATCTCCAGGCGGGTCCGCCCACATGCTGATACACCACATACAAGTATTAAAGGGTTGCAGCATTAGGAAGGTTGAGAATCACTGCTCTAAACAAATTTTAGAGCTCCAGAACTCACAAAGTGACAGAGAAACACATCCCCTGCTGAAGGCAGCCTGGCAGGCTGGACCAGAAAGGATCATCACAGAGTACTGGGAGCCAAGCCCAGCCTGGTCTAAAACCACAGCTTAGACCCAGGGTAGTCAGGATAAGCTGCAGCCGGCGCACTCCAGAGAGTGGATCACCGGCAGCTGTGGCAGTTTTCAGAATTATCAACCCATAAGAAATGTGGTCGGTGAAAGGTCGGTGAAATTCAGCTAAATTTGGGGGAGAAAAGCAGTTTGGCCAGCCATCCCCAGGGCAAGAAAGCAGCAGAAGCAGTGGCCCTGCAGCAGCCTCTACTTGACTGCTTCAGAGTTTCCAGCCTGCAGATTTCAGGGAGGCCAAGCAATCATTCAGAGGCTAAGTGCTCTTGCCTTAACCTGCCTACACTGGGATACCAGTCTTGGGTAGTGGTCCTGAGGTGTGTTTTCAGTGAGCCCAAGCTGGTGGGGGCTGCAAAGACTGTGCCTCCTAATCGCTCCAGCACCTGCAAAAACCCAGCAATTTGGGACAAAGCTCTCCACCCTGAATGCATAGTTCTACTGTGGCTCAAAAAACAAATTAATTGACTGGCAATATGAGCAGACAAAGGAAGAAAACCAAGGTCAGCAATCAAACTTTAGATTCCTTTTTGGGGGACAAAAAGGATCAAAACATGGAACAGGGGGAAGACAATACAGTCAGAACTCCTGCACCAAAAGCTTCCAAGAAAAATGTAAGCTGGTTCCAGGCCATAGAGGAGCTTAAGAAGGATTTTGAAAACCAAATAAGAGAAGTGGAGAAAAAATTGGGAAGAGAAATGAGAATGATGCAAGAAAATCATGAAAAGAGAGTCAACAGCCTGACAGAAGAAAATAACACCTTAAAAAGCAGATTAGCTCAAATGGCAAAAGAGGCCCAAAAAGCCAATGAATAGGAGAATGCCTTAAAAATTTGAATTTCCCAGATGGAAAAAGACTCTCAAAAGCATTCTGAAGAGAATAATTCCTTCAGAATTAGAGTGGAGCAAATGGAAGCAAATGACTTTATGAGAAATCAAGATACTATGAAACAGACCCAAACAAATGAAAAAATAGAAAGCAATGTGAAATATTTCCTTGAAAAAAATCACTGACCTGGAAAATAGATCCAGGAGAGATAATTTAAAAATTACTGGACTACCTGAAAGCCATTATCAGAAAAAGAACCTAGAAATCATCCTTCAAGAAATTTTCAAGGAAAATTGCCCTGATATTTTAGAACCAGAAGGCAAAATAGAGCTTGAAAGAATTCACCCATCACCTCTTGGAAAAGATGCCCAAAAGAAAGAAAACTCCTAGGAATGTTATAGCCAGGTTCCAGAGTTCCCAGATCAAGGGGAAAATATTACAAGCTTCCAAGAAGAAACAATTTGAATATTGTGGAAACACAATCAGCATAACCCAGGATCTAGCAGCTTCTACATTAAGGGATCAAGGGGTCTGGAATATGATATTCTGGAGATCAAGGGACCTAGGATTAGAACCAAGAATCACCTACCCAGCAAAACTGAGTATAATGTTTCAGGGGAAAATATGGTCATTCAGTGAGGTGGAGGACTTTCAAACATTCTTGCTGAAAAAACCAGAACTGAATAGAAAAATTTACATTTAAATGCAAGAAGCATGAAAAGGTAAACATGGAAAAGAAATCATAAGGAATTTATCAAAGTTAAACTATTTACATGTCAACATGAAAAAACAATAATTGTAACTTATGAAACTTTTCTCAGTATGAGGATAGGTAAAGGGAATATGAATGTATATGTATATATATACATATATACACACACACATATATATATACATACATACCCATATGTCTATGTAGGAAGGTATATACACATGTGAATACATATGTGAGTGTGTGTGTGTACATAGACAGAGGGCACAGGATCAATTTAATAGGGAGGGATGATATTTTAAAAGGTGAAGTTGAGAGGTGGGAGAGAAATAGAATGAGAGGAGATAGGGAGAGACAGAATGGTATTAGTCATCTCCTATAGAAGAAGCAAGGGACAACTGTTACAATAGAGGGGAATAACAGGAAGGCAAAAGGGAAAGGGTCAACCTTACTCTCATTGAATTTGGCTTAGGGAAGGAATGGCATGAACTCTAAACTGGATATCTTGCTACACAGGAGAGTAGGGCGGATGGGGATGAGAGGTGGGATGATAGAGGGGAGAGGAGGGTAGGAGGGAGGGTTACTGTAAGCACATACTTCTGTAAAGGGACAGGGATAAGGTAGAGAATAGAACAGGGGTGGGGTGGGATAGGAAGGAGGGATATATAATCATTCTCTCACAGTATGTCCACTGTGGAGATGTTTTGTGTAACTACACATGTAAGCCTGTTTTGAATTGTTTGTCCTTCCTGTGGGGGCGGGTGATGAGGAAGGAAGGGAAAGAATCTAAAATTTAAAGTTCTAAATGTTAAATTAAAGTTCTAAAATGTTAAAAAATATATGTGTATATATATATAGTTATTATTATTATTAACTACATGCAACTGAGAATTAAGATATACAGGCACTGGGGTGGGGAGATCCATTCTGCTCTACCAGAAAGTCAGAGGAGTGATGGGGGAAGACATAGGAGAGAGCAGATTGAGGGAGGGGTTATATAGTGGGATGGCTGTTTTGAGGTGCTGTGTAGGGGAAAGAAGGGGAGAACATTTATAACTCAAATCTCATGGAAATGAATGATGTAAACAAGAAAACAAAAAAATTAATTTATTGGGAAAAAAATAAACAAAAGTTAATTACAAAAAAAGAACCTAAAAAAAGCAAAGTAATACATTTTAAGCTTAAAAAAAGATCTAATGAGAGCAAGGCAGATTCTAAGAAGACAGTCGTTTATTCCTTCCTCAGTCCTCTGGTTCTCAATTTAACCCAAGACTGCATTGGATTTATGGGCTGTCCTATGATCCTGTTGACTCATACCAAGCTTTCAGTTCATTTAAGTCCCTAATGTTGTATTGCTAATTTTGAGTTTGTGAATCCAAGTAATTTACCTGGAACAAGAAATTTCAACTTTTGGATGCAATACTTGCTAAACCTGCCAAAGATCTGTCACTTGGTAGAAGGTAAGATTTTATAGGGTTATATCTGTCTGCCAGTCCTTATTGACTGAGTGTCTTATTTTGCAAGGTATTATGCAGCCTCAGGCTGTATATTGGAATATCGATAAACATAAAACCTCATCCCTACTCTGTTTGGGAAGATGAGATATATCTATGGAAAGTGAAATCAATAATAAAAGGTTAAATCAAAATATAAGACAACAGGGCAAGAGAGATGACAAGGAAGGATGTGATTCACTGCCAGATGACAGGCATAGATTATAAACACTGAGTTCAGAGGAAGGAGATATCACTGTGACCTGGAGCCCTTTAGGATGATGCCATGGAAGAGATGATGAGTCTCAGGGGATGACAATGATATGAATAGGAAAAAAGCAGGGAGGGGGAGGAGGGAGAGAAGAGAGGGCATTCCAAATAGAAGAGGAGACCCAACTCAAATGGCAAGAGATAAGATAGAATATGGTGGATTCGGAATGCAATAGGAAGTTCAATTTGATTGGAGTAGAAGGTTCCTTCTTGCAGGAGATGATGGAAGATGAAGATGAGAAAGGTCATGTGAGATCTAACTACATAAGGCCTTGAATAGCAGAAAATGCAGTTAAACTTTATCCATTATCCATTAGGAAACCATTGAAAGCCATCAAAGATTTTTGCATAGTGAACTGACATGAAATAATAGTCTTATAGGAAGAGTAATGTCAGGGCACCCAGTAAAATGGCCCCAAAGATCAGAGAGAACAACTTCGGGTAACCTGTGGTCAGTGACAGTAGCCATGACTTTGAGCGTCTTACCCAAAGGAAGTATAGCTCCTCTTTTCTTTTTTTTTTTAATTTATTTATTTTTTTTTAAATTAACTTGTTTGTTCACTTTTAGGTTACAAGATTCTGTTCCATAGTCACTTCAGTTATAGATTTTTCTCCCCTTCCTCCCAATCCCCCACCCGACCCCCCCATGGTGGCATACAATCATGTATAGGATCTGCAAACTCCTTCACATTGTACAATAGTTTGGTTGTATAGGTGTTATAGCCAATGGAGTGAACAATGAGAAAAGAGAAACAAAAGCCGAACATCGAAAAGAATGATAGCATGCATTGTATAGCTCCTCTTTTCAAAAATGCAAAACTTGCTTTGAATTCTTTGAATGTAGAATAGTAGAATAAACATTAGAATAGAAATCAAGGTTCTGCTCTTTACAATTTGTGTGCTTTTAGCCTGGACAATTTCCTTCTCTGTACCTTCATTTCTTTAACCATTAAAGGAGGGAGTTCGACTAGGCATCCTTTCTAGCATGTGATGTTCATCCAGATCTTGAACCAACTAGTTAGATATTTTTTAAAAAGTGTCAAGGGCTCTTTATGAGAGCCTCAATTATATGTTGAGATACAATTATATCAGTCAAGGGAGAATTTAAACTTTACACTTTGGCAATATTTTATTGCATTAAAGGAGAAATGCAATTCTTTTGTCTCGCCATTGACATTTTGGTAATTCACCATTGCCCACCCCGATCGTCTCTGTGGTCAGATATGCTTTCCTGTAGCCAGGAGAAACAGGGCTCTATGACCAGAAGACTGGCCACAATTCACCCACAAATTCAGCAAGCTGCCCAGCCTGGGCTCTGAATGTCTTTGTCAAGGTGGCTCTTACACATGCTTGGCTCACTGTCTTCTTCAGATGGTTCTGAAGTGTCAGTTGCATTGCATGCTGAGTCCAAGAGATATGAGAATAGTATCATGTGATATCATGTTATATATCAAGTAATATGTTATTTATGATGCAATTGAGGTGTCTATGACCAAGATGAAAAAGCTATAATCATGTCTAAAAGCCAGGTTATGGATTCAAGAGGAAAAATATTCCATAGCTCTTATTGACAGGGAACTTAGGAAATTCTACTCCATCAGTGTTAAAGCAAACAGTACAGAGGTACATATGCCACCTGTGATGTGGCCTCCTAGGTCCATTCCAGGTTATACGCAATTGTACAGCACACTGAAGTCTGGTCAGGAACTGGCCTGCACCTAGCTCTGGGAATGTGAAGACAAAAATTTGACTTTTTAAAAGTCCTTTATAACCTAGTCTCCTCCTACCTTTCCCTTCTTTTTACACCTTTCTCTCCTGTGTGTACTCCAATGCACTGACACTGGCCTTCCAGCTATTCCCCACACAAGATGCTCCATCTCCAGTTCTGGGCATTTTCACTACATCTCCCCGTGCCTGGAATTCTCTCCTCCTCCTCTCTGACTCTTCCTTCCTTCCTTCAAGTTTCAGCTAGGATCTCCCCTTTCCCAATTCCCCTTCAATGCTAGTGTTTTCCTCTAGGATTGTGCCCTGTTTATCCTTCATATAGCTTGTTTGTCCTTAGGTTTTTTTCATGTTGTCTAAACATTAGATTGGGAGCTCCTTGAGAGAAGGAACTTTGTTTATTTGTATTTGCTTTATTTCTTTCTTGTTTTTCTATTTCTTTATTTAATATGTAATACCTTCTTTAATATGTTTGTTCATTTATTTACATCCCCAGTATTTAGCACAATGCCAGGCACAGAAGAAGCATTTTAAAAATTCTTCTAGACATTACTTGACAAAATAAAAATGTTTCCTATCCTCAACGAGCTTCTATTCTATTGGGAAAAAAGTATAATATGTAAACAGAGAAATGTCTTCTGTCCATTTCCTTCACCCAATCATCTCCCACTCACTTCTCAGTCCCATTCCCCCATTTTACTTTTGTTTATGTCATGCGTCAGAGCTGCTCTAGGTTTCCCACCCTGGGGAGGTTAAAGCCATTTTTCATATTGATAGCATTGATGTTTCTTCTGAAAACTGCTTGTTCATATCTTTTGATCATTTATCAACTGAAAATGGCTCTTCTTTTTGGTTCATTTCCCTATATATTTAAGAAATGAGGCTTTTATTAGAGAAATTGCTATAACAATTTCCCCCAGTTTCCTGTTTTCCTTCTAATTTTGGCTGCATTAGTTTTGTTTGTGCAAAAACTTTTTACTTTCATGTAATGAGAATTATCCATTTTACTTAAAACACCCTTGGATGGGGTAGCAGTAAAGAAGAAGTGCATCCTAGATAAAGGGGAGAATTTTTGAAAAGATATAGAGGCAAGAAATGGAAATTCCCAAGCAATTGCTTTAATTGAATGTATTAGAAATGATTGATCCTGGTGTTTCTGACTCTTAGCCAAATACTGTTGGGAAAAAATAAGACAATCATCAGGTTGGACAGGCTTAACTTTTTTCATTGAATTTTATTCAACTCTGATGTGATTCAGGCTCAGCTGGGCAGCAATTTTACTTGCTTGGTTTCAAAGAATCAGAAGAAGTAAACATGGATGTGTGATGCAATTGTAAGACTGTTCCACCTGGAGTGAGAGAACATGAAGCTGAATTCAGCATACATTTATGACATACCTACTATGTATTAGGCATTGGGAATTCAAAGATTAAAAAAGAAATAGACTCCACCCTCAAGGAGTTTACCTTCTGTTACTCTTCTGTGGACTCAAACAAATGAGTTACATATGTTCTCTCAGCATCAGCTTCTTCATCTGTTAAAAAAATGGTAGTAGGCCTGGGTAGGGGGGAGAGGAGCAGAAAGTGTTGGAGTCAATTACATGAAAGTCCCTCCTAGCTTTAAATCCTAAGAACTCAAAGCTGCTTTGGGGTGGTATTTGTGATTGACTTTTAGGGAAATGTTCTTGTGCCTTTGGATTGATTCAGGAAACAGAGTCCAAATGGTATAAATCATGCTACAAGTCAAATAAAAATTCATCTTGTAGAGTAAAAATGTCCATTTTGGGGAAGTTTTATATGATCTCAGGTTCCTAGGATATAAAGTCCTTGAGGACAATGTCTAGCACATAGTAGGTGTTTAATAAATTCTTGCCAGATGATTGGTTCTTTTTTGTTTGTTTTTGTATGCCTGGTGCCTAGAGTTTAATAAATGCTTGTTTATTCAATGCATGAGTTCTAAAGACAGAGGGGATTTTTAAGTCAACAAGTCAAGTCAGTAGGCATTTATTAAGCACCTACTAAATGCTAAACATTATATTAACCACTGGGAATACCACAAAAGGCAAAAAAAGAATCCTTGCTCTGAAGGATCTCACATTCACTGTGGTAACAACACACAATGTGTCATGTACAAACAAGATAAACTAGGTTAGTTTAGAGGTAATTACCAGAGGGACCTTTCAGCATCAGCAAGTCCTCCTTTCATAGACAAGGAAAGTGAGAACCAAAAAGATGAAATCACTTGCTCAAGGGCATACAGATAAGTGACTTTCCCCACTAAAATGTAGTTCTTGGACCTCCAAATCCTAAGTTCTTCTCATTAAGTCCCACACAATGGAGCCCATCTGTCCTAAGCAGTTCTGCTCACTTTCCCTAGCCACTAAGAAGGTCCTTGTCTCCCTGGGTCACCTACATAGTGGGCACTTAATAAATGCTAGTTAAATCAAATAGAATTGAAACCCAATGTGTCAGAGCATGTCCAAAGGTGAATTCCTTATTAGATTTCCAGTGATGCTTTAACACTTTGGAACATACAGAAAAGCTAGATTGCGTGGACTGAATATCAGACTGAATATGTCACCATTTCACTCCCTCCTACTTTGTCTTTGGCAGGAAAGCTTTTTTTCACCTGGGTGCCATTATAACTTTCAAACAAATGTGACCTTAAAAAAATCAAAAAAGTTCACGTTTATTGTTATCATTAATGTTAGTGCTGCTACGTTCATTCTCCCCTCCCCTACATCACTTTCTGTTAAGTAGCAATCTCTCCCTGGGATGTAGAATTATACTGCCTTGCAAATAAGAGATTTTAATGGTCCCCGTTCTGTAAATAAGCATTCCCACAGCAGTCCCTGCCCCGAAGGCCACATCCCTAAATATGGGAAATGGCTTAATCGATTATTATAATGGCATTTTGAACATAAATTTGCTTTCAACATAACTGCCTTCCATCATCAACACAATACATCTCTTCCAAGTACAGGATTCTGTTGGTGCATTTGCTGACCCAAGGCCAAGTCCAATATTCCTATGACTTCTGCCCCACACGGTAGCATCACACAGAAGAACAATATGGTTTGCTGGAAGGGATTTGGGCTAAATACAGCCTTTAGTTTCCAAAGCTGGTCAAAGCCTCACGTGAAACATTTTTGTTTGGTTGTATGTTTTTCTACCTCATTCACCTGATAATTAATACCATGACTTCAGTCAAAGCTGGGATTATTCTTCATCCATTATCTGAAATCACAAGAACAGAAAATATGGCTTTACTAACAACTTGCTAAAACGACATCCAAGGTAATTTGAAGGAGTCAGCACTTCAGTTGAATGTTGGAAGGAGATAGGGCTTCCCAGAAGTAGAGACAACAAGAAAGACTATTTCAGAAATGGGGGATAGCCAGTGCCAAGACACAGGGACAGATGCTACAGATGGTATGTTTTTTATAGTGAACACCAATGAGACCTGTTAATCCAGAACATATCATGTGTGAGAGGGAGTGATTTTCTTTTTATCCTCATGGAAAGATAGATCTGAGTCAGATTGTAGAGTGTTTTGCTCATCAAATAGAGGATTTTGTATTTTTTCTTGGAGTGAGAAAGGAACTACTAAACCTTCTTGAGCAGGGAAATGACATAGTCAGATCTATTCTGAAAAAAATATTAATTTGTCAAGTGCATAGAAGATAGAGTGGAAAGATAAGAAACCAGATAGACACCTATTGCAAAAGTCCTGATGACAGATGACCTAAAGTGACAACGAGAATAAATGGCTCTTATATAACACTTTACCATTATTGTCTCATTTTAGCCTCACAACAATCCTAAATGCAGTTGTTAGAACCATTTAACAGATGAAGAAAGTTGAGGCAGACCAAGGTTAAGTGACTTGTCCAAGGTCACACCACCAGTAGTTGTTTAAGGCTGGCTGAGAACTCAGGTCTTTCCCACTTCAATACCAACACTTAATCCATTGCACTACCTAGTTGCAATTTGAGTGGAAGAAAGACAACAGATGAAAGAAATGTCATGGAAGTAGGATCAACAATATTTTTCAACTGACTGAATATTGAATGAGAGTAAAAAGTAGAAGATGAGTCCTAGGTTGGAACTGTAGATGATTTAAAGAATAACGATGCCCTTGGTAGACATAGGAAAGTTAGAATAAGGGGTGCGTTTAGAGATTAAAAATCAACAACAATTAGTTCTGTTTTCAAAATACTGAACTTGAGATGGCATCAGACATCTACTTTGAAATGTCCTTTGGGCAGCCAGAGATACAGACTCATGCTAAGGAGAGATGACATCATCTACATAGCAATATATGTGGATTTTTGGGAACTAATGATAGCATAGGAAAAAAAGAGAAAAAAATTGGTTGATATATCAGGTTGGTCACAGAAGGCAGGACTTTAAAAATGGGTGGCAGTTTCAAAAAGCAAAAACAAAAAAAATTAAGATTAATGTAAGGAAATGCTTGCTAATGTAATCCACAGAAGCTCTGAGATTCTTAACCCACCTCCATTTTATACTGGAAAGTTGAGTCCCCACATATCAGCTCCTCTGAGATGTAAAGATACCCATGAGAGGTGGGAGCATCTTACTGATTTGATTGGCTCAAGCCCTCATGCTGTGTTCTCCCCAATAATATTCACCAGTTATAGTTAGTATCTTTCTTAAAACATTGATTAACCCAGTGGTTAGCTCTCAAGTGTTATTTTGCCATTTTTCATATTGATTGCATTAATTTCTTTTCTTCTGAAAACTGTGTGTTCATATCTTTTCATCATTTATCAACTGAAAAATGGCTTTTATTTTTGGCTCATTTCCATATATATTTAAAAAATGAAGATTTTTATTAGAGAAGTTGCTATAACAATTTCCCCCAGTTTCCTGTTTTCCTTCTAATTTTGGCTGCATTAGTTTTGTTTGTGCAAAACCTTTTTAATTTCATGTCATGAGAATTAGCCATTTTACTTCCCGTGATCCTCTCTATCTTCTGTTTGGTCATGAGTTTTTCCCTTATGCATAGATCTGACAGGTACATTTTTTCATGCTCCCCAAATTTATTTATGGTATTAATCTTAATATCTAAATCATCTATCCATTTTGACCATATCTTGTTACATAGCATTAGACATTGGTCTATGCCTAGTTTCTTCCAAACTTCTTTCCAGTTTTCCCAGCAATTTGTGTTAAATGGTGAGTTCTTACCCCCAAAGCTTGGATCTTTGGGTTTATCAAGCACTCAATTACTATGCTCATTTATTGCAATGTATTGTGTACCTAATCTATTTCACTGATCCTCCACTCTATTTTTGGACCAGTACCAGACTTTTTGATGATTGCCATTTCAAAATAGACCTTATAATCTGGTACTGCTAGTTACTTTCATATTTTTTTTTACTGATCCCCTTGATATTCTTGACCTTTTGCTCTTCCAGATGAATTGTGTGGTATTTTTTTTCCTAGCTCTATAAAATAATTCTTTGGTATTCTTCTTGGCATGGGACCGAATAAATAAATTAACTAAGGAAGAATTGTCATTTATTATATTGGTTTGGCCTACCCACAAGCAATTGATATTCCTCCAATTGGTTAATCTGTATTTATTTGTGTGGAAAATGTTTTGTAGTTATGTTCATATAGTCCCCGGGTTTGTCTTAGCAGGTAGAATCCTAAGTATTTAATATTATCTGCATTTATTTTAAATGGAATTTCTCTATCTCTTGGTACTGGGTTTTGTTGATGGTATGTAGAAATGCTGATGATTTCTGTGCATTTATTTATATCCTGCAACTTTGCTGAAGTTGTTCATCATTTCGCCTAGTTTTTTGTTTGTTTGTTTGTTTTTGCTGTTTTCAGAGCTGGTTCTTGTGGTTAAGAATTGTGGGTACTTTCAAGGCGGTATGATCTGGCAAGACATTTAGTCACTGCTTTCTTAATCAGTACTCTAGTCCTTACCCAGAAAGTGTCCCTGCTCTATTGGGATTGTAATTGATACTCCTCTTTAGGTTTCTTCCTCCTTTGTGACTGCAAATGATACTGTTCCCCAGGTCCCTGAACCCTTGAGACGAGAAGTGATACTGTTCCTAAGGGCTTCTGCTCCCTTGTGACTAAACATGCTCTTCTCTGCTCTTAAACTATGACCTAGAGGTGGGCATAAGCAATGGAGTTGTCAACTAGCATTTAGTCCTGTGTCTGGTGCTAGGATAAGGGTTCTCTGTAATCTTTCTGACCAGTGACCAGTTTTGAGAATTCCCAAAATTGCTGCCGCTTCTATCACCTCCTTCTGTTCCCACCACTGGTGTTTCATTCAAGTGAGCTCCAGGACAGCCTCCTCCCCCTCACCACAGATCTCTCTTTCCAAAACCCTTATGTTGTCTTGACATGGAAGAATGCCTCACCGTAGCTTTTTGTTAGCTCTGCCCCTCCAGAATTAGATTGGAGACTTTATTATAGAATCTGAATATGGATTTTGGGAGAGCTCAGCTGAGTGCTTTCTCTACCCCTCAATCTTGACTCCACCCTCAGAAGTTCTCAGGACTTTCCTATTATGAAAGATGTGTATTCTAATGCCTCACAGAGGACCAGAGGAGTGATTTAGTGTCTAAAGATACTGATTCTTTTTTTTGGGGGGGGGGGGAGGGGTTGGAACATGTGCCTCTCCCTATTAAATCAAGGAGAAATCCTTCGCCTTTCTATCTTATTTGTACCCCAAAGTAGAGAAGTGAAGTGATTTCTCCAAAGTCAAATAGGTCATGGCATCATCTGATCATGGCTGTTGAACTAGAATGGGCTTTAAGAGTCAATCTGATCAAAACTCTTCACTTTACATATTCAAAAACTGAGGAACATATAGGTTGGTAATTCACTCAAGGACATACCGATAATAAGAGACATAGGCAAGAGATAAAATCTAAGGTGTGTATACATACACAGACACACACACACACACACACTAATGCAGTTGAAGGAGGATAGCAAGAATGAGATCTTGCATCAAAAAGCATCCCCTACAATCTTTTTTGTCAATGGAAAATATTTTAAAGCACATTAAATTTTTTGAGCAAATAGTTGAAGCTTATCTGACACCAGAATTCCAAGGTGATAAACTGTGTTTTTCCTCTTTGATATGTCCCATACAAAATAACTAGTTTGAATAGATTCTTTCACTGAGTCACCTTCCCTGAGGTAACCAATTCATCCTTCCTTTACATTGTAGAATTCATACAGTGTTTGTTAGCAAAGTGACATACTATTATACAGGCATTGCACTGGAAATTGTAACTGATACTGATGTGGTAGGGAATTAACCCAACAGAATGACTGACAAGTGACAAAAATCCAGTCCATGTTCATGTGTGCGTAGACTGGAACAGCCTGGGAGCTTTCAGCCGGTGGCACCATGAAAACCTCATTCTCTCAATGGACAGTTCCCCATGGATTATATGATGATTTTAGTTGATTTTACCTGACATCACCCTATGATTTCCTTCAATGACAGGAAAATTGCAGCCAGCCCTTGACAGTTGGTCACAAATGGACTGAACCAAACAAAATCAAATGGCGAACTAATCCCCAAGTAAATTTAATGAAACTGACGTCCCAGAGGGAAGCACACTTCTGTAGGCAATGGTCTTATTTAATAAATTTCCCCCCTGCTCTCATGGTGCGTGCTGTATTTACAAAGACAAATTGAATTCATTGGGTTTACATTTCCTCTTCCCTTAGTTTGGCCACTAGGCACATGTGGTAAGGCCCATAACCAGGTATGTCAGTGCTGGGCAGAGAATAAACAATATCACCCAGTCCTGCCCAGCTGCTATGGAAACACATATGCTCCTAACCAGGGTTTTCCTGGGTTGCAATTTATTCATTAAGAAGACATAGAGAGCCCATATCCTTTCTAAGGAGGCTAACATCCCAATAACGGTACCCACTCATTTTTATTCCATTTCAAGGAGGGATCATTTTTATTGTTATTCACCTTCTCTCTACAGCTCAATATTTTTCTTGTGTGACATTCTCCTATTATTAATATTGTCTAATTTTTGTACTACAAATATGAAAGAGAAATGCAGATAGAGGGGACAGAAAGAGAAGAGAAAGAAATTGAGAGAGAAGAGAGAGAAAAAAGCAAAACTGGAAAGAGAAGAGAAATGGAGAGTGAAAAGATACAGAAATAAACAGAGAGAGGGAGACAAAGAGAAGACAGAGAGAGCAAGAAACAAAAGAGGGAGAGGGAGACAAAGAAATAAAGAGGAGAAAGAAGAAAAGAGAGGGAGGGAGGGAGAGAGGAAAGAGAAAAAAGAGGGAAAGAAAGGGAAGGAAGGAGAAAAAGGGAAGGAGGGAGAGAGGAAAGTAAGGAGGGAAAGACAAATTGTTATTATAAACTAATATGCTGCAGCAAGCAGTAAATCTAAAATGATTCATAAAGTCAATTACAGACTCTGCTTAGGAACAATCAAATTAAACAAATTGTTATTCTGGATTGAAGATGGTGACTAGCTCAGAAGACAAGCTGCCAATTGGCTCAATGATGTGTAATAAAATAAAGATGAGTCTCTAGTTCCCAAAGACTTACATTCATGCACTGGGCTATCAGGAGCATTGAAACTTGTGATAGAGGAATGTGTGATTAAAAAAAATCCCCAAAGACATTTTAAAAGGCTCAGTCAGATACTTAATTTTTAAACTTTCAATTATTTATAATACTCTTTTGTATGCTTAAGAATAAAATAGTTTTGGCTCCCCTGGCTACATTCTTTCCCCTTCCATTTGGCAACGTCTGCTTTCCTTTCCTTCTGCAAATCATGCCTTGAGCTCCAACACTGGACTGTGCAGGTCATTATTTAAGTATCTCAACATTAATATTAGTTTTAGTAGAGATTCTGCATGCCTTTGGGACCCTTCTCCCTATCCTCCTCTCCTCCACGCCCCTCCCCTCAAAGGCCTACTCCAACACAGGCATATAGTCAATCTATAGTTCTTAATTCTCTCTGACATATGCCCAATAGATAATTCAATTCAGCAAGCATTTATAAGACACCTATTCTTTGCCAAACACTGCTCAGTGCTCAACATACATTGAAGAATTATAAAGTTCTAATGAACAGAAATGGATCGGTCCAACTTAAATGCCATTTTAGACATCTTTTTCCTAAATCACATTTTTGAAGTATGAAAAAGATTCAAATGAATATTTTCTCCTAACCAAGAAAACGAAAGTCTCAGAGGACACACAATGAAATAGAAGAGAACCTAATCCAACAGAATACAGCAAACATTATGAGATACGGTGTATTTGATGCTTTACTTGCTTTGCTTTTGTCACAAAGTCAGTTTCAATATAGGTCAGCTAGGTTGATGCAGTGGATGGTGAAGAGCCTGGAATCAGGAAGACTTCTCATTTTCCTAGGTTCAAGTTCAGCCTCATACACCTAGTAGTTTTGTGACCCTGGGCAAGTCACTTAACCCTGTTTGCCTCAGTTTCCTCATATGTCAAATGAGCCAGAGAAGGAAATGCACCCCCAAGTATCTTTGCCAATAAAACCCCAAATAGGGTCATGAAGAGTAGGATATGACTAAAAAGAGATTACCCAAATGAGGTTCTCCCACAGACCCTATTGTTATAAGTCAAAATGTATCATTGAGAGGAAAAATGTTGTAGTAGAGTCAAGAAGACCGAATTCAAAACCTGGCTCAGACTCTTAGCTGTGTGACTCTGGACAAGTCACTTCATCTCTGACCACTTCTGTATCATCTGTAAAGGGAGGATAATAATAGGGTCATAGGTTATAGGACTGATAGGAGACCATCCAACTCCTTCATTTTATGGATAAGGAAACTGAGACCCAGAGGGGTCAATTGCCTTGGCAGGAACTTAAGTGGTAAGTAATAGAGTCAAGACTCAAACCCAGATCCTCTGACTCTGAATCTAGCCACCTTTCCTCTGTCTGTCACAGGAGATCACATAAAGCACTTTATCAGCATTTAAGTACCATCAAAATGCAAGTTACTATAATCAAGGTTCTGATCCGATTTTGATTCCATTTTTTTGTCAGCAACAGCTGTCAACCATCACTGTCTCAGCAGATGGAATGTAACTTTCAGCCATTCCGTTCTCACTGTGTTCATCAGAATTCTTTCTTCACAGCATAGTTTAATAAAATGAAATGGCTAGGTGGCACCATAGTGTATAGAGCTCAGGACCTGGAGTTGAGAAGACCTGAGTTCATATTTGAACACAAACACTTATTAGCCGTGTGACCCTGGGCAAGTCACTTAACCCTTTTTTGCCTCTGTTTTCTCATCTGCAAAAGTGAGCTGGAAAAAAGTGAACCACTCCAATCTCTGCCCAAAACCTACCCCCCCCAAAAGGGGGTCATGAAGAATTGAACATGATAGAAATGACTAAACAGCAACAGAGCAACCAATAACATGGCCCCTTAGGTTCTATCTAGCTATGAAATATCCCCTTCTTCAGGAGGCAAACTACTTTACATCCAAGGGTTTTCTTTTCCTTTTTTTATTTCCCCTTTCTTGTAAAACTGAGGCTTGATTTAGGGAGCGGCTCCCTAAGAAGTCACATTGGCTCCAGCCCAGTCAACATGTGATTGGATGTTGCTGGAAAAGCATCTTGGCAGCATCTCTTCTAATTATAGGACTGTGAAAAGGGGTTCAAGAAAATCTCCATAAAAGGTGTAGCTGGCTCTGAAGCAATGGCTCCAGCAGCCAAGAGCAACTGGGCTTTCATGTTCTCAACTCTGGAGCAGAGGCTCAACATTTTCTCTTGGCAGAGCTCAGAGGAAGCAGAGGAGCTGGCAGGAAAAGGCCTGCCACGTGTCCATAACTCAAAGGATGGGCAGCTTTGGGCCCAACGTGTTGAGAGTAGAAGGCAAAGACCCAGCTGCCTGATGGCTTGAGACCTTCCAGCTATGAACTTTCAGAGCAAGGAGAGGTTCTGAAGTGGCCACAGAGCCTAGGCACCTTCCACTTCCATAACCTGGGGTATGTAACCTTCATGTGGATTTTCTTCTTCTAGAGGGTTGTGAATCATTGAGTGCATCAGAAACTAGATAATTCAACTGATAGCATTCCTGAGCAAACCCCCCACATGGTGCAGAAGGACTTGGAAAACACCAGTCATGGAATAACCACCCAGTGCCAGGAAGAAGAGATCAGGCAATGAAGGAAAACCTGGCTGCTACCCATGCAACTCACAGTAAACAAAGTTTAGACCGGCCAAGTATAGCATTTACTAGAGTATACTAACTTAAGTATAGAGATTCTCTTCCCCCCCCCTTCCCGTCTCTCTCTCTCTCTCTCTCTCTCTCTCTCTCTCTCTCTCTCTCTCTCTCTCTGTCTTTCTCCCTCTCCGTCTCTCTCTGTCTCTCTATGTCTCTCATAACTATAAAAGGCAGGGTAGGATACTAGATTGAAAGCTGGATGTCTCTTTATACAATATCTAATCTAGTTCCCTCAGTTTTATAGATGAGGAGACTGAGCATAAGTGGGGTGCCTGAGATAAGCTCTGGAGTCGAGAATGTGGCTTTTCTCTCTCCACTATCTTCTGACTTACATGACCTAGGGCAAGTCCTTCAAGTTGTCCAGGTCTCAGTTTCCTCATCTGTACAGAAGAAATGGCCCCTAATGTTCCTTGAAATTCTAAGCATTGGATGATCTTTAGAAACAAAACACAGCAAATGTCTCCTATTTAAGTGGATCATCATAAGTCTCTGATGGGTCGAAAGAAATACTAAGAGACACTTACCGTATGCACAAAGTATGGTAGCCTACTGTTCCTATCCTCTCTGACTTACCCAATTACACAAACCAGATAAACCCCAAAGTATCCATTAAGCATCATGCATGTAGAGGACATAACTCTTGGCACTAAGGATACAAAAACAGAAGGGAAAGTAGTATCTCTTCACAAGGAGCTTCTATTTAATTGGATGGAGACAGTAGGCTACAAATCAATGGTGTCAGGTAAATAGTTAACACCTGGCTCTCTGGAGGGAAAAGGTAGGCATGATAGACTTTTAAGTTTATTCTGTAGTAACACTTTCTCCATCACTTTCTTACCTACACAATGAACAAAACAATTCATCAAACCCTGATTTGGGACAGGTGCTAATTTCTGAAGTATAAAAATTAATCATCTCTCCTGAGTGTTTTTGAACTGGTTCTGACACACCCCTGTTCCAACATTCAAACAGTTAAGTTTATACATCACAATCGAGGGAGGAAGATGTGTTGGGTACTTAAAATTACAGGGGTCTGGAAAAAAATTCCTATAAGGAGGGATACTTGAGTTGAACCTTGAAGGAAGCTAAGGATTCTACCAGGAGGGGGTGAGTGGACTCCTAATAAAAGGGAGAGTCTTTCCAAAGGTGCATAGTTGGGGAGGTTGAAGACTAAAGCAAGCCAGTCACTTTTGCTTGTTCACAGGTTAATGTACCATAATCCAAGCCCAGATTCTCCTTCAGGTTTTGAGGTGCAGTGAGGGGCAGGATCCTCGTGGGATTTTGGTGAAAATCAATGGGACATTCTCTGTGAGAGAGAAAAGATTAATTTCCACTGGAGAGTGGAAATAATAGTGAAGGGCAGAGCAAAAGCCAAGAAATGACCCAAATGCAGCTCAAGAAAATGAGGGAGCGAAGAGCAAAACTTCACTCTAAGAGCAGCCAACTCGAATCATTACGCGCTGGGTGTGGACTTCCTTGTTAAAGTTTGAGGACATGTGGACAAGGGATGCATCATACCCCTTTCCAAGAGTCAACTTTCACACATTCCCAAAGTTATAGAGCAAAGCAGGCTTGTGAATTAAAAAAAAACCTTTCCTTGGGGGTTGAAGAGGGGCAGAGGAAGCCACGATTACCATAGAGACAGATAAATACAACTAGGAAGTGAGCAGCTATTCCCAAGGCGTGTGGGTGTCCTAGAAAGGGCACTGGGCTTAATTTCAGAAACCTGAGTTGGAATCCTGGCTCAGTTATCTACGAGACTGTGGGTAAATCACTGGCCCTCTCTGGATTTCCATTTCCTCATTCGTCAAATGAGAAGGTTGGACTAGTTGACTTCTGAGAACCCAGCTAGCCCTAAAGCTATGATCCTAAGTCACCACACCTCTCTGCCTCAGTTTCCTCATGTGGAAAAATGATAATACTTGGCCTACCTTCTTGACAGGATTATTGTAAGAAAAGTGCATTGGACACTGTGAAACGTAAATTTGAGATTAATTGATGATGCTAATAACTAATGTCATTTTAGTGAATGGTATTTGCTCAACTAATAGCACTAATAATACCAGCACCTACTGTGGACACTGTGCTAAGCACCTTACCCTCACAACTCTGGGAGGTGGGTGTTATTATTATCCCTACTTTACAGCTAAGGAAACTGAGGCAGACCTAGATTATGTGATTTACTCAAAGACACTCAGCTAGTGTCTGAGGCCAAATTTCAACTGAGATTTCCTGAGTCCAGGCCTAATGCTCAATCTGCTGTATTGGCTGCACTGCACTGGTAGCCTTTCAAAGAATAATTTATTGAGAGCTTTAATTACAAAAACCTCATTAGGTTTGAGACTTAAAAGTTACTTTTCTTTACATATGAATACACATCTGCATGCTCATGTACATACTTGTGTAAAAATACTATGTGGGATGGTGATTCCAGAGAACTTATGATGGAATCTATTTCCCCCCTCTCCTTTGAAAGGTGGTGAACTGTGGGTTTGAATGTGGCATACACTGTCAGCCATGGTGTATGAGTCAGTTTGGTTTTGATTGACTTTTTTTTCTGCTACAAAGGAGGAATGTGTGTGTGTGTGTGTGTGTGTGTAGCCATTAGGAAAGGACTGATATTACTTCTTAATAACTTAAGAATTACAAAATGTATCTCCCAACAAAGTAACTGCGACAAATTACATTAGGTTTTTTTTAGAGCAAAAATTTACGTGGGGAAATTTCATCATCTTCAGCTTCAAACCTAAAATAGACAAAGAAGTCATTTGGATAGCTTAAAGGACCATGGGGGTGGGGAGATGCTGGATTTGATGATTTCTAACTGCCCTTTCAATTCAAAATCTCTAATCCTCTGATCCTCTAACTTTTGTAGATGGTCTTTGAGAGTTTAAATATCCTAAGTCTCATAGAACTTCAAATTCCTTAATATTATATTAGATATATAGAGATTTGCACATAGAATCATTTAGAAAGTCATTAACATTATTTCATGGGATATGGGCAGTTGAGCTGAAATTACACTTTGCTTGAAGGAGTCAGTGTTAGTCCACAGTTTATCATTGCCCTCTTGTAGAAAATTGTGCAGCTCTTATGACGGCACATATGTACAAGCAGTATGTATGTCCTGCTGGTGAAATGGACCTTGGCCTGTACACAGGGATTTTTGCTACTGTTGGCCATTGTATCTCAACTTGAACCAATTCTAGCTACACTCTGACCAGAGTGGGGGAGTGCCATTGGGTCAAATACTGGATCTCCCAGTTCACAAGCTGTGTGACCTTGAACAAATCCTCCTTCATCTTTTGGGACTTCCATTTCTTTATCCATAAAATTAGTCATTGGTTAGAATAGAATGCTTGACTGTCTTGTCCATGTTGTAGCCAATTTGGTCTACTTCATGATCCATGAACATGACATTCCATCTCCTGTCTCTATGTCTTTGGACACAGAATACTCTCCCTGACACCTCTGTTTCTAGGAATCCCAAGTTGACTCCAAGACTCAGATACTACCCAGGGCCTTTCCTTATGTTAAAATCCCACCCTACCCTCAAATCACCCAGTATTTGCTTCATATATATTCTGTATTAATTTAGCTGGACCCATATTTCCCACCTTACTCTACCCCCTAGGTAGAATATAAGGTATTGATGAAGACTCTGATTTTTGTCTTTGTATTCCTAGCACCTGGCACATTGCCTGGCAATCAACAAAAATCAATAAAGACTTATTTAATTCAATAATGGGGGAGGAGGAAAAGGAGAAGTAAGAGAAGGGGAAAGAGAAGGAGGAGAGAGAAAAGGAGAGGGAGAAGGAGAAGAAAAAGGAGAAGGAAGAGATAAAGAAATGACGATGGAAGAAGAAGATGAGGAGGATAAGGAGCTGGAGGAGGAGAAAGGAGAATTAGCTGCTGTCATTGGAACTAAATCATAAGAGAAGGTATCACTGCCCAAGAAAAGTATGTCAGCATCGATTGGGATCTAAGGAAGTACTTTCTAAGGATAGAAAGAGAATACTAATAAGAAAAGTGGGTACCTCTTTTGAAATAACTAATTTTGATAGTTAAGATGAAAAAGAAAGAATCTGAGGAAAATCTCTGTAAATATGGAAAAGTATGTGAATATGGTGTCAGAAAGCTATTGAGGACTAGAGAAACCTGGGGAACAAGGGTAAGCTACAATGGAGTGCTGATATCTCATGGAGGTAGGAAATGGGAAGCATGTTGGGAAATGATTTGTTTTTTATTTCATGGCACGAAATAATCCAATAGCCATAGGAAGAAAAAAATTCTTTGATGTAGAATTTTGTCTCATACTGAGCTTTCTTTCTCCATAATTGTTAGAGGTTGAAGGCAAGCAGTCTTAAGAAAGAAATAAACATTGTGTTTAGACCTGTAAATAAACTCTATAATTCAGGGAAATAATCAAAATCACAGGGTTGAGTAAAGGTGTGAACTGCTCCAGAAGATCTATAGACTGATTGGGATTTACCTTTCTGCGCTCCCTCCCCATCACAAGTCCAAGGTTATTTTTCTTCCTCAGACTTATAAGATAGCAGAAGCCTGATTTAGAATGGGGGTTCTTACCTTGCCTTTTTTCTTTTTTTAACATTATAACAACTATATTTCAATAGAATTTGTTTCCTTTTTAATACTATGAATTTTATTTTATGCATTCATAAACACGGAATTGAAAGAAAAGATTGGTTCATAAGTTTCTCAAAACTTTCAAAAGATTGTATAGCACAAAAGAAGGCTAAGAAATTCCTATATATAGGAATTTTTAAAAATAGTTTGATATCTGTTATTTTAATGTAATAGGTTTACTTTGTAATCCTAAGTATCTTGCATTTAAAATATAATTTAGAGTAAGGGTTCATAGATTTCACCACACTGCCAAAGGGGTTTGTGATATAAAAATGGTTAAAACCCATCATTTAGGAGAATTATAGAAACCACTGGGTATGTAGTGAGGCAAATGGGAGCAGAGGGAGAATGGTAATTGTTGAAAATTAAAAGGAGAGGAGAAGGGAGGGGGAAGAAAGAGAGTGAGGAGAGGAGAGGCAATGGGTGGATATAAGAGGAGAGGAGAGGAGAGAAGAAGAAAGGAGAGGAGAGAACTATACTCACTTGGAAAAATAGAGGGTAAAAACAACACTTAACAGGAGTCTATCATATTTAGCTCTCTGAGGACTTACATAGGATAGTGATGCTTATCCACTCAAGGCTTCATTTTCCTCCTTTAAGTAATACTTTTATAATGCAGTGAACTCTGTATCCACAAGTGAGGAGTCAGTTTCCACATACTGGAGAGTTGTCTAGGTGGCACAGTAGACAGAGCGCTGAACCTGAAGTCAGAAAGATTCATCTTCTTGAGTTCCAATCTGGTCTCAAACACTTACTAGCTGTGTGACCCTGGACAAGTCATTTAACCCTGTTTGCCTCAGCTTTCTCATCTATAAAATGACCTGGAGAACAAAATGGAAAATCTCTCCAGGATCTCTGCCAAGAAAACCCCAAATTGGATCTCAAAGAGTAAGATGTGATTGAAAAGCAACTGAACAAACAAAAACCAAAATTGTGGAGACACTTTTCCTGGTTTTCAGGATAGAATAATTTGAGCCAGCAAAAGTGAAAAAAAAACCATTTCTGAAGTGTGCCTGGGCCCTGGAAGCTACAGGGTAAAGCAGAGAGAGCTGTGCCACAGTGATGATCTACAGACAAAGAGCGGAAGGCAGAGAATTGGGGAGGACAAGACATGGGCAGTGCCTTAGTCAAAGGAGATGCTCTTTTAGTCATATCTTCAAAGATGAGTAGTAGGGGAAGAGATGGAACCTAAAGATATTTTTCTAGCAGAGAATGATGTGAACAAGGGTATGGAGGAGATAAAACACAAAGCATATTTGAATAACTTTCAACCATCTGATTTGTCTGGAATGTAGGACTACATGAAGGGCAATCATTAGTGATAAAGTTGAAAAAGTAGATTGTGGCGATGATAAATGGCTGATGTGCTCCCTAATGAAGATGTCTGGTCATTTGCTAGGTGGTCTGTATTCAATATAAAGTCATGGCTCAACCCCTTGCACTGGACCAGGGATGGAACTCTCAAAATATGTTGGGATAGGGAAAAAGTAGACCCACAAATGTAGACAGAGAAGTTACAGGTAGCATCCTTCCACTGCTGGGAAGGAATTTCACCACCTGAAGATTCCCTTGTTTGTACTGATAGAAAATGCATACCTAGAAATAAAAAAAGTAAATTTAGGAAAAGTGTAAGAAAAGAAAGTGCAGTTAGGTAGGTGAAAAGAACGAATTGGAATATCAGGGGTACATGGCAAATGCCCTCACTGGATCTGCTTCATTGAATGAGCACACAAAAAAAGAACTTTCAAACATAGAGTTTCTAGCCAAGCAGCCTAATTCTCCTTGATTCCTACTGAAATAATGAGAAGTCTCATGATCACATTCCTAGAGCTACAGTTAAAAGAGTGCTGAAATTGGTCATCTAAGACCCAAGTGGAAACTGTGACCCCTCTTCTCAGCCTTGGAGAGCGGAGATAGATAGATTTCCCAAGCACATCCTCAAGTGTGGGAAATCTAAATCAACTCACCTGGGGCTGATGCACACAGCTCCAGATTAGATGAATTGGCTTGCCTTGCTGCTACAATGATCAGAACCACAATTCTGGATCTAATTATTCTAGCTTCTGCTTTTAATAGCACTTTAGGTTTGCAAAATTCTTTTCCTACATCATCCTATCTGATACACAAGTAACTTCGACCCATTTCTTCCAGTTTTTCTAGGAATAAAAGGCAGAAGAAGATTCCTCTTTGCTGATGCCAAATGGACCAACCCAGCAGGAGATACACAAATTTGTCCAATATGGCCGTTGTGAGGATGAATATCAAATACAGTGAAGGGAATTTCCCCCAGTCACCTAGCCTATACAGGCATCTTGGCAATGATAGCACTCAGATTTCCTACCTTACAATAATTTCTTCAAGTCTCACAGACATGAGTAGAATTACAGGGCCAGCGGCAAAAACATCTTAAGGGTTCATAACGGATCAATTTTACCTCCTCCAACTCAGAGAGACATTCTTTACTTGGGTAGAGTCTCCCAACCCAGTCTCCACTCACCATGTCTTCTGCTCACACCCTCAATCTACCTTGATCTCTCCTGTCTAACAGTACATCCCACTGCCTATGATTGCCCTGAGTGGCTATATTTCTTACTGTAGAGCATCTTGCCACTTCAGGGAATTGCCTAGTCGTTGTAATTTCTTCCTATAGGGCATCCTACCACCTCGAGAGGTTCCCTAGTTGTTATCCTTGATTAACTTACATTGTTGTCACTTACAAGCTGTGTGACCTTGGCCATGACACTTGATCTCTCTGAGCCTCATTTTCCTCACCTGCAAAAGTACCACCTACCCTATCTACCTCATTCATCATGCAGGTGATTCCATTCAGAACTGTTCAGTCTATGGTGACCTGCACGTGAAGGATTTTTATCTAGCTGTAAACAATATGGGGTGGCAAAGGTGTCAGTTCTTAGACTAATCAAGTTACAACATTGAAGAACAGTCCTTTGGGGATTAAGTGCTCCAGCATGATCAGTGATAGCCAGTCATGACATTATCTAGTCAGGATTCATGGAAAAGAACACCTGAATTGCATAACAATTCTAATACAAAGTAATGAGTGGAGAAAGATTGGGTTGTCCCAGCCACGTCCTATGGCCCTCTCTGGTAAGGGCTGCAGTACTTTGAACCATTACAGCAGGGACCTCTATAATAACCAGGCAACTCTTTTGTTCTAGGTTTCAATGAGAACAGTTTTCTTGGTGGACTGCCATTCTTCTTGCTGTTGTTTTTGTGGATGCTGTTGTTTTAAACAAAATAGTTTTATGTGCATTGAATTTTGGATTAGGGTTCTAACCTAAGCCTGACAGGACATAGAGGGTTCGTGAGTAACATCAGAGAAATTCTGCCTATTGCATCCTGCACTGGCATGTTTCAGAGATTTGAGCTTTCATTGGGACTAGTGTCCCTTCCAGTGGAACAGAGCACAATCCCTTGGTTGACCAATTTGGGGACTTACTGCAGTTACCAAACTGTCGATGAACCTATTTCTATTTCTATTAACTTTGGGCTTAGAAAACAACACACAGTCTAATGCTGCATATATACTTAAGGGCACTCCAACATGGCAGACCCTACCAGAGATTCCCTTCAGCTGGTATACTCTTAAGAACCCAAATTAGATACCAAGCCACGTGTAGCGTGCAAGGAGGCCTGTAATGAGGGATACAGAGGAGGGAGAAGGTTTACCTTCAATTTAATTTTACACCAAAAACAGTAACTGTGCTCAAGGAGCTTACATTTTACTGGGAGATAATAGATACACAGATAAGTCAGTATAAATCAATGTTGTAAGAGAGATAATGAATTATCTGGGAGAACAAGAAAGGTCTTGAATAGAAGTTGGTACCTGAGCTGTACCCTGGAAGAACAGAGAGAATTTAACAGAGAGGAGGGAAGGAGGGAGAGCTTTTGAGGGATGGCTGGGGGATAGCTTGCTGCCTACATCTGCTAGAATTTAGCTGTTCAAGGGCAGGCGTTGCTGCTTGCATTATCTCCACATCCACAGCACCTATTACAAATCCTGGCACATGGTAGGTCCTTAACACTACATTGACTTAAATCTCTGAGAGAGGCACCTGACCAAAAAGATTTAGTTCTCTATGGAATAACTTGAGGAAGACCAAAAATACCCAATGAGCCATCACTTTCAGCGTTTAAGCAACTGAGTGCCCAAGAACATGAAATGAGACGCTGGCTGGCTTTCAAAAACAGTGTAACATGTGGTTTTGTTCTTTTTTCAACAGGGTGCCCAAACGGCACTTATGGTCCTTACTGCCAAAAGATGTGTAAATGCATGAATGGAGGCCATTGTGACCCCCTGCTTGGCACCTGTGACTGCCCCCCTGGCTTCACTGGCACAAACTGCGGTCAGGGTAAGTCACTGGAAATGGTCCTGGAGGGGTTAACTGCATCTTGCCAGGACAGCTTTGCTCCTTAGCCAAGGCCAGCACTGAATGAGAGTCTTTAGGAGTTTCAGTTAGCAGAAAAAACAATGCCCCAGCTATTGTATTTGATAATTTACTGCAGTGCAAACAAACACACACTGACCCAAATCTCAGGGTGAGTATTCCTTTTGTCAGAACTTGATTTAAAGCTGGAGTCTGTGGAAGTCAGCCAAAGAGAGAGTTCTGGTCCCAGCACCTCCCACTCCCACAGAGCTGGGTCAGACTCAGGATTGGAAAATGAATTGGCCAAGATCCCACCCAACCAGGGTTGCTTGGGTTCAAAATTTCAAACTCTATTTCCCCAAAACAATTTCCCAGCCCAAAGGGAAACAGTTCCAAAAGACTCTGAGACTTCAACTTGAGATGACTGAGCAACCATTGACTTAAGTGTGAATGGTCAGGGGCACACAGATCCAATTTCCCTAAAAATATGTTTGGGTTTTGAATGGACAAGGAAAGAGTTCAACAAAAGAAAAGTATGCCTTGCTAGATCTTAGGAGATCTAGTTGCAAAGATTTGTAGGTTCTCATCCCCAACCTCCTCTCACTTTGGTCCCTTTCTCTCTGCTCATAAAGCCATCACACAAATTCAGAGCCTTATCTCTTCTCTATTGTAATAGACTATTGCAATCCTCCTGAGTGGTCTCCCTAACTCAGTCTTCTCTCCTCTGCAATCCATCCTTCATAAAACTACCGAGATGCTATTCTTAGAGTCCAGACTCTCAGAATGTCACTCTCTGATCAACACAGTTTAACAGCTCCCTATGACCCCGAGGGTAAAATATCAACACATCTAAGATTCAAAACCCTTCATGATCTGACTCTCCTGTGTCTTAGCTGTGCTGTTTCACTTCATTCCCTCACACACTCTTAATTCCAGTCAAATTAACACACCAGCTGTACACAAGGGGCAGTGGGTAGAGTGCCAGGCCTGGAATCACAAAAACCTGAGTTCAGTGCCAGCCTCAGATACTTACTATGTGACCCTGGGCAAGACATTTAACTTCATTTGCCTCAGTATCCTCACCTGTAAAAGGAGTTGTAGAAGGAAATGGCAAATCCCTCCAGTATGTCTGCCAAGAAAACACCAAATGGGGTCACGATGAGTCAGACATGACTGAAAAATGACTCAACAACAAAGCTGTACACGTCCCATCTCTCATCTCTTTCCCCTGTGCTTCACATATGCCCCTTTCTCACCTAGACCTTTTGTAATTTCAGTATCCCTTCTATACTTAGCCAAGTGACACCTTTACTCCCACTAGGTTTTTCCTGATGCCCCACAGTGATAGAGTTCTCCCTTATACCTGATACTAAATAGTACCTTGTATTTTCACACAGCCTGGTGTGGTAGCAAGCAAGTTTGTTGTTGTTGTTTGTCTTTGTATCCTGGCGACTATTACAGTACCTTATACTTAATAATGATAATATTAATAATGATGATGATGGTGGTGATGGTGATGATCAGGATGAAGATGATGATGATGACAATGATGAGAAGGAGGAAGAAGAGGATGATGATGAAATAAATGTTGGGTTTTCTTTTTTTTAATTTAATGGAAGGGACTGAACAATAACCAGCACATTTATTGAATTATCCACAACACATTTGGGGATAATGTCTCTACATATCATGTTATAGCTACTTTGTAGAAAGTTCATATGGCACAGTAGTTGAACCGAAGGACTTGAATTCTAATCCTACTCTCCTACCAGAACCAGGAAGATTTGGGTTTAGGTTCTCCCTCTGACACATGCTGGTCTTGGACCTCCCACAACACTCCTAACCTCTCAGCACTCTAGTCAGTGATATCAAACTCAAGTAGAAAGCAGGGCCACTAAACTATGTGTATTGTTCAAAAAAACCACATATTAATATCATCCATGTTCTACCATGTTTGTATTTCTTCTGTTCAGTGTTTCCCAATTGCATTTTAATCTGGTTTGGCCCCATTTGAGAGTGTCGCTCTGCTCCAGGGAGCTCATTAGATTATAGATTGCCAAGAAAGTGCCAACCTGCCTTGGTATAGGAAGCTTCCTCAACCAAGAGTTGCTATACTAATGAAGTCAGAAACTTTGTCTTGTATTTCATATTTAACTTCTCTGCTCACACACTCGTTCCCTCCAGATAGGCTGTAAGTTCTTCGAGGGAAGGAAGTAATGCCTGTTTATCTTCATATTTCCCACACCTGCCACATAGGAAGCACGAAAATGAACCGACATTCATTTTCAATTTAACAAATATCCATTTTTGAGCTTCTAATATATACCAGATACTATATATGGACTCTATTCAGACACTGTCTTATCTCCATTTAAGAAACCACATGGGAAACAAGACAATTATTTACCAATCCACAGGAATACAATATAAGTGGAATATAAGCTGCCTGGAGGCAAGCATGTTTGTTGTTTTTTCTTCTTTGTATCCTGGTAACTATTGCAGTATATTATACTTTATAATAACAATAATATTAATAATGATGATGATGATGATAAAAAATGTGTTTTTTAATTTAATGGAATGGATTGGAAAATAACCAGGACATTTATCTGAATTATCCACAACACATTTGGGGATGATGTCTCTACCACTGACATATCATGTTATATCTACTCTATAGGAAGTTAGAACGGCACAGTCACTGAACCAAAGAACTTGAATTCTGGTCCTACTTTTCTATCAGCCATCTGTGAGACCTTAGGCAAGTCACATCAGGGCCCCATTTTCCTCATTTATCAGATGAGAGGGACTAGATCATTGCTAAAGTCCTTCTTGGGCCAGCATATGATGTCATTTTGCTCATAATCAAGCAAGCAGGCATGTTCCAGGCACCATGCTGAGCACTAGTCTTGTTGGGAACAAGAAGAAACACAACACTAAAAAATATTTATCAGCCAATTTACAAAAAAGAGCCAGTGAAAATAATTCTGAGCCCTTAACTCCTATACACTTAGAGTGTTCTCTTCTCGATTTCAGCAGTGAAGACCTGCTTAGAATAAGATGCTATCTTGGTATTTGCACATGCAAGCTAGACTTCTAAGGAAACCATTTTGGGGTCAAGATTGAGAGCTAGAAAGGCTTTCAGTGTTCATTTAATCCAGTGCCTTCATTTTAGAGATGAAGAATCTGAGACTCTTGGAGGTTAAGTGAATGGCTTAAGGTCACAAAGGAAATAAGTGGTCAAACCAGGATCTGACCTCTAAATTTGGTTCCAAATCCAGTGCTTTCTACACTAAAGAAGAATATGTACTTTTTTAGAAAGGTGAGCTTCAATCTAAATTGGGACCATTTGAGGCCCCTGATTCGCAAGAGAGATTTCTAGTCAAAGTGTTTTGACACCATGTGTTTGCTTGGGAATTCCTAATGTCAACCCAAATTGCAATGAAAAAATAAGCAAAGCTTTGAACAATTTCTTTTTCTTTTGAAAGCAACTTTTTTTTAGACTCAAAGATGAACTGAAGGCAAGTCAGAGAAGGCTGTTTGATTAAAAGAAGGGGCCCTTACAAAGTTAAAAAAAAAAATAGAGTCCGCAGACAGCCAAAATGTTTTAATGAGAAAAATGTGCTCATGTTTTGCCTGTAGTTTGCCCTGAAAAGCACTATGGGAGAAATTTTGCCCTGTTGCATTTCTGTGGCCCAGGGCAGGTAACCCTAAGACTGGACGGTACCAGTGTCTGCCTGGGCATAGTGGACCCAGCTGTCAGAAAGGCAAGAGAATGAGATATACAAGGTCACCTTGTCTGTCTTGGGAATAACAAATATAAAGCATAAAAGTAGCTTGGGACCCACGGAAAGTAAATATAGTATTCTTATTTACGATGGTTTCTTCTTGGGGAAAAGCCATGTTAAATGACTTGATCCTGTGAGGCTACACTTTAATTTTTTTAATTTAATTTTTAAAACATACTTTTGTTTTTACATCATTTCTGTTCCCTATTATGCCCTTCTTCCCTTTTCCAGAGAGCAATCCCTTATAACAAAGAATAAAAAAGGGGTAAAGAAAATAGCCCATGAAGACCACTCAATAATCAAGACAGCCAATAAACATTTATTAAGTACTACTGTGTTCCAGGCTCTGTGATAAGCCCCTTGAAAGAGCCTGCCTTTTGTTACAGTGTTCTACACCCAAGGTTCCCCATTTTTTAAAAAAATGGGAGAACGAACCTCCATAGATGTCTTCTTTGGAACCAGGCTTGGTCCTTATAATTTCACAGGATTCAGTTTCAATTATTTTGCTATTACTGTTCTTTCCACCTGCACTGTCTATGTCACCTTCCTGTTTCTACTCACTTCACTTTTCATCAAATCAAGCTCTCAATACTTGTCTATATTCTTCACATCCACCCTTTCTTACATTATAGTAACATCCCACTAAATTCATCTACCATCACTTGTTTAACTATCCCACAACCTATGGACATTTTCTTTATTGCCAGTCCTTTGCTACTATGAAAACAACATATGAGGAACGTTTCTTTTTACCGTTCACCTCCTTCATATAGTTGTTCATCACTTGCAATTCCCTTTTTGAGAACTTTTTATCTTTTCATTATTTATACATTGGGGAACAGAATTTGGTTTTATATATTCTTGTTCATTGGCTGTTGATCTTGGACATCAGTTTTTTATCAGAACAACTTGGTACAAAAAAATTTTTTTTATCCCAGTCGACTTTTAATCTTCTTTTCCTATTTGTATAATTTTGTTCATGTAAAACCTTTTCAATTGTATGAAATCAAAATTTATTTTGTCCTTTTTGAACACCAGTCTTTTTATTTGTATGTTTTATTTTAAAAGTATTTTCAGTTGCAAATATATTCTTCTCATTCTCCTTGCCTCACCAAAGAGCTACCCTTTATAACTAAAATAAAGTAAAAAAACAAAAAGGAAAGTGGAAGTAATTCTACAAAATGAAATAATGCATTGCCCAAGTATGAAAGTAGAGACAATACTTTGAAGAGCCTATTACAAAATCATAAATCTCCTTATTTAATAGGAAATTACCATATAATAGTTTGGGTGCTATTTATAAAATGTTAAACGCGTCCATTCTTGTACAATCCTGTGGAGAGATATATGTTCAACGCGAGAAGTATTACAGCCATCAGAGTTCATTTCAAACACTCCAAGAAATCTCATCCTGTGATTTTTGTCCACATCTTTCAGTAAATTCCCCTTCATGAGTGCAATCAATGGATAGGATATTTTCTTCCGTTGGTTTGTTGCCTTGAACGATACAGCAAGGATACATGTGAGTAAATTGATCTATCCCAGTGGTTCTCAACCTTCCTAATGCCCCGACCCTTTAATGCAGTATCTCATGTTGTGGTGACCCCCAACCCTAAAATTATTTTTGTTGCTACTTCATAACTGTAATTTTGCTACTATAATGAATCGTAATGTAAATATCTAATATGCAGGATATATTTTCATTGTTACAGATTGAACATAACCCACAAGTTGAGAACCGCTGAATTCTATCCCCTTATTTTCTGGCAATCTCACTACAATACAATATCACTGACAAAATGGATCCCAAACACTACATGGTTCAAAACAGAGATCATCATATTTTACCTCAAACAACCACATTCCTCCCAGTCACTTAGGGTTGCACCCTTGACCCCTTAGTCTCTTTTAGCCCATATATTTAAAACATTGATTGACTTCATCATTTCCACCTTCACATGCCCTCCTTCTCCCTACTCCTCCAGATCAGGCCCTCATCATACATTATAAGATCCTACCTTAACTCTCCCTACTCCAACACATCCTTCACTCAACTACCAATGTGAGTTTTCTAATATGGAGGTTTGCCCATATAACCTCTACCTCCCCCACCTCAGTAAACTCCAATGACTTCCTATTACTTTGGATAGACTAAGGGCTGAATATATATATACATCTTAGAGTCATCTGCATAGAGATTTTCATTAAACTCATGGGAGCTAATGTGATTACCAAGTGAAACAAAATAGAGTGTAAAGAGAAGCGGGCCCAAGACAGAACTTCCGAGATATTCCAATGCTTTTCTTAGGGTATTTGTCATATACTGGTGTAAAGCTACTGAAGAATCCACAAGCCCTTACCTCTTTCACTCATTGATTCTCACTGATGTTTTACTAACATGTTTTGCCAACTGCACCTATAATCAATGTGACAGTTGGTGTTGTTGAGATCACTCAAAACAATATAAGGAAAAGACTAAATTTTACTATATCTTATCAGGTCAAATATAACTAATTACCAAATGGGAGTCATTTATGAATGAGCTGTCATCATCCAGCCAGATTAACTAGATAAAGCAAGGACCAAAATCAACAACAAATGACAAGAAAGAACAAAGATGGGAAGATGGGTACAATTTCAATGGCTCCCATCTGACTCATTTAAATGAGTTATTGATGCTAAAGTATGGAAAATGGGTAAAATGAAAGAACTTTGACTCTGATGCAATCACTTCTGAGAGAAATTGAATCAACATTAAATAGTCATTTTGCAAAAGAGGCCAAGAGAGTCCCCAAACTGTCTCAGCCATGAAGCACTTGAACTTGCCAAGCACAGAGTCATGGCAGCCAAAGTCAACACTACTTTAGAATGTAAACTCATTTGCAAAATGTTACAGAGGAGAATAGTATAACATTGAAAATGGTATCATCTCACAAGCAGTGGAAAAAAATGTATCTGAAAGAAAGTTTGGCTCAAGACCCAAATAGGCTACTTCATCCCAAGAACATTTACATGTGAAAATGAAAGAAAAATAATAAATAAACACAAAATGGAAGAGCAATTTCCTAATGTTTCTGTGTTCATGATGGACAATGAGTGAAGCATTACCTTTGGACTCTGACACTTTAGTAATCAGTGTGTTTTACAAGGAAATGAAGCTAGCACGTTTAAAAGACAAAGCCAGGAATAGAGGATAGACCATACCAAGCAAACAGAGAGAGACTCCGTAATGGAAATAGTACAATTTTGGAGGCCACTCGGGATTGATTTTCATGATATCTAAAAACAAATGGAAAGAATTCAAATGATCATGAACTCGTTATTATCACTGAGAAGAGATAGTTCAGAAGACTGGTAACTGTGAACTTACTTAATTGTTTATTTTCTTACTAGTAGCCTTCTGAGAATGATAATTCATATGTAGCCCTATCTAATCTAAAACACATTTATTAAACACCAAGCTAAGATCAGGGGGCACAAAGTCATTTTAGTTGTTTTAAAATTGGACCATTGATGTCACTGGTACAGGGAACTTTCAATGAGAAAACTACAAAGACTGTGAAAAAACAATCATCATCCTCAGACAGGTTACATTATCCAGCATGAAAATAACAGAAACTTATAGTCTGGAATTACATTTACAAGGTTCAGTTGGGGGTGGGAGGGATTCTCATAAATCATTGTCTTTGATTCACATCTCCACCCAGAGTATAGACTAGACACATCAGAATTTGGTTCATTTGGCCCCTACCCGTGGGCCTCCCCTAGAGACATCATAATATTTCTGCTTTTAGGTTTCTACAGATGTGCATAAAAGGTCCTTAGTTTTCTAGCGTAAGCACTCAAGTTAATAATACCTATCAAATTCATGGCTGTCTTTATTCTACCATACAGAACATAAGGGACTTACAGGAGACCATGAGCACTAAAGGGCAATTCTCCTTCACTTCCTAGTAATTCCTGCTTTTTCCTTCCTCTTAGGAACCTATACCATCCTTCAGATATATAGCACCACTGTGGTTGAGACTCTCCAGAAAGAAAATGTGTGTAAGATCTAGAATAATATCCTATTACCCTTCAGTGAATTCCTCTATTCCACAAGAACCTAGAATTAGAGTACTGCCCTGAGATTTGGGACTATTCCAAGTATGGAATTTTTACTTAAGGTTGCTAAACTGTCAACTACCCCACTTCCAATTCCCACAAGAACCATGACAGCAGGGGAAGGAGCATAATGGCTCAGTCCCTTGCTACTCCTCTAGCTCTGGAACAACAAAAGAGATCTTCTCTCTAAAAGGCTCAGTTCAGGAGTTTTTAGTGTTCTACCATTACTTCAAATTGCTGTCATTTCTGGAATCCTTTCTTGAAGCTGAAGTATCGCCCCTTCAAAAACCCCTCTGGTCAGTCTTGTGTAAGATTAAGGGGTCTCACACACACACACACACGCACACACACACACACACACACACACACACACACACCACAGAGCTCAGCTTAGGTCGTGTTCTTTGATCTAGCCTACTGATCTATCTGCTCCTATGTATAATCCTTATTCCAACAGAGAAGTTTAGATCTTCAGTGGCCATTACAATTAACTGGTGTTGTGTTATCAATGGGTCTGTCTATAGTTTCTGTAGGGCATTATCCTCCAAACCAAATGAAAAACCCTGTCATTCATCCTTGTCAAGTTTCTGAGGCAACTCATTCCAAAACCATGAAGAGAATATTTAATAAACACTCCCAGAGCGTTGGATTTCAAATTGGAAAACTCGAGTTCAAATCCTGAGTTTAAAAGTGGCTCTGCAATTTTTTATCTCTGGGACCACAGGAAAGTAATCTGACCTCTCTTGACCTGAGTTTCCTCCTCTTAAAATGAGCCCAGATGACCTCTGAGGTCCTCCCAGGTCTGAACCTATGATACTAAGAGCCTATACACCCTTACAGAGATCTCAATAATTTTTACATACTTAACTAGAATGTCTTTGAAAAAAATAAAAGAAGGGAACAGGCAGATTTTTATATGTTTTTCTATAGTAAACAGCTTGAGAAAGAGAGAGAGAGAGAGAGAGAGAGAGAGAGAGAGAGAGAGAGAGAGAGAGAGAGAGAGAAAGTATACAGTCTGTCTGTGTGTCTTTTTTGTTTACTATACTAAAGTTCCACTTCAGTAAATAGGGCAAACAAGCTTAAAGCCTTTTCTCAATCAAAATATTTCCATGGACTTGTCGAGAAGATAAAGTCTCGAGTTTGAATTGTGGTCTATGGACTGTGGAGGAAAAAACTAAAAAAATCTATTGTTACAATGCAGTATTTTTTTTTACTTACTCAGATTATGGTTTAAAAAAAACCATGAGGGGCCACTCATCAAACACACTCTAAGCTTCATCTATTTGGGATTTCACTGTAGTTTCACAAATAACTAACCTTGTAAATGTTAGAAAACTGGCTATAGGACAAAGGGTTAAGTCACCTGTCTGTTAAGTGTATTGCCTGCAAATGTTATTAGAAAGGTGTACACCTTCCTTGTTTCATTCAGCACTAAGAGCTAATGCTGGACTTTCAGCCATGTTTCTGACTAATGAAGGAACCCAACGACCCATGCTCCTAGATCCAGTGATGTGTTGACAAATGGTCAACAACCAATGCTCTAGAAAAGCACAATGTACCTTAAAGTTCAGTCTATGTTATTAAAATTTTCTCCATCATTTTCTTAATTCTTGGCAAGCATTAAATCAAGCCCTAATTTATATTATTAATTGATTTTTTATTGGAGGGAGGACTGCAAGTTCACATGGCTAGTAAGTGTGTCAAGTGTCTGAGGTCAGATTTGAACTCAGTGCCTCCTGACTCCAGGGGTAGTGCTCTATTCACTGCACCACCTAGTTGCCCCTATTTGTTGATTTCTAAGTTGTAAATGCACACATTAAAAAAATTAACAATCGGCTTTTAGGAGCCAGATCAGACTGACTCCATCACACTCCTGCCTAAGTCCCTTTTTATTTTAATCTTTTTCTATCATTACAATAGGAAACTTATAAATTTCCCAATCAGCACTAAGCATAAATACAACAGTATCTACTTAGTGACATGATAATGTAATTTAAAGAGATCTTAGTTTATCAGGAGAATAGGTCTTGTTGTGGATTTAAATCTTATCAACAATTCATACTGCATCCATAACTAAGACAAGTCCACCAAGCTCTCCAAACCTCAATTTCCTCATATGTAAAATGGGAATAATCATATTTTGTGACCTGCTTCCATGATCTGTTGTGAAAAAAATACTTTTTATATATAGAAGATGTCCTAGATAGCTGTTCACATGCCATGGCCCCATAAGCTTGTGAACTCCTTGGGGCCAAAGATGATTTTTTTTTCTATTTCTTTGTATCCCCAGAATGGTCCACAATGCCTGGCACAGAGTACTTACTATATGTATGCTGACTGATTTACTGTTGATATCCCTACCTTAGCGCTGCATCTGTGTCCTTAATTTCAGAAAATTCATAAGCATTTCTTTATACCATGACACTAACATGCTCGGTTTCTCCATCTAATTCACTGAGAAATGTCATCTGTGTAACAATTTCCTCTACTGTGTTAATTTTTAAAATATGATACAGTTTGTCCCCAGGCAAGATATGGCCACAAATGTCAGTTAACCTGTGCCTGCAAAAATGATGGAATTTGTAATCCCATGGATGGAAACTGTACCTGTGGACTTGGCTGGACAGGCAAATACTGTGAGAAAGGTAAGTAGTCATTCTTGGCCCTTTACTAATTAGCTGGATTGACTTTAGATCATATAACCAATAGCCACTAAAACACAGAGTACAAAAATAATGACTTTGATAACAAGAATAGTTGGCATTCATATCCTACTTTCAAGTTTGCAAATAATTTCAAATACATTATCCCATTTGGTCCTCATTGGGTAATAGGGTCATGAATCCAGAGATAAAAAGGTTTGTATAGACCATGGAGTCCAGTATCCTCATTTTATGGATGAGACTCAGAAAGACCAGGTGCCTTGTCCAGAGTCATACGGCTAGTAGTGTCTGAGGCAGTACTGGAATGCAAGTTTTCCTGACTCAAAATCCATTGCTTTATTTACTGTATAATACCTCTCACAACAATCCCATGAAGTAGATATTATTATATCCAATTAAAAGAGTAAGAAATCAAGACTGAGGAGAGGAACAGTTTGTCCAAACTTGTTTAGATTGACCTTTCTTGACTCAGTCCAATGCTCTTTCAATCATACCATCTGACTGTATAGTTAGAAACAACAATATGGCACCAGGAAGGTGAAGGTCATCATAGTCCATTCAACAGAGTACTTCACTTGAAGTTTATCTGTCCTTAACTCAAATATCAGTTTTGTCACTGAATCGTATGAGTAGAACCAAGAGAATGTTGTATATAGATCATATAAAATATTGTTTTAAGAACAACTTTGAGTGACTAAGTCATTTTGACTTTTATAAATATCTAAATCAACTACAAAGGCGCTATGGAGATGGTTTTACATATACACACATATATGTATGTATATAGATGTGTATTTATGTCTACATATATACACACATGGATCTATATGTACAGACATATGTAGATACATAAATATGTACATAGATACATATTTGTGACTTATGGCAACCATCTGTAGGGTGGGGGAGGAAAAAAGGAAGAAACAAGTTACATGATAACTATTATATATTGAAAAGGAATAGTAAGTTGCACATGATAGACTGGTAGTTTTATGTGCAATCATCTTTTAAAATTCTACTATGTTATGTAAATGCTTGTATTATTTCTTAATTTCTGATAAAATAGCTCCAATTTTAAAAATGAATCATGATTTTGAATCTGCAGCTTGGATTAAAAGAATATACTTTAATCATGTTACTTTCATAGTACTACCAGATAATAGATTTAAAACTGCAAGAGTTCTTAGAGGTTAATTTGTCTAAGACTCTCATTTTATAGATGAGAAAATGAAGGTCTAGAAGAGTCTAGAAGTGTCTGAGCCCCAGTCTCTAGGTAGCAAGAGGCAGAGGGAGGTTTTGATTCTGTATCCTTTAACTCCAAATCTCAAGTTCCACGTTTTCCCTCACACTTGGCTTTCTTCCCTCTCTGTTTCTCTGTATATCATTGGAGTAAGCATAGTCAACTACCCCTAACCCCAGAGTTATTGTTAAGAAACTGGTAGAAATCAGAGTGGAAAGAGGACTCCTGGGTCCTAGTCCAAGCCCTGCTGTTTACCATATGTCTGTGGGCAAATCACCTAATCTGACTTGGTCTCAATTTCATGATCTGTAAAAGAAGAGAGTTAGTCCCAATCATTCATTCCACATATGATATTCTCTAATGTTTTCATGGTGCTTCTTTTCAATGCAGCCTTTACCACTGCTTGGGCTGGCAGAGTTGTGATTGTTGAATGGTTTCTGAGTAGGTAGGTGGGGAAAGGTGGCCACTAGGTGTGTTTTTTAAGTTGATGTGAAGTTATCCCAAGAGACTGTACAAATGGAAATGGGAATAAGATAACAAATAGCAAGAAAACATATTTGTCGTTGATAGAAGTAGACACAAGGGCAACTTCAGGACTCAGTCACCTGATGAGGAAATAGAAATGATGTCTGAGAAGGTCGCTGGGAGAACAACAATACTTGGAGAAGATGTCTATGGTCAAAACACAGTGTTAGATGTGTAACAACCCAAACCCCATTTGCATAACACTCATCATTGATAGAGACTGGTTACTAAAATGTTCTGCCTTTAGATTACAAAAATGTCATGAGGAGACAACGTAGAAGCAGCAAGGTCCCACAGCTCCCACACCACCACCCTAAACACGCATAAAATATGAGCCCAGACAAAGTCTAGGACTCTCAGACTCACAAAAATACAGAAAACACATCTCTTGCTAAAGGCAGCTCGGCAGCAGGGGCTCATTGATGGCCAGGAGTGGAGGCTGGCCCAGCCTGAAGCCAGGACTGCAGCCAGGCCTCAGGTGGTTGGAAGGAGCTGGGCTGAGCTGAGCCAAGCCCCACCACGCTGCAGCCAGTCTGCAGAGGAGAGGATCTACAGCCTCCAGCACCTCCACATCTGCCAAGGAGTGAGGAACAGGACGGGAGAGGGGCAACTCGGCTGGAGTAGAGACAGCCCCAGCCCAAAACCGCAGACGTGGCCAGGCCAGGCCCCAGGGTGGCCAGGAGGAGCAGAGCCTCCCAAGCCGCAGCTTGAGTCTACTTCAGAGAAGATCTAAAGTACCTGCCTGAGGGGATCTTAAAATCCCCCAAACCAGGGTCAGAGATGGTTAGTGAAAGTGAAACTTTGAAACTTAATTTGGGGGAGGAAAACCAGTTTGGCCAATCTACCCCCGGGGCAAGGGAGCAGTGGGGGAGGGGAACTGCTGGCGGCCCCCACTGGGCTGCTTCAGAGCCCCTGGTCTGCAGACTCC
>CM053600.1:185565234-185578842 GCA_028646575.1 Pseudocheirus occidentalis | reverse complement strand
TTCCCATTCTACAGAGTGTCCCCCTGGATTTTATGGCTTGGACTGTGCTCACCCTTGTGATTGCAGAAATGGAGCCAAGTGTGATGCTGAGAATGGCACATGCATCTGTCCTCCAGGTTACTATGGCAGCCAATGTGGAAAAGGTAGAGCCTGAGTGTATTTGAGTATTTACCAACCAGTCAGTCAAGAAACCTTAAGCACTCACCTTACATCAAGCACTATGTTAGACACTGGGAATGCAAAAAGCAAAAATATAAATAATCCCTGACCTCAAGGAACTTACATTCTACTGGTGGGAGAAATGTGTGTATACAAATATATTTAATATAGAATATATGTAATATTAATAAAATATAAATATTTAACCTGTATATTTAATGTATGTTTATATTTATGTATGTATATTTAATATAATATAAAACTTTAATATTACATTTCTATAACAATGTTAATAATGTTAACTATATTTAATAATTAATAAAATATAATGAAACAAATATTAGAAATTTAAATAATAAATATATTTAATATAAATATATTTGAAATGAATAAATAAAATGCATATATTTGAAATAAAAATAAGGCAGTTACATATGAAATAATTAGGAAGGGAGGATACTACCAGCTGGAAGATAAGGAAAAAATTAATGTAGAAGATGGTGCTTAAACTATACGTTAAAGAAGAGAAGGATTCTATGATGGGGAAGTAAGGTAGAAATACCGTCCAGGTCTAGGAGATGGCCCATGAACAAAATGCATTAATTTATACATGAAAGTTCTGTTTATTTATTAAATCTCTTCATCTGAAAATGAAAACAAAAACTTAAAGGACAAATATGTATGTAATGATTTTGGTTTTGCATGTACATACATATGTGTGCATATATACATGCAAATATATACATGTACATATTGTATATGTATGCTTTGTAATCATGACCTTGGTTCGTGTATGATATTATATTTTATTAATAATAATCAAATAGTTAGCATTATTAATATTGTAAAAATATATTAAATTTTATATTATATCAAAATACATATATAAATATGTACACAAACACACATTAAATATGCATATTAAATATTTATATCATATTAAATATATATTAAATATGTTTATAGAAAAACATTTATCCCACAAATAGAATATAAGCTCCTTGAGGTCAGGGATTATTTTTTTGCTTTTTGCATTCCTAATGGTTTGAGTCGGGTGTGGTTTAATGGATAGAGGCTCTGGGTGTAGAGCTTGCTCTTGATACACACAGTAGCCATGTGTCTCTGAAAAAACCCTTTAATCTCTCCAAGTCTCAAGAAATTCTTTAATAAGTAAAAATGGGAAGAGCGGCTAGGTGGCACTACAGCAGATAGAGCACTGGCCCTTGGCTCAGGAGGAGTGTGACCCTGAGCAAGTAACTTAACCCTAGTTGTCTAAAAAAAAAAAAAAAAAAAGGCAAAACAAAGGAGTTTCAACTCTGTATTGGTAAAATTGGCAGTTCCCATACCAGGAGTTCTCACATGATGAAATCACAAGTCTAACACACAAAAAAAATGTCTTCTGAAATGCTCTTACATGAAAAAATTCCCTTTTTCTGCCATTGGCAGGGTGCCCTTCTGGAACATTTGGAGACAGGTGCCAACAGCGTTGTGACTGTGACGGAGAGGGACCCTGCCATCCTGTCACTGGCAAATGTCTTTGCTCCCCTGGAAGAACAGGAGACAGATGTGATGTTGGTATGGCTAAGAGGCACTTTTTGTATGGTTCCATTCACATGAGGTGGTATTTGGCCCTCTTGCCAGGAGGAAAAGTGGAAGGCTGCCAGATGTTTTCATGGCAGAATCCCTTATTCAGGCCAATGTCACAATGATAAGAATACCTCAAATATCTCCAAGTCTTAGTTCACTGAATTGTGGGGTCCTTCCATAACCCCCTTGCGTAGGCACCCCAAAACAGAGCCTGGAAATGCTGGCATTATGTTGTTAACACAGGGGTATGGTGACAAAGAGCCTTTCTTACAGATCTTAAAATGTCATAGAATAATGAACTATTATTATTCTCATTGTCATTGGGATAGGGTGGCCAGAAGTCACAGGCTCAGGTTCCTTGACACTGACTAGGTAAAAAGCCCACTTGTAACCATTAAATGACAGCAGCGTGATACCATGCAAAGAACACTGAGTTTGAACTCGGAGGATTTGGGTTCAAGTTCCTGCTTTGCCACTTACCTCCTATGTGACCTTAAACAAATCGCTTCAACTTTTTAGGCCTCAGTTTCTTCTTATATAAAAAATGAGGCATTTGGACTAGATAGCCTTTAAGGCCCTTTCTAGCTCCAAACCTATGGATGATACTAAAAGATGATCTAAAGACAGATACTTTTCCCATAGAATGCAAACTTCCTTTTTGCCTGTATTCCCAGAGCCTAGACCAGTGCTCAGCTCCAGTATTAGGTCTCCAATAAATGTTTGTTGATTGATTGATTAATAAAGTATTGGTTTCCCTTATTTGGTCCCAGTTCCCAGATTCTCTTCAGAATTTGTGGGATTGTAGTACGTTTCTTTCCTCTTATTTTCTCCTTTCCAATAGCCACAGTGCTAAAGGCTGATATCTGTATGAGCTTATCCTAATACCTGAAAGGCAGTAAGAGGATGACATGCATACAGAGTCAATCTCAGAGCCAAGAAGACCTTGGTTCACTTCTAGCCTCTGACACTTAAAGGCTATGTGACCCTGGGCAAGTCACCTAACCTCTCAATGGCCCCAGAAGAGTGTCTGACTCTCTAACTTGCAGAGAAAGTACCAATCTCCATTGAGTAGACTGAGTTGCCTTATTGGGAATACCCTGTAATAATGGAATCACAGGTCTAGTACCATCTCATCTCATTTTGATATCATAAAGATGAAGTAAGTTGACAAGTCATAGAATCATAAATCTAGAGTAGAAAGGAACCTCAGAGACCATCCAGGCCAACCTTTTCATTGTACAGAGGGAGGTTAAGTGACCACTGGTAGTAAGTGTCCAAGGTAAAACTTGAACCCAGATCAATAGGTCACCATCGACCATTAGACATTCTGTGTATTCTAGACTGGAGGGCTGAGAAAGGCTTGCTATATCTAAACTTGGTTTTAGTAAAGCAAAGAAATAGACTGAGATTCTGCTTATGAGAGAATTGGTCTGCCAACCAGCTCCCTATCTCCCTACAAAAATGATCATAGGGTCAATGGTACTGGCAGCCCTTCTGTACATCCATGCCAGAATGAGTAGTCTCCTCTGGCTCCCACATTCTAATCAGTGTTCTTAACTTTTCTTCATTCCTTCCAAATTATGACACACACCAGCTTCTTCTCTTAGCTGCCCATGAGGTAGGACTAAGTCCAGAGTCTTTGGAGTTTGAGAGAAGGGGATGCCTGAACTTTGTCATATCCTCCAGGTTCTAAACATAATCACATTAAAGTCTCAAAAGTCTTTCTTCATGATACCCAAGGCCAGCATGGACTCAGTGTGAATATCTCCTTACAGTCAGAGTTTGCCCAAAGTACAATGGACCACCTCAGGGGGAAGTAGGTCCCCCTTTACTAGAGAACAGCCAGAAAAGTTTAGATGATGACCACTTGTTGGATATATTGTAAATCAGTTTCTTTTGGGAGCGAGCATTGCTCCCTATTGTCCCCCAGATCCCTTCCCTAACACTAAAATTAAGTGATTCAATGGAATAATTATTCTGAGTCAGAGACCTTGCAAATCATGAGACTTACTCAAGTACCAGACAAAGAAAAAGGAATGGTTTTCTCTTGTCTAATCCTATAGCTTTGAAATAGGTGCTAGAAAACAGAGAGGTTGTGTGCTTCAGTGGAAAGTCAGAACCCTCCAGACTCCCTCCCAAGTTAAACCTCCTAACTCCCTGGTCCCTCCAAGTTTGCAAGCAAAAGTTCCTGACTGGCCAGACCTCAGAAACCAAGTGTCCAGTACTGTCAGATAACAAAAAAGCCCCTTGCCCTGTCGTAAGCTCACTGGGGGCACCCTGGTCCACACAGACTTGTTACAAGGCCTGTTTTATTTGCATTTTTATTTTCAATTAGGCTCAGTTCATCTGTGATATTAACTGTGAGCAGCTGTGACTATGCAGGAGCTATAAAGATAAAAGACCTAATTTTAATTTGAACCCTGGTAAAGGATCCATTAAATGACCATAATGTTAATTCAAAAAAGAATATAATGAGTTTTTATTGGACTATTTTCCCCTACTTGGTAAATGAACATTTGCAGGCTTTCAAACAGATGTCTTAAATACATGTTGTTATTAACATGAAAATGTGGTATTCCAGAAATTAAAATCAGGTTCTGGATTGTAGAGGAGAGATCTTGCCTTGTAACATTAAAAAAATATATGGGAAAGTCTAAGGCCCCAGACCTAGCTGAAAAATTCCCCTCTTCCTTCCTCCCACCCCCTTCCTCCTATCCTCCCCCTCCTCCACAGCAGGGGTGGGTGTGTTGGCTTGAATTTGAAATGACACAGAAAAATATTTGGTATTTTTGCAATGGTTGATGTGGTTTAAAGAAAAGACTTCTGCCCTTGACCAAAGTTCCAGAGCAGCCTTTATAGGGCCTATGGCCCTCCTTACTCCCCAAGGTTATTTCTTCAGTTGGGAAAGGCTTAACGTGACTGTCTGACTGCTTTGGGAACAGTAATGCCAGGGACCAGTTAGGCACTCTTTCACCAGCTTATGCTGCACAAAAGGGCCACTCCACAGATGTTCCTTGAATCAAGTAGAAAGTGGTAGACAGAGTCCTTGAAATTTAGTCCAAGCACCTCAGTTCAAATCCTACCTTCACTTTCCATGGAAGCTTCTGGTCATTTCTCTTCTCCTGGCCTCAGTCTCTTCATCTATGAAAATGAAAGGATTGGACTAGATGACCAGTTTTAGATCCATGACCATGGTGTCATACATCCCATTTTCAAATCTATGCACCCATGACCCTACATATTTCCAGGATCCTGTTTACATGGTGTTTCTTAATATAACTACCATGTTTATGGGGCCAGGAGGAAGAACACCCAATCCAACTGTGCCAGATGTTGAAGTACCTCTCAGGGTCACAAAGACAAAAACAATTACAAAACTTTCCCTGACTCAAAGAACTTCCATTTTCCAAGGTCATAGTAGTTCATATTGACATGAGAAATAGCTGAGAAGTTGGATTACTGGCCAGCATTCCAATAGTCGCTACCTGCTTGGGGTCTCTTGAAAGGAGGCCCCCAGGATGTATGGAAGTAGACTTCTGTGGGTCTCTTGGCAAACTTGCATGTTGCATAATGGAAAGAACTCTGGCCTCATTGGATTCCTAGGTAGGAGTCTAGGGAACCATGGCCAGCTCATTTAAGCCCTCTGGAGCTAAGTGACCTCCTTTGTCACGCTAGATGGTTTTTAAGGCTATTCCAGTGCCAAATGCCACTAGTAACTTCTTCATCTTTGTCTGACACCCACATCCAAGTCTTAGACATCTTTCTATTTTTTCCCCTCAAATTAATAATCATACATATTCCACTCACTTTGAATGTCTGCTCAGATAGGACAGATGCCTAGCTACCTACATCCTCCAAGGCCTCGCACCTTAGATGAAGTATGATTTTCAAAATGATCACAGTAATTAAGGCTAGGATTTGTGTAATGCTTTGAAATTTACAAAATGCTTTAGATAATTATCTCATTACACCTTAACAGCAAATTTGGGCGGTGGGTACTATCATTTTTTCTGTTTTTTTACAGAAAAGGAAACACACAGATTGATAATGAAATTTCTAGTGACTGCTAACATATTAATTTGGATACTAACCGTGCTGCAGAAATGAACTTGGTTTTCACAGGGGTCTTTTTTTCAGAACCAAGTCCAGTTCATAAAATATATTATGCACAATGAATAACTATTACTAAACTGAAGTTAAATGCCTTAATCACAAGACTAATAAATATCTGAGGCTGAATTTGAACTCAGGTCTTCCTTTCTCCAGATCCAGCTCTGTACCCATCATGCCTCAGGCTAGACAAGCTAGATCATTTTCTCTGTTTAAGATGAGGAAATGCAGCAGTCATGAATACAAAGTCTTACACTTGGGTCCAAAATAATTGACTTCAGAACTATACAGTGTGAGAAAAATGGTCAGCCAGCAGATTATCTGAAAGAGGTCAGAGGTGGGACTGGGGGAAATAGTAGACCCCAAGCTCACCATGAGTCAGTGATGGGAAGAGATAGTCAACAAAAAGCCGATGTGATCTCGAGTCACATCAAGAGAGGAAGAGTCTAATCTAAAGGAAGCGATCTTCCCTCTGGATGTTGCCCCATCAGATCCCAACTCGAACCCTAGGTTTGGTTCTGGACACCAAAGTTTAGGAAGGACACAGGTGAATTGGAGAGTCTGGAGAAGAGCAATCAGACTGATGAAGGGCCTTGGAGCCTCCAAGAAGACCAGTTGAAGGAACTGAGAATGATTCTACTGGAGAAGAGGAGAGTCAGTGGGAACAAGAGAACTGTGTTCAGTTAAGGGCTGTCCTACAGAGGAAGGTGGATCCCTAGAAGGCATAATCAGAACCAATATGAGAGAAATACAAGAGGTAAATTAAGGCAAAATGTTAGGGAAAACTTGCTGGCCATGATTTACCAATCAAGAACAAAATGGGTGACTTTATAAGAAATTTCTTCCTTACCCTAATTGGAGGTCTTTCAGCAAAGGAAGGATGCTTCCTTGCTGGGTGTGACCTGTAGGTCAGAGATTACTCTTGGCTGGAAAGCTGCCAATGTACCTTTGAGATCCCAGAACCCCAGGCCACAAAGTTTTGTTAGTAAGGCAGCCCCTTCTTTGCTTCTTGTGGGTTAGGAATCTCGCCCATCTCCACAACACCGGGAAACCAAACCTGTCAATATACTGCTACGGTATCACCACCACAGCCAGAGCCACTGGGAACCTTCAGTTCCTTCAGCTGGGGCAAACTCCCCAGGCTGTGGGGAAATAGAGGGGCCTCCTTTATTGTTGTTCCTCCCATTGACCCAGTGCCTGGTGTCTTGTATCCTATATCTGATAGTCAAACATGTAATTCAGTCCATTTCAAATAACTCTATAAAAACTCAATTGGACCACATGAAAAGCCTAGGAGTCTAGTGGAGGGAATGTGTCTGAGGAGCTAAACTTTGTGGGGATCTGTGGGTTCTTAGAAAAATTTAAGGGGAAAGTTAAACCATGGGCTGTTTGATTCTTCATCCATGGATTTTAGCACTTCAAGGATCTGTGATTTCTCCAGGCATGGGGACGCTTCCCACCAAACTCTCTTGATCTCAGTAGATAGCCTTCGAGAGCAGCTTTGGGCAGAGCTTCATTCATTCTGGGGCCTTGGCCAAGCTGGTCCTCAGAGAACTCCCATGGGGTCTGTCTGTCTATCTCCAGGACTGTTCTAAAGGTTTTCCAGCTCAGGCAGACCTGCCTGACTCTACTGTCCACAGGTCAAGTCTTTCAACTCCAGAGTCACCTTCACGTCATGATGAAAAACCCAGAGGTGACCAGGATTGTGGCTAGAAGGCACCCTGGAGGTCATTTTGTCCAGCCCTCACTTTACCAATGAACAAACTGAGGGTGAAGGTCACAGAGGGCAAGAGATAGAATTCAAACCCAGGTCGAATGCTTCTAAATCCCACACCAGTGGAGATCTGGAAAATAACCACGATCTTGTGTTGTCATGTCAAAGTACCTAATGTCTTCTTCCAAGGCCCAGGCCAGGTGCTATATCCTGCCTGTTAATCTCCTATGCCCACCATGCCCACCCCATCAGCCAAGCATTTTCCATCTTTCTTCTGCTTTTCTGAGAGCACCATGGATCTATCCAAAACTTCTATTGCTATTATACTCATCTGGGACATCAAGAGGCATCATGGGGTAGTGAATCTCTAGCTGGCCTTAGAGGCAAGGGACAAGTTCCCTTATGCAGACTGCATGACTCTGGGCAAGTCACTTACCCCCTCAGTGTTCTAGACCCCTAATGTCAAACTCACATAGATATGGGTTCCACTAACCTGTAGCCAAGGCTGCCTCTGGGCTGCACACAGCTTTTAAATGTAATATTATCTCTGTTTTATTATACATCCATGTATTTTGTCAGATATTCACCAATTTGATTTTAATCTGGGTCAGCGGTGCTTAGGAATGTCAGAGGCCACAGAGATGGCCTCAACAACTTTCTGAGATCAGAAGTAGCAGAGAAGGGGCATTGGATGAAGGAGTGTCTTCATGGGGCCTCTCTGAGACACCAGATCAAATCGCTCTGTCTCTTCTTCTTTCTTCCACCCTCCTCCCAACCTCAACGAGGCATTTTCTCTCTCCTCCATTCAAATTAACTTTATTTTCTTCTCTGTGTGCACACTGTGGGGGAAGGGAGGGGGAGATGATTTTATAACATTGCATTGCATCAGACCTGTGATTTCATTACTACAGAGAACTCTCAAATAAGGAAATTTCCTCTATCAATGTAGATCAGCACTTTTTCTTAAGAGTGGTCTGAGGAAAGCAGGCTAGGTGACACGTTGAATTGAGCACTGGCCCTGGAGTCAAGAGGACCTGAGTTCAAATCCAACCTCAGATACTTACTGGCTGTGTGACTCTGGACAAATCACTTAACCTCAATTGGAAATCCATGTTCCCACCTCTGAGACCTACTGTTGATGGGATCATGGCAAAATCCCATGACCTTTTACTATGCCAAACATCTCTCTAAGATGATAAAATTCATAGAAAGTGCCAACCTACTTTGGTAAAGGGAGATTTCTCACTCAAGACCTCCCTCTGTTAATGTAACCTAGGTCCAATCTGTATCCGTTCAATATTCTACATACTTATAAATATAAATATGGTCTCCACAGCAGAATATAAGCTTCTTTAGAACTTCATTTTTTGTCCCTCCGTTTCCTAGTACAGAGCCTCCAACATAAGAGGTTTGTATTAAATGCTTATCAAGTAATCATCTCACAATTGCCCAGTTTTCCAAATCTCCTCCATGTGACTTTTCTGCTGTGATAGGCAGGAACATCTAAGTATGTTTCCTTAAAATAAAAGCTGTTCTCTTGTCTTCTCCTTCCTTCCTTTTCCCCCTGGTCTCCTGGATTTTCTTAGCCCCTTCTCTTTTCCCATCAAACTAATCCTTTTCATTATATAACATTCCAGGGCAGGAAGAAGATACCACGTGGTTAACCGGCTGACTTTATGAGTCTATCATTATCTTACTGAGAGCCAAGAAGCAATAATAAAAATCAATGTGAATCCTAAAAAATGTATCTTGTAAAGTCCTGCTCCATTTGTTTTCCCTTTTCCCTTTACAGAATGCAGAGCAGATAGGTACGGGCCCAATTGCTCTCTGCAGTGCCAATGCTCCCAAGGATCCCAATGCAACCCTCAGAATGGGAAATGTGCATGCCCCTTGCAGAGGACGGGACCAACCTGTGAAGAAAGAGATTCAGAGAAGAAACAGCAGCCCAGCATGAACAGAAGCCCAGTTGTTTAACTCATCCTAAGCTGTAAAACAATCTAACCTACAAAGTCCACCAGTCTCTCCTAGCAGGGAAGAAAGAATCAAACCCAGACTCTGGGAACTTGTCCTTATCTTGACTTTTTGATGCTACACATACACACACACACACACACACACACACACACACACACACACATTCCTTTTCTTTCTTCCCTTACCTCAACTTCTCAAATTCCTACAGAATATAATCCAGAATATATTTTCCCAAGTTCCCAACACTAGCAACATCAATGAATAAATGAACTTTGTGTGTGTGTGTGTGTGTATGTGTGTGTACATATATGTACATGTGTATGTGTGTATATACACATATATGTATATTACATATATGTTTACAAACATAATTTAAATTTGGAAATAGGCTCCTTTATTTAATCTGGCGATTCTGCTTCCTTGTTAATATTTTTCTGAGTGCTCTTATACTCATCCCTTGGCCTTTCTTTTGTGGGGTGAGCTGAGTGTTTATCCTTCTGAAGAATGGGCCAGAAAGATGGCATGAACATTTGCTAGGAACCATCCAAATGTCTAGCTAATCATAATTAGCAAGCAGAAGAGAAATAGGTCACGGACAGAGGGAATCTTAGAGGTCATTTGTGCCAATCACCTTTTTCGAACATGAGGAAACTCAGTCCCAGAGTTTAAATGACTTGCTTTATAATCACATGTATGATAAGTAGAAGAGCCAGGATTGCGTGGTTGGAAAAAAATGGTGCTATGAACTGAGCATGATTTGGGGACGTCCGTTGTTTTCATTTCTCTTCTTTGGGGAAATTGTTCTTGTTTTTTATTTTAATTTGATGAAGGTGTTTGCCCCTAGTTCTATTGTTGACGTTTTGGGATTTACACTAGGCTATCATGCACAGATATATAGGATGAATCTAATGGGCCTCTCATATAAGATGAATTAACTTTATTAGGCCAGAGTCTAAGAGGTGATATTGGCACTTATAATAACCCTTTGTTTATTAAAAATATTTAGAAAACATTCATTGTTGTCATAGCCCTTAACATAAAACAATCTCCAAAGTCTTTTTTTTCTTCTACATAACATTTTGGAGAAAGATAGGGAAGAAAGGAGAGAGACAGAGAGAGAGAGACAGAGACAGAGAGACAGTGAGAAAAAGACAGAGAGAGAGGAGGAGGGGAGGAGAAGAGGAAAAGGGGAGGGGGAGGGGAGGGGAGGGGAAGGGAGGGGGGAGGAGGCGGAGAGAGAAAAGGAGGGAGGGAAGAAAAAATGAATTTATGAAGTAAGAAAAGCTAGAAAAATAAGAAGAAATAAAAAGAAAGCAAAGTGTAGATTACATCAAAAAGTATTCACACTTGGCTAGTGAGAAACTAAGATGCTAACAGACCACTATAAAACTGACTGACTCTAGTGAGTGGAAATTTTGTTTTCATGAGATAATCAAGGAATTTCCCAATGAAACCCTAATGTTCCCTATGAATTTCCGTAGGCTCATAGTTTTAGACTTCAGAGGGGCCTTACAGCTTACCTAACCCTACTCTCTCATTTTACAGGGAAGAAAACTGGCTCAAAAGGCTAAATGTCGAAGCCACCCAGTCGGCAAGTGGCAAAAGGGATTTGAACCAAGGTTGTGTGTGCGCATGTGTGTGTAGGTGTGTGTATGTGTACAGAAAGAGAGAGAGAACAGGAAGGCATGTTAGAGGTCATCTAATCCAAATCATATCATTTTACAGTGATTTGCCTGGGATCTGCAGGCCCTTAAGAAATGTTTGATAATACCTGCCCAGGGTTACACAGCTAGAAAATATCAGAAGCAGGATCTGAGTGGACTCCATGGCTATTGCCCTTTCCACTCTACCATGTTGCTTCCATCTTCTGACTCCAAATCCAGACTCTTTTAAATTAAGTTATACAGCAAATTGGCCAGTTCATTCCGTTATTTTGTTTGTGTTTTGCCAATAACTTTCAAAACAACTTTATGAACTCTGCAGAAATGAATTTAATAGAGCCAGCCATCACTGTTGACTCATCCTGGATCCTTCAACATATGTTTTCAGACCTCAACAAGACAAGTATTGAAACAAGAGCAAGGGGTTCTTGACATGAGTTCTGTGGATAGATTTCAGAGGGTCCATAACATTTGAGGTGAAAAAAATACATTTTTATTTTAACTAATCTCTGACTGAATTTAACACTTCCTTCAATTGTTTATAAAAAGAATCCAGAGAAAGGGTTCCTAAGCTTCACTAGACTGCCAAAAGAAAGTTCATTATGCACAGAAAAGTTAACTTTTTCCCCCATGAGGTTATTTATTCCTTAGCATCAGTAGAGTAATGTTCTATTATAATATGTTTGAAACTAGAGGGTGATCTTCTTGTCAATAGAGATTATTTCTGTACTTGTACCCAGCACCCTATTAGTTGTAGGAACATAGTAGGAACTTTGCTAAATGCTTGTTAATTGATTTAGCATGAGAAACGTTGGGTGTGGGTGGGATAGAATATAGAAAGAGTAGCTTTTGGCCATGCCTTTCATGATTATGAGTCAATATCACCAACTTAGCCTTCCCTTGGGAGAAGGGGGTGGTGTGGGGGTGGAAATGATTAACAATACAACAAGAAAGCCAAGTTTTCCCAGAAAGCCTGTTTTCAATATTCAATCAACCCATTGCAGATATAAATTTGGTCTTCAAATTTGTGTGGGTGACAAAGGCCTTCTGGGCTTTGACCCTGCATGTTTTTGTCAGGACCAATGAAAAAGCTCTATGTCTTCCATTCTGTTTCACCTAGAATCCTACGTAATGCAAGCTGGTAGGGAAGATTCAGCAGGCTCTCAAGGATGTGCCCAAAACTTGGAGATAGGAAACCCAAGTTCACTTCCTTGTTGTGTGACCGTAGTCTAATTATTCAACATTTCTCAGTCTCAGTTTCCTCCCCTACAAAATAGGCAGCATGATGCCTACCTCAAAGGGTCATTGTGAAGATCAAATAAAACAGTGGGAAAATATACTTGTCAGGGATTATTAAAAATATTATTTAGCAACAAGTCTATTTCAAAAAGAAGGATTCCTTACCATGTTGAATGAATTGAGATTGAGAAGAAAAGTACTTTCAGGGCTGAGCCAAGATGGCAGCATAGAAGGAGGAAAGCTCTGCAGCTCCCACATGGCCACCTCAAATACCCATAAAATATGACTCTAAACAAATTTTAGGGCTTCAGAACTCAGAAAATTACAGAAAACACATCTCTCGCTGAAGGCAGCTCAACAGGTGGGGCTCATCACAAAAGGCTGGGAGCCAAAACCAGGCCAGCCTGAAACTACGGATTGGCCCCAGGGAAGTCAGGGGAAGCTGCAGCTGGAGCCTCCAGGAGAGCAGATCAGTGGCAGCTGTGGCAGTTTCCAGAATTATCAAGCCATAAGAAACAAGAACTAAGTGAAAGGTCAGTGGAACTCGGCTAAATTTGAGGGAGAAAAGTGGTCTGGTTTAACTGCCTCCAGGGCAAGGAAGTGGCAGAAGCAGTGACCCTGCTTCCCAGCTCCTGGCCTGCAGGCTGCAGGGGGGCCAAGCTAACATTCAGAGGCTAAGTGCTCTTGAATTGAGGGGCCTGGATCTGGATTACAGTCTTGGGTGGTGGTCCTGGGGTGCATTTTCAGTGAGCCAAAGCTGGTGGGGGCTGCATTGGCCTCCTAATAGCTCCAGCAGCTATGAAAATCCCAGAGATTTGGGAAAGAGCTTTCCCCCCTGGAAGCAGAGTTCCACAGAGCTAAAAAGTCTAGTAATTGACTGGCAACATGACCAGACAAAAGAAACAAAGAACAGCAATCAAACTTTAGATTCCTTTTTTGTAAACAAAGAGGATCAAAGCATGGAATGGAAGGAAGAAAACAGCCAGAACTCCCACACCAGAAGCTTCCAAGAAATATGTAGACTGCCTACAAGCCATAGAAGAGCTTAAGAATGATTTTGAAAGCCAAATGAGAGAAGTGGAGGAACAATTGGGAAGAGAAATGAGAATGATGCAAGAAAATCATAAAAAGAAGTCAACAACCTGACTGAAGAAAATAACACCT
>CM053600.1:185531021-185564734 GCA_028646575.1 Pseudocheirus occidentalis | reverse complement strand
TTTTTTTGGAGGAGGGAAGGTGGGGCAATTGGGGTTAAGTGACTTGCCCAAGGTCACAGGGCTAGTTTGTGTCAAGTGTCTGAATCCAGATTTGAACTCAGGTCTTCCTGACTCCAGGGACAGTACTCTATTCACTGCACCACATAACCACCCCAGCTTTTTTCTTTCGAAAAATAATATCAAGAAATAACTCATCAACTTTAACTATAGGAGTATGGGGGGGAGGGGAAACATAAAAAACTTTGAGCTATATATTTCTACATATTCATTGATAGGTTCGTTTGCTTCTCTGCTAATCATCTAGTTAGTGCAAGGAGAACCTAGCACGGTGCCTAAAACAAAAAAAAGCATTTAATAAATTTTTGCTCAATTGATAAAGTATCAAAATACACATAAATGTCAGCACTTGTTAACATTACTCCACTAATTCAATATTATGAAAAATAATTAAATTAATGCATTTAGTATAGTATATTTCATATGTTATCCTATTTAGAATACACATTTTGGCAAACCGATATATTTAATATGTCCTTTTATATGTAGGACATATTGTAAACATACAGACATCAGTTACTTTCTAGGACATTTGTAACACAAGGGCCATGTTTAACCCTTCAGAGTAACAGCTAGCTGCCCTGGTCTTTGTAAATTTTCCATTTGGACATTAAGATTCCCACATGAAGCAAATGAATGACTTGGTTAGATAATTCTTAGAGAAACTGAAAATCATTCTGAATCATTAGTACAAATGATGGCTCTTCAATTAGAAAGACATTAGAAAGTAGGAAACTGATTAGCATGTGGATGTTTCACTCAGGATTCCCAGAAACCTGGCATTCAAATACAGAAAGAGCCCAGTAAGGAGGTGAGAAAGCATTGACTACTCTTTACATTTTAGAAATTTGGTAGAGATTTCAGTTAAAATCACTTGTTTCGATCCATTACAGGCAACACTAAGGGCACTCAACATTTTGAAGATTTTTGATTATCCTTTTATTTGGGGAGCATAATGTTCTAGACCTGTAATTTCATTGGTAGAGAAAATGTCCAGTAAGGAAACTCCCTTTGCCAGATCCATACCAACACAGCAATTTGTGGTCTTTATAGAGATTCCCCAGGCAGTATAGGAGGTTAAGTGGTTTTACCATAGCTAGTATGTATTAGAGACAACACTTGAATTCAGGTCTGCTGGACTTCCATATGAGCTTTCCCTCTATCTCTCCAGGCTGCCTCTAATAAGTGGCCCTAAGAAGACTATGAGTGGGATTCATTCCCACTCACCCCACGGTTATTCACATTTGATGTTTCCAAATAAGAAATACACATCTAGGGGAATAAAATCTAGGAAACATAGAGCCAAACATTATGAGTGTTTTGTTCAAGTTACCAAGCTTTGTTTGATCCTCATAACAAACTAGTGAGAATGATAGTGTGGAAATTTAGACAGTTTTTTAGATAACAGAATCAAGACCCCTGGAAATTAAATGAATGATTAGACCAAGGTCACACAGCTGTAATCATCAAGCAAAGATATGGGGGCTAGGTGTTCTTATTCCCAGCTCAGATTTCTTTCTCCTCTTCATTCTACCCCAGAGATGGACAGTTTGTGGGACCCCGTTGGATGTGTCTCATTCATATCTAATGATAAAGAGGAGCTATTTAAATTATTCCTCTCCAGTTCTCCACTAGGCACATTGCTTAAATATTTGAGAAACCAAAAAGTTAAGCCTATTAGCATTTCTACAATTATTTGTATCCTTCTCAATTCCCCCTAAATCTGCTTAACAAATTTCTTTGTAAATGCTACCAAATAGAGAGAATCGTAAAAGGCATTATGGGAAACAGCTTCATTCATAGAAGCATTGGGGGACCAAAACAAAACTGGCCCATCCAAAGAAGTGGGAAATCCTGAATTCTGTCCTCTAGTCACCTGCTGTAACTTTTCTCTCTGTCTCTGTCTCTGTCTCTGTCTCTCTTCCTCTCTATGTCTCTCTCTGTCGCTGTCTCTGTCTCTGTCTGTCTCTGTCTCTCCTACCCCCCCCATATATGTGTGTGTATGTGTGTGTATGTGTGCCCTCCAGCAAGAGCCTCAACAGACACACTAATGGAGGAAACCTGAGATTAACCAGCTGAAAGGTTATTTAAAACTACCCATTGAGTTTTGAATGTACCTGATTTAATGACCTAAGATCATGAAATCATATAATCCTGCAAATCCACCCCTCTCATTTTGCAATTGAGGAAATAACTGTTAACTGCTTAACATATGTGTCCAAAGTGAAAGCTTTTTAGCCTTAAATGATGACAAATTAGTCCCATTTGCTCCATACAAAAGTTCGTATTTTAATAGCTGCTGTAATTTAACTCAATTTAATAATCACAATTCATGCTTTAAATATTTCGGTTTGCACATGTGTGTATACACACATACATACATATATATGTATAAAATATATATTACTCAAGGTATTTGGATTTCATTAAGTGATTTCTTCTATATCAATATTTCAAGGTTATCATTTTCATTTTATTCAGCTCCTTAGAATGTATACAGCAAATATCAACCTGAATAAAAGGATGTGGAAGAAAATTATTTCATTTAGTTCAATTGGACAAACATCTATTAAGTGTCAATTATCTGACAAGTAGTCAGAAATAGTAATGGATCGAATGCTTGGCTTGGGGTTCCTGTTGTTCAGTCTGGCCCCAGGTCTTCCTGACTCCAGGTTCTACTCCAATTCTGCCTTTGACTACTACTAGTTGTGTGACTATGCCTTAAGCAGCATCCTAGGGCTTATGGACTAGGTTAAGACAGGTTGAAATTTGTGTTGGTGAAGGGAATTCCTTTGTTGAGAACTACCTACAGTGAAAAAAGTCCCAGATCCTCGCTGTTTGTTCAGGGCACTACCCCACACTCAAGTAAGAGAAAGACAAAAATGAAGTAGTTACTGCCTTCCAAGTGGTTATAGTCTACTGGAGTGTAACTGATGTGTAACTATGTGAAATACATATATATGTATGTATCGTTGTTCTATTTTGGCCTTTTCTTTGGAATAAGTCCATAGCTCATTTGGTCCACAGACAAAATAATGACTTTAGTGCCACGTTGGCATCAGGATTTCTGGGTAAGGAGCCATGGGGGTGGAGAGAAGGAAGAAATCCCCTTTCTCCCATCACATGTCCACATCCCTCATTCTGTTCTAATATAGCACTGATATGTTGGATGTTCACAAAGTATTCTTGCAAGGTACTTCATAAGAAAATGATTATATTGCAAGACGAGTAATTATTCCCAGAATTTATGTGATGATGTATTTCTGGTTTTCTACTTAATCTACTAAACAAATCAGTCGTTTTCCCATGCAAGTAATATAAAATGTCTGGTGGTTTGCTTGTGTTGACCTATCCTTGGCTTATCTGAGCCTTACCTGCCTCCTGCCTTTCTATATGTAAGTTCACATAATCCAGCAATTCCCTGAATATACATGATCCACCAACATAACAGTGAGTTAATGATGAGTTTCTAGTACTTGAAGGACTTTTCCCATTCAAAAGACATGTACACATCAGCACATTCTTCATCTATTACTAGAAAGACAGCACTTTTGGACTAAGCAAGGGTTTATTTACAAATTCCTATCTTCCAGACACCTCTGTTTCTTATTTTATTGTTTCCTCTGGATACCCCAAAACTAGAGCATCTTTCTTAAGTCAGAACTTCTGAAAATCCCAGCAGCAACATCAGTTGATCTCTTGAAAGACACTCAGTTTCATTTCAGGACAAAGTTTTTCATGGAACTTTAGTCTGCAATTTATACGTATACTATAAACCTAGTAAATAATTGTGTATTTATATTTAAACCAATTAGTGTAATTGGGAGATGTGACATAAATGGTGCTCTTCTAAAACGAAACTGAAGGAAGAATTGTGATTACATGCTGGCAAATGAGGATGGTATATTTTCATTAAAAATTAATATATAACTTGAGGCTATAATTGCTTATTTAAATACCTAAGTCATATCAAAGATTGAGGGTACCCATAGAATGCTAAACAGCAGGCTAGAATCCTCTCTTCTTTTTGAGATTAATAAAAAAAATCCAACTCAAGGTCCTTTTCTAATTAAATCTTATGGATTTCAATGTAGCTATGGTTGTTAATTGATTGTTAATACATTACACATTGTTTCAGGAGCCTACTTTCAAGTAGTAAAGAGAGAATTGGATGCAGAGTCTGGAGAATTGTTTTTTGTTCCAGCAGCTTATTCTTACTGGCTGTGTGACCCTGGGGAGGGGATTTGGTCCCCTTGAAATTTCAGTTTCCCCATCCATAAAATAGAATTAATACTTCCCTATCTATCTGGGATGACTGCTATAATTAAAATGCATTGTAAAGTTTGACATTCTCTACAAATGGCATTATCATCGTCGTCGTTACCCATTAGCGTGGCTCCCCAACCCCTTTGGAAATGACATCATCTGTATAGGTTTGCTCACGTCACTACTTGTGAGTCCCTTCTGTCTAATCATCTATTTCCTGTGGATCAGTGTCCTCACTTACAATGATTTTTCCTCAGACTATTGATATAAGAAAGCTAAGATTAAAATGTCTTTGAAAACAAACCTCACAAATTATTTCAAACAGATACACACATACTTGGTATTCGTATATAGAAAAAAAATCATTCCATTTATTTACAGGCATGCCTTATTCAAAGTAAATTTGTTACACCAGACTTTTAATTGGTTAAATTAATAAGAGGGGAGGAATTGTTTTAGGTAACCTAAAATCCATCCTTTTGAGCAATTTTTAAGCTGGAATACAACTCTGCATGGCCCTACTACAGATGATATTGCCAATAACCATACAGAAAGGAAGGGAGCACTGGATGATGGGCTGAGATTCGTAGGGTTCTTTAGAGCCATGAATTCTAGTACTAGAAAGAGGCCTTAGAGATGATCTTCTCCAACATTCTCATTTTACAGATGAACAGACTGAGGTCCAGAAAGGGTAATTGACCTGTGTGCTAGCTGAATAGCAGCAGAACCAAGAGAAAGACGTGGCTTCCTGACTCACAGTGCTGTTCAGCACCCTATCACCTCTCCTTGGCATGAGAAAAGTGTTCATTTCTGGAAGGGGCAGGTCTATGGGAGAATGGCCAAAAACAAGAGAGAGGACTTATACTTTAGAAGATATTATATGTGTTTCAAAAACTACAAGGGACAAAGTAACTCCCAGGGACAGGGGGTGTGGTCTCCCACTATAGTTGAGCTCCTAGTATATCTCAGAATTTTCCCCATCGGGACCCTTTCTCACAAAAGAAGTTTTCAGTTTTTAGATGAGAGGGTATTTTGTTTTGCTTTATCTTGCTTTCCATTCAACTAAACAAACACATAATAAGCGTGGACTATATGGCAGGCACTGTCCTAGGTGCTAGAGATTAAAAAACCAAAAAATAAGTTACCTTTGACCTCAAGGAGTGTACATTTCACTGGAGGGATACAACATATGCAGAAGTATGTAAAACAACCTATATACACATTAATTTCAAGAAGGAACGTGGATTGTCAGGCATGGCATCCATCTTCCCCATCTTTGGTAAGGCTAACTCTTCCACACCAGCATTATCATGACAAATAAGTTACTGAACCTAATTGCACGCCATTGACCACAGGTGTAAAGAATAAAAGTCTTAATTGCATCCTGCTCATGGAATGGCCTTGCCTTCCTTCCAGGGAAAACAATTTAAATGTGTAAAGTGTTCCATTTTTCCTTGTTCTAAGCTTTTCTTTATAAACATCTGAGATTTTAGCCTATAAGCTTTTACAGTATTTTCGCTAAATATCATTTTGATTAGCAACAGATTTCCATTTTCCTTGATACTGATTAACACAGTGGCATAGCTTTCCAGCCACACAAGCATAGTACTCATATTTTTTTTAAGTCCCTATTAAGGTACCAAGGAAGCCACAGTGGTTGCTTAATAAGAAGCTTTAGCCAACATTGGCTTTTGATCTCATTTTGCCATCAGTATGAATAGATTGATGGGAGACCAAAATTAATGCTCCTAGTCACTGTATGGCTGATTAGCCAAAGGGATTTTCTTTTTATCAATTCATCCAGTGAAGCAAAATTGTAAAAATTCTAATGAAACTGAAGCAATATCTGTGATGTAAGAATATCCTCATCCATGCTTTCATCTTTCAGTCATTACCTGTAAAAAAATACATTCTTACCCATAAGTTTTAATGCAAGCATTTATAATGCCCCCAAAGTCATCTGAAACTTTGCCTAATATTGTAATTCTATTCACACAATGTTTGCATTATTAAAAAATACTGGTGCTAATTTCTAATGAACACTTTAAACATATGCTAACTTTGTGCCTATTCATAACTGTGTGGGGTATTAATTTCTATAATTTAGAGTTATAGGTAACAATAATGTTATATCATCTACACATGGGAAAAAATGTTCAAGATGGATGGAAATCACTTTAAGTATATGTGAGCTTTATTAAACAAACTAATCCTAGGTTTTTATCCAAAGAATTTGATCAGTACAAGACCAAAAACTGTAACATATTTGTTTCTCCATTTGGACTGTTTGGTAATCTTAGATTTAGAATTGGGGGACAGCTCAGAAGCATGAAGCAGAAAGTCTACATTTTACAGATGAAGAAATGTAAGCCAAAGGATTCATTCAAGGTCATACAGAAGCAAAGGTGGGATTTGAATCCTAACTTCTCTAAGTCTAGAACCAATGTGGTTCCCATTGCACCATACTGATGGTCAGTTGGAAAAGTTTTCCCTTACCCTCCACTTCCTAAGTAGTTCCACCCCATCACCCCAATATCATAATTTCTTTTTTTCTGTGCTCATTTGAATTCTCTGCTAAAATTGTCCCATTTTTGTTGTTGTCCCCTCATTTTTCAGTCATGTCCAACTCTCCATGACCCCACTTGGGATTTTCCTGGCAAGAATACTGTAGTGGTTTACCATCTCCTTCTCACTTTATAGATGAGGAACTAAGACAAAAGGGGTTAAATGACTTGCCCAGGGTCACACAGCTAGTGTGTGAGGTCAAATCTGAGGTCAGATTTGAACTCATGAAGATGAATCTTCCTGACGGCAGGCCTGGGGCTCTGTCCACTGGGCCACCTGGTTGCCCTATATCTTAATTTATAACAGAAGTTGCAGGGCTGCAAATAACCTTAGAGATCATATAACTCCGTCCTCTCATTTTACAGATAAAGACACTTGGGTTAAGAGAAGTTCAATGACTTGCTTAAGGTCATGGTGTCAGAGCTGGTACAAAAACCCACATCTCTTGTTTCTACTCAAACTATCCTGTCTCTGTGACTCTTTAGCCACAATGGACAAGAATAAGACAGAACTTCTCATCTACCTTTATGATCCACCTTTATTCTGAAGAGCACAAAGTCTAACATAAAGATTAATTCAGGACACAGGGAATCCTGGAATACTCAAAGAGATGTGTGATCTCATTGAATAGACATTCCCTCTCATGTCACTGATCATAACCATCCCTGCCTGCCTGCCCATCCTGATTAAGTCATGTGTAGACTGTCATGAGCTCTTCCTGGAAGTTCCATTTTATGTGCTGGAGACCTTCAGGCTTCCTCTTGACACCTGGAGGGTACAGGTAGAAGATTCTGACTGTGAGCTTGAGATGGCTCACCATTGCTGCGTGACCACCCATCTTCTCTTCCCAGATCCTGCTTTTCTCTCCACCACCCCCCCCCAACACAAACACATCTAATGCTGTCCCTTCGTTCTGCTTTGGCTAATATTTCTCTTTGTCTGCATTGAACCCCATCTCCATTATCTGTTGGTTGTGTTTTCTTCCTCTAGGGCTCAGCTAATGGTCCAGGGCACCTTTCTGGACGTTTCCCATTGAATCCGTCAGACCATCCAGGCTGACCTCTCCTGTGTCAGAAGCTAGGCAGCATTGTAGATTAAGCGCTAAACCTGATGTTAGTAAGGCCTGAATCAAATCCTGCCTCACATACTTAGTAGCTGTGTAACTATGTACAAATAAACTACATACAGGATAAACTTTAAAAATAACTCAGAGAGGGAAGGCACCAGAATTAAGATGGATTGAGAAAGATGTCATGTAGAGGTAGCATTTAAACTGGGAGGGGAAGATGAGGAAGGAGGGGGTTCCAGGAATGGAGGGCAGCCAGAAATGTTGCCTGGAGTTGGGAGATGGGGCATCTTATGAGAACATAAGGAGGCCAGTGTCATTGGTCTGAAGAGTAGGGGGCAGGGAAAAGGCACGTATAAAATATAAGAAGACTGGAAAGGTGATGGGTGAGTGGGGGTGATCATGTAGGACCTTGAATGGCACAAAGAGGAGTTTATAATTGTTGATTTTTTTAATTGTTGACTTTTAAAATATATAATCCTAAAATTCTTTCCCTGTAGACTTCTCATCCTTTTAGAGACTCTGTAGGCTTCTGGTTTAACTTTCAAACACCTCCCTCCCCTTATGGCCATCATCATTCTGAGCTTGCAGCAGCCAAATGAACATGTGTGGACAGGAGATGCCAAATAATGTAATTCTATTGAAAGTCACATGTAACTTTTCCCTGGCACGAGAGGATCCTGCTAGCCCACCATATACACTTAATTCAAAAAATGCAGCCTAAGGAAAATGCAGGAGCCATCTGCCAGGCAAAATAGCTATAAAAGGGAGGAATCACATTTTTAATGAATCCATCGAGAGTAACTTGTGTTATTTTTTAATGTCAGGGCAAATAAACTCTGGTGCAGGGGCTGGGAGGGGATGCTGGACGCTTTTTAATTTATTGCCAGGTTGAGGCCAAATCCCAGTTTTACCTAATGAGAACCTTCCCCAAAGGGGGCTGATTAGACAGTACAAGCAGGCTTACTGGCCTTACCAGTCCAAAGAGTTGGCTCCAATTTTAATGGAGCAGAATAGAGCCTCAGCTATATTTTAACTCAGCATTTCTCTCTGACCCTATTCCATGAAAATCATTGCATGACTTGGCTGGCTGTTCTATGTTGTTTCGGAACATGCCCAGGGTGGGAGTAACAAAAGTTCTGGACGTTGGGACTACAGTCAGGAAGGGTGTTGAAGAGACAGAAACACCTGTTAACTTTCTACCAAGCCATACCTTGCACCCACTTCTCAGGAGCCCAGGTCTAGGGCAAGTCTTCCTTTCTACCAGTGTCCCTTTCTTCGTTTTGTTTATTTGTTTGGGTGTTTTTGATTGGTTTGCTTGGGTTTGATTTGTTTTATGCCAAGAAGAACAAAGTCTTCTGTGTCTTCCCTGTGATCATGTTGGTGGGGATGATTCAAGGTATGGAAACTCCCTCCACCAATGTAAATGAGAGGCTCATCATAGACTGAGAGCTAGACATGACTATTGATTAGATGCTATCTGGTCCAATTGAGACCAAGGAAAGTTAAGAGACTGACTTGCCCAAAGTGACAAAGGTGACAAATAATTTAACAAAGATTCCAAGTCAGGTCTTCTGACTCCAAACTCTTTCTACTGCATAACACATATAGTCTTCTAGAGAGTTTCTTAGGTTTCTGAAAATTGTCATGGGTCACACAATTGATAAGTATTAAAGGCAAGACTTGAATCCCAGTTTTCCCAACTCTAGGACCAGCCCTCTATCTTACATTCTGCTTCTCAGAATTAATAATAATAGTCCCTCTAAAATTGGATGTAAAGTAACTATATTCCACATTGATGAGGAAATGAAATAGAATACACTAGGAGAGTAAATCAAGATAATAACAATAATTCATTTTTATTAAGTAGCCATTATTTCATTTCTCCTCTTCACTGCACTGCACTGCAGAGCAGTAGTGTCCAGCTCAAATGAAAATGGTCCATCAAACCATATATAAGGATCCCTATATAGTAACATTATCTATATTCCATTGTATTTTTATTTACTTTGTTCAGTATTTCTCAATTACATTATAATCTGATTCAACCTGCCCTGCAGAGTATTGTATATGAGATGCCCTTGGGCTACATGTCTGACATTTCTGCCCTAGGGAACTGTCTGGAGTGGGAGATAAAACACGGGGCTCAGAGGCTAGTCTATTCCTACTTCTCTTAATGAGCTGGAATGACAACTCAACTGTTGGCCAGCTCAGTCTCTCTGTCCTTTGATTGTGTCATCTATAAAGTACAGATAATAACAATACCTGCCCTACCAGCCATAAAGAGGTTGTAATGAGATCATGTATATTAAATAATATTGATCTCAACCTCAACACGCCTAAATGAGAGTTCATTACCCCCAACCCACTTCTCTTTCTAATTTCTTGGTTTCCATCCTGTAAATCAACATTCTTTATCCAGGTCCTTGTACACCTTATCCTGATCCCATATCCAATCAGTGGCCAAGTCTTATTAATTTATTTTCTATAAAATCATTCCCATCTCTCACCTTTTATCAACACAGTCCCTAGTTCAAGCCCTTTTCACCACTGGCCTGGACTATTCCAGTAGCCTCCTAATAGTTGCACAATTGATATTCCTAAATCTCAGCCATCACAATGATATTAGGATGTCATGAAGAAAAAAACAGCAAATAGACCAGTTTACCTGGGACAGAGAATGCATGAGAATCATGTGACCAGACTGGAAATGTAGGCTCTAGTCAGGTTGTGAAATGTCAAGGGGACAAGTAGGAACCACCAAGGCATTTATAGTGTCACGGTCAGTCTATGCTTTCCCAGGCAGCCACATTCCTAATGACATGACTTCTGGGGTGCAGGAAGGAGAGTCTGCCTGCCTTATCTCTCCCTACTCCAGTCCATCCTCCACTCATCTACTAAAGCAATCTTCCTAAAGCTCGGGTTGCCTCCATCACCCCCTATTTAATCAATGCCAGTGGCTTCCTATAACTTCCAGGATCAAACATAAAACCCTCTCTTTGGTCTTTGAAGCTTTTCATGGGTTTTAAGGAGGTCAGCCCAAACTGGTCTCTCTCTGCTTTTCCAGTCCTCTTATACCTTATTCTCCTCCACGTAGTCTGTGATCTAATGACGCTGCCCTTGCTATTTCTGACCCAATGTACTCTGTGTCCTGATTCTGGCTATTCTGACCAACTGTCCCCTATACCTAGAAATCTCTCCCTTCTCACCTCTGTCTCCTACTATCCCTGACTTTCTTCAGGTCCCAGCTAAAATTTCACCCTCCAAGAGAAGCTTTCCCATTCCTCCCTAACTTTATTGCCTTCCCTCCAGTGCTAAATCCAATTTATCTTGTCTGTCTGTTGTTTACCCATGATTGTTTGCATGTCAGCTGCCCCGTCAGACACTGAGAGCTGGGACTTGTTTTTGCCTGGTATGTAGTAGGTGCCTAATAAATGTTTGTTCACTTCACTTGGCCTGTTCAGTTGATTTGAATCTTTGGTCTTCTTCTTCCTCAAATATAATGCTATTCAACTATGTTTTTCAGTACTAGGAGAGGAGCAAGGCTGATAGTTCAATGATTGTCACTCAGGAAGCAGTTTGACAAAGGCCTTCATCCTGTATTGCTGGTGGGAAATGACCCTGGAAAAATGGAGGAATGAGAGAGATGCTAGACTGTAGCCCTCTATGTCCTCACATTCAGCCCTTTGCCTAACTCCAAACTCCACAGAACAAATCTCCTTAATAAAAGGATTTATTCTTTAAAACTTGGCCTCAATCAAAAGACTACTTGAGCACCTAGAAGGCCACATGTGGTCTCCAGGCTGCAGGTTTCCCCAACCCTGGACTAGATCATGAGATCCAGGATATGTGGCTTGTGAACAGAATGACTTAGCCAGAGTTGGAGGAAGACCTTTAAAGTTGCCATTGAGTCATATTAGCTGTGAGACCCTGGAAGAGTCAGGTTTCCTCTTTCAGATTCCATGTTTTGCTCTGTAAAATGGACATTAAAATAGTACCTGCCTTCCCAGAGTTATGAGGATTAAGTGAGGTAGTGTTTGTAAAAGTGATTTACAAATCTTCAAACACTATTACTTCTAGGTATAAGAATTATTATTATTAGTTTTCACCATCAACCAAAAAAGTACGTATCAAGCACATTATACTGTGCTAGGCATTGTGTAAATACAAACCTGCATTCCTTGGAGAAGGGTACAACACACACACACACACACATATAACTATTTACAAAATCAGATCCAAAAGAATTAATCCAACAGCCCTGCTTTTACAGAAAAGGGAGTGGAGACCCAGAGAACATACATGACTTGCCCCCAAATCACGTGGTTAATAAGTAATAAGGCCAATACCTGAATCTTGGATATCATAAAATAGCTTTGGGGTTCTTTCCCCTATGCCATGTTGCTATAGGTGTTCATAGGCTAAGATGGCAATCCCTCCACCCCTTAGTAAGTGGTTTTTATGAATGGTTGTAACCAAACACATTTATGTTCAGGGTCCAAACTTCTGGTGATGATGGTCCCCTCTGATCTCCACTAGACTCACCATCAGTCGATAGGCCTGGCCTGTGCTTGAGGTCTTTCAAGCTTGGTGAGAGCTACTATAGTTTATGGACTACACTGAACCAGAGTTTTTGTCACGTAAGTGAGTCAATTAAGTTAAAAATTTAGTGGCTAAAAACTATTGTCCCTTTAGACACAGTGTTTAAACGTAACATTTTGTACTCACGGTAGGTAATTTCTTGAGCAGGGACAGACCAATTGCAGGATATTTATGAAGAAGGCAGATTCAAATAAGTTTCCTCTATCTATAGGTACCTTTAATCAGTGCTTCCAAAGGTTCCCCTGATCACACCTGCTTCTGATGTTGCACGACTCTTTCAAATCTCTCAGTCAACATGAGAAGGAAAATTGCAGTGATTCTGGACACTTGCCAGCTCATTGAAAACTCCTTGGGACAATAGAAAGACCAATGTTTTATTTTGAAGATTAGTTCAATCTGAGATCTTGGCTCATTGCTGACTCAGTCCAACTTCTTGGAAAGACACCTCTTCACCAGATAAAGACATTCATATACTCTCTTTACAAAAAGCTTTTCATCTTTGTATTCTTGGGAAGACAAATTGAGTGGCCATTAGCAAGAGTTCAATCTCCTTTTGTTTGGAGGTGTGTCTCCAGTGAAAAGAACTGAGTGAAGGTGAGCCAGCCCAGGCCTTGGTAACCATGACTACTCTGAGCCTAAGATTGAAAAGGGTTTGTTTCTATTTTGAAAGTTATAGTACAATTCCTTGATGTCCAGTTATGGACACTTTCTTTATCATGGGGTCTGTAGTTATGCCCAACTAGTCTGTTTACCTACTTATCTTCAAAGGATGGCTGTGCTTAATTAATACTTAAATATTAACCTTGAAGATGTGTCCTGACAAAAAGGCTGACTGAAGAATGGGCTGGAGAATAGCAAGGTAATGAACAAAGAGTAAGAACCAGTTCATGGGGGAAGGGAACATGCCACAGTAAGAGTTTCAGAATAAGCCAACTTCTGTTGGACCAGAAAACTCTATAAATGACTTTCCATTCTATTATGAAGATGCTTCAACTAAGGTAAGAGGAAAACTAGAACTTTAACATAGGTGAACAAGTGAGGAACTTGCCTGAGACATACTAAATTGAGGTGCACACAAAAATTTGTAAAAATACATATCTGCTTTCCAAAACATTCTGGACTATTAGCATGGGGGAAGGCCAATATTGTTCTTCCACTGGGCATAAAAGAAGTTCATCACAGTTCATGAGAAAACAGAAATAGCATGAGAAGCAATTAATCAATAAATCTAGAAGCCTCTACCAAGCACTTACTATATAGCAAGCACAGCACTAAGTTCTGGAGGTGCAAAGAAAAAGCAGAAACAGTCCCTGTCCCTAAAAAACTTACTTTCTTATGGGAAAGTCAATATAAGCATATACAGGTGATCTTTAAATATATATGGGTCATTCAACTGAAAAACATGTTAAAAATAATTAATAGAGAAATAAAAATTAACAAAGCCCTCTGGTATCATGTCATTCTACTAAAAATTGGCCACAGTGGTAAGTGATGGAAACAATCCAGACTAGAGGGAGCTAGGGGATAATGGGTATGCTAATTCACTGCCAGGAGAGCTGCAAATTGGGCCAACTATATTTTTGGGAGAAAAATTAGAATTATTTGGGACAAGTTGCCAAAAGGTTTATATCCTTTTATTAAGATCTCACTGGGTGTAAAGGCCAAGGGAATCCATGAACATAGGGGAAACTCAAGTTCCCAGTACAATGAAAATTCTTTGACAAGACTATTAGGCTTTTCATCTGTGTCCCCAGTGCCCAGCACCATGCTTGGCAATAACAACTTTTGGGACAGGAGTTGTTCCACGTTTGTCTTTGTATCATTAACACCTAGAATAGCTACTTTGTACACACTAGGTGCACAATACATCCTTTTTGAATCATTGAATTAGCAGATACTTGCTGAATTGAATTAAATCCAATTGGATGACAAGAAAGGAACCAGATGTGCAAAAACATTTGTAACAGCACCAAAAGCTAGAATTATGGGTTGAAACATGGGAAGAACATATAGGAAAAAAGAGCAAAGAAAGAACAGAGAACAGGCATACAATGGCTACCATGATGGAGAGGAAGAAAATGGTAAATGGCAACATAACTCAGGTGAAATTAAATGGACAATATTGTTAAATCATTTCTAGTCATGTCTGACTCTTCGTGACCCCATCTGAGGTTTTCTTGGAGAAGATACTGGGCTGGGTTGCCATTTTCTTCTCCAGCTCATTTTATAGATGAGGAAACTGAGGCAAGCAGGGTTAAGTGAGCTGTCCAGAGTTACAACTGATAAATATCTGAGGCCAGATTCCAACTCAGGAAGAGGAGCTTGCCTGACTTCAGGTCCAGTACTCTATCCCCTGGGTCACCTAGCTGCCCCTTAGTGGACAATGGAGACCCCAAACAGTAAAGTTAGAACAGAAATCCTCCTTCGTCTTAACTTCTAGCAGAAATCTTATCTTCTTGTTAATTAATGATAAACTTTGGCGGGAGGTAGAGAGGGAAAAAGGATATGGTTGCAACAGTACAGTCCCTTTTAGGTGGTTTTGTTCAACTGCTCATTATAGGATACCATTATAGAAACGCGAGCCTGTTTGTTGGGAAGTAACAGATGTGCCTAAACCAAATGTATCGATACAAAGCCAACTACATGGACCCTAGCCTTTGCAGAAAATCATTCTCATAGGGCTCAGTATCTTATTTCCTGCCCAGAGCTAACCCCTGGAATGTTTCATGTATTGATGATATTGAAGGAGGATGTGCTCTTGTAACCAGGCTGTCACCACATATGGGGAAATTGCTGCCTCTGATTTTTGGTTCCGCTCTAACAAATTCCTGACCACCGCACCATTTTGTTTAGAACAGGCCATTGTAAACCACTATGCCTAGGGCGGACATATTGTTTTATGGTTATTACCGTGAGGTTTTGTGAGGAAGGAAAACTCTGGCATGAGTCATTACGTTATTATAGATTATAGATGTCACACTGGAAGACACACTGGAGACCATCTAGTCCAAATGCATCATTTGACAGATAAAGAAACCGATCCAGAGAGGTTGAATGAGCTTATCTGAGGTCATACAGGTAGTAATTGGCAGAACCAGGATTCAAACCTGGTTCCTCTGGCCTCAAACACTCCTTCCAAAGTGTCCCAATGCAGTGCACTTTCATTTCCCTAACAGTAGACCTAAGTGGGATGGACTGCCTCCTGAGATAATGTTTTATGCCACAACAGAAGGTTTGAACTGGGACCTGGATAAACACATTTTAGGGATTCTTACTGAGTCATAGATTGGACTAAAGGTGACCTCCAACTCAGGCATTCTCTGATTCTACAATTCCTGTGCACAACATCCCCAACACAGACCAGAACACAGAACTCAGCTCGTAAGATATTAACTGGAGCCTCTCCTATCTGGTCCAAGCTGTCTCTAAAATGTCCTTGGCTTGCTAACCTCTCCAGATGGTCATGGGACATTAGCTGAACTCCAGGTTCACTCCAGGATAAATTGGCAAAAAATTCTGTGATGTCATATTATATACCATATAACATTGTGTTTATGACATATTAAGGATGTCTGTGGCCAAGATAATAAGACAATAACCACCTACAAAGTTAGTTCATGGATTCCAGGAAGGGAGCTCACATTACTTGTGATCTCAGGAAAGTTACCTAGCTGTAACTTACTGATGTTATCTCAAAGTGTACAGTAAAGGCATGAGCCAACCTGTGACATTTGTCCTGCTCCTGGGGCATGTCACAACCCAGACTCTGGATCTATTGTCTGAGCTGTCCTTTGCCCTCTGTTCTTGGAGGGAGTACATTCCTTTATATGTGTTACAAAGTCAAAAAGATTATCAGGAAATTTTCATGAATTTGCCAATTTAAGGTAGGCTCTTTGTGCCTCTGTAAACCAAACAGCAGAGTCAGATAAGAATACGTCTGGGTTGGAAGATTGGTTTTGGTGCTTAGGGATCACATACATGACTTCTTCAGTCACTCTGGTTATTTTCATTGTTATGCCTCCCACCTTCACCTTCAGTCCCTCTGGGGAAAGGGGCTGAGTCTGTCCTGTTTGCCTCATTATTTGTAAGAATGTAATTTAATCCTCTTTCTACCGAAGTGTTAGAAAATATAGTATCCAGTCTCACTCACACATAGCAATTCACCATGTTTATGGGCCAGCATTGTGAATTTGGATCAGAATCCACTCAAAATTATAACTCATGAGCCCCTATCGATGTGTTTCTCTTATAAGGGTAGGAAAGACATTATGTTGAAAAGAGAAAAATATATTATAAGTGAATATAAGTAAACAGCATGGAAAGATAAGTGACAAGAATTTTTTTTTCTTTACATACCATTCTCCTACAGGTAGGGGAAAGCTAGTTTCAGAGAACACACAGGACCAAGTGTAAGATATATGTATAGGTCATAGTATCGTAAGATAGTCTTAAACTCACATAATTAAATTAGTGTTGAAGCCAAGATTACACTCCAGGAGTTCCAACTATTCTTCTAAGACCTTTTCATTTAAATCACTCTGTTCTTTCCCCATGGACCAAGACATGTGGAGATATTTCCAAATGAAGTCCTAAAAGGATACTGACTTCCAGTTCTTTGGTCAGAGATAGGGAAAGTGATCGAGGTAAGAGCAACAGGATTAGATAAAGGATCAGAAGGTATTTAAAGGAGAATTAAGAGTTGGCAATGCCTCAAAATCAACAAAATGACTATTTTTGAAGGTTGCTAGGTGGTTTAGGTGTCAGAAAGAACTGAGTTCAAATCCAACCCTAAACACTTAAGTGTGTAGCCCTGGACAAGTCATTTAACCTCTGTTTGGCTCAGTTTTCTCATCTGTAAAATAGGAGTAATGATAGTGCCTACCTCTGAGGGTTATTGTGAGGATAAAATGAGACGTATGAAATGGTCTTTGAAAACTTTAAAGTATTATATAGTGCTAAAGTACTATTTTACTACTCATTTTCCTTAAATTGGAATGGAAGACCCCTTTTAGCTATCAAACATTTCCATAGGTTTTCATCCTGGAAGACAGCTTAGATGGTGGAATCATTAGGTACAGCCTGAGACCTGAAAAGGATCCTGAGGCTTGCCTAGTCCAATCCCCTCAACAAATGGTACAGAAACTGAGGCCCAGAAATGGGACAGGACTCACAGGGGGTAAGTCATAGGGTCAGAATCTGAATCCAAGTTTTCTGAGCCTCGATTCAGTGTTCATTCTAATATACCCCCATTGCCTATTTTCATAATATCAGGTTCAAAACTTCCATCTGTGTTTTTCAAACTCTACTAGCAAACAACCTCACTGATCTCAACGTCCTTCCTCTTTCATGGTTCAGTGACTGTTGTCTCTTGCCACGAAGTCATTTGACTCTGCCCTTCTAAATTAAAAAAAAATAAAGTACAATAAATAGTGCTAACTAGCCAACCTGAAAGCAGGCAGGAGAGCAAAGCTCTAGATGGGAGGGCTCAAAGTGCTTTGTTTTTTCCTTTTGCTGTGGGGTAGATCCCTCACTGCCATTCTCCTTCAGTGGTGCAGGGGATCAGGAAAAGGGGGGGGAAGGAAAAGGAGGAAGGGAAGAAGAAAGGAAAAAAGGAAGAGGAGGGGAGGAGGATCAGGAGAGGGGAAAGAGAAGAAAAAGGAAGACAAGAGAAAGAAAGAAGAATGGAGGAGGAGAGGAGAGATAAGGAGAGAGGGAGAGAGAGACAGAGAGAGACAGAGACAGAGAGACAGAGAGAGACAGAGACAGAGAGAGAGACAGAGAGACAGAGAGACAGAGACAGAGACAGAGAGACAGAGACAGAGAGACAGAGAGAGACAGAGAGAGCTGAGGAGGAGGGAGGAGAGAAATAAACCAACCAATGCAGAGTCAGAGATGGAGGAAGAGAAAGAAAGATAAAGGAGAAGGAGGGAGGGGGAGAAAGAAAGTCAGAGACAGAAACGAGAAAGACAAAGTGAAACAGAGACAGATAGGAGAATGAGAAAGGGAAAGGAGAGGAGAAGGGCAGAGAGAGATGAGGAAATATTGACAAATCAGAAAGTCTAAGTTGGAAAATCAATCAGGAGAAGTCATCAGGGCCCACCTGCGGCCAGGAATCCCCTCACAGTAGATCCAGCAGGTCCAGAAGCCCAATAAGTGAGAATTCCCCACACACCACCATCACCCCTACGGGATCATCACCAAGTACTTAAATGGGGCTTAACACACACCCCCTTGGTTGATCATCCCAACAAGGCCCTGAGGCAGGCACTCTAGGCAGGATTGTCATCCTCATTTGCAGATGAAGAGATGGAGGTTCAGGAAGCCTAAATGACTTAGCTTCTTGTCCCATAGCTACAAAGTGTGAGAGGTAGGATTTGAACCCAGACCCCAACTCCAGGTTCAGGGCCCTTTTTAGGAAATTGTGCTCTCTCTTACTAAATTGGGGGTGAGAATTCTGCTTTGGGTCAGCTCTGCTCACTGGGAAGTTTGTTTTTTGTTCTTGTTCATATTTTTGTTTTTCTGACATCACTGCATCTTCTACCCTTGTCGTACCTCAGTTCTGCCTGTGGGACCAAGAAGGTTCAAATGGAGGAAGCTGGTGGCACAGTGGATAGAATGATGCTGGCCTGCAGTCAGGAAGACCTCAGTTCAAATCCAGCCTCAGACTCTTCCTAGCTGGTTGACCGTGGGAAAGTCACTTTACCTCCTGTCTGCCTCAATGTCCTCAAATGTAAATGGAGACAAAAATAGCATGCACTTCACAGGGCCATTTGGGGATCAACTCTCTTGGGGATTTGGGGATTAGCTCATGTTTGTAAAGTCCTTAGCACAATGTCTGGCCCATGGGAAGACCTTAATAAATATTTCTCCTCTTTCTCCTCTGTCACATGCTAGTCCTTGGCACACATGAAAGCAATGATCACCTCTCTCTTCAGTCTTTTCTTCTCCAGTCTAAACTTTCTCTGCCTTCACTATGAAGACCCTCCTATAACATGGCATAGAGTCCCTTCTCCTTGCCGATGGTGCCCCCTCTGAACCCTTTTCAACGTCCTTCCCGAGACATGGTACCCAAAGTGAAACCCAGTATTTCAGATGAGATCTGGCCAAGTCAGAGAACAGTGGGACTTCCACTCCCTCCCTGTAGGAAGTAGGCTTCTATAAGGCAGCCTAAGATAGAAGAAGTAAATAAGCAATTAAACAAATAAAGAAATGCTCTATAAGCTTTGACAAGCTTTCAAGAGGAATATTTGTTTCCAGGCTTTGAAAATGAGCCATAAGCTAAAAATTCTGTCTCTGCTGTTTACATGTAATAAATCCTAGCTGATTCCTCCTGCTAGGAACCCTTTCCCCACCACACACACAATGGCAGTGTTTGCAACTATCACTTTTTAGCTGGTAACTATTATTCCTACTTAACAGCCACACAGTCGCACTGAGGCAGTAGCAATATTTTGATATCTCTCTCTCTCTCTCTCTCTCTCTCTCTCTCTCTCTCTCTCTCTCTCTCTCTCTCTGTCTCCTCTCTCTTATTCTCTCTCTCTCTCTCTCTCTCTTTCTCTCTCTCTCTCTCTCTCATTTCTCTATTGGTGTTGGTTTGTTTATTGAATATCTAAGTTTATTGTGTCCTACCCCACCCAAGTTCCCCCCTTGGTTTATAAGTCACAATATATAATCAATCTTCAAATCATTTATACTATTCCAAGACATACCAAAAGGACACCTCCAACAATTCTGGAAAACCACTGTAATTTCCTTAAAGACGTAGGCTATTTCCTTTTTGTCTCTGTATTCTTAGGACTTTGCACGGTGCTTGGCTAGGCTAAGTAAGGACTTAATAAATGGTGAATGGCTCAAAGACCCTGATATCAGAGCAGGTGTCTAAGTGCAGGCAGATCCCGTCCCATACTCTTAATTATCTTCAGGAGTTTTTAACCTGAGGTCTATGCACTTTTTAAATATATGTTGAGCTGTATTTCAGTATAATTAGTTTCCTTAACAATCCTGTGCATTTTACCTCCTCATCTCAGTCTTCTAGCTTTCCCAGCTTCCTTCCAAGTCTTAACTAAAATTCCACATAATCCAGGAATCCTTCCCCAAGTTCCCCAAATTCTGGTGCCTTCTCTTATTTCCTGTGTATAACTTATTTGTACCTATGTGGTTCTTTTCTCCCCACTAAATTGTGTGCTCCTTGGAGGGACTGTCTTCTGCCTCCTGTGAGTTTTGAATTGTCGTATTAAAAGGAATCCATTGACATAAGAGTTATCCTGGGAATAGTCCAAAAACTGGGCAAAAGACAAGAGACCTGGGTTTTCATCTGAAAATCTCACATGGCAAGGGGAGGCAGGTCTGGGTGGGGGGGGTCTCCTTTTTCTCACTTATAAAATGTTGGGATGGGGAACCTTTAAATCTCCCTTCTTGTTTTAGCTCTCTGAGAGAGAGACAGAGAGACAGAGACAGAGAGAGGAGAGACAGAGACACAGAGAGAGACAGACAGAAAGACAGAGACAGAGAGAGAATGAGACAAAGAGAGACAGACAGAGAGACAGACAGAGAGAGAGAGTTGAGTTAGATGGTTTCTCAGAGCCCTTGTAGCTCTGAAATGATGATGTCTTTAGAATTACCCAATTTTTGGAATCCTTAACTGAATGTCCAGGCTCCTTTCCCTAGGAAGCCAATACCTACTAGTAGTAATACCTACTCTATACTAGGCACTGTGCTAAGCATTTAATAAATATTGCCTGATTTGATCCTTACAACAACCCTGGGAGGTAGGTGGTATTATTAGTTTGCAGTTGAGGAAACTGAGGCAAACACGGTGAAATGACATGTCCAGGGTCACACAGCTAGTAAGTGTCTGAGTCTGGATTTGAACTTGTATCTCCTGACACTCTAAACACAGTGCTGTCCTAGCTGTCCTTAAATTAACCTAACTCACTCTAGCCCACAATGCTTTTATCTCTTCAGAAATCAGAGCTTGCATTCAATTATTTGGCACATTAGTATCTTTTATTGTTCTTTGACTCGCATGTCATGATTTAACTTTTCAAACATTTATGGCTTGTCTCCACCACTCGGTTTTCAGCATCTTGAGGGCAGGGGCCATGGGCCCTCAATAAATGTTGATTGATTGGTTGAAAATCACTTCCTGGGGATCCCCAGTGAGTTGGGTCCCCTTCCCCCCTTCCCACAACTGCTATGCAGCCTTTTGATTTATATGAAATTCCTGTCCCTGGCTGTGGTCAGATGTTGAATTTATGTCTGACAAGGAAACCATCGACTTTGGCAACCCTGCAATGATAGTGTGATATGTGATTCATTTGGGGGAGAAGAGAGGTTTCCATTCAGACCTCGCATGTTTATGTCTCACACTTTTAAAGTCTATAGAAACACATGAGCGAGCAGGTAGATCCAAGCACAGAAGCCCCTAATTGTATCCCCAGATATGACAGAGTTGATACCTTGTGACATGTTATCTATAGTCCCAGCTTGAATGTCTAAAATGAATAAATGGAATTGAAGATGGGTTTTTAAGAAACCTTGTGTGATGGAGGGAGAAAGATGAGGGTGAGGCCCAGGGGATGCTTCAAAGGGACTTTGCATGGCCACAGATATGTCGAACCCACACAAGGGGCACCCAGTCCCGTAACTAGTCGATTGCATGACTGCCATGGCTTGAAGTAGGAACTACGGAGCGGCATCCTTCTCTGATGAAGTCATGAATGTCAAAGGGGTATTCTTACAAATATCTTAGAAGAGTTACTTAATTTTCCTGAGATTGGATGGCCTCTTGGGTCACTTTCAGTTTTATATCTATGAACCTATTCGACAATAGAGTGTGGTTTTATTTTAGAGATTGAGAAATTGAGTCTAAAGAGTTAAAGTGATTTTCCCAACATCCTGGCAAAGTCAAGATTTAAACCCAAATCTTCTGACGCCAGGTAAATAAGTCTTTTTAAGGCATTGTGATTTCAGCAGAAGTTTATTGGACTAAGCTCAATGAGTCAAGAATGTGATTTAGAAACAAACAAAAAGAGACCTAGTGTGACCTTGGGTTACATTAGTAGATGCAGAACTTTCAGGAGCAAGTTATTGCTCCATAGTGTTATGGTCAGACAAAATCTGGAGTCATGTCTTCAGTTTGGGAAGATACTATTTAGGAAGTTCATTGACACGTAGCTGAGTTTCTTAAAAAAGGGCCACCTAAATACAGAAAGACTTTGATATCTACATAATGCAGCAGTTAGAACTCTGGGTCCAGAGTCAGAAACCCTGAGTTCAAATCCTGCCTCAGATACTTCTTAGCTTGTGAGATGCTGGGCAAGTTACTTGATTTCTGTCTGCCTTCATTTCCTTATCTGTAAGATAGGCATGATAACTTCCAGGACTAATTAACTTCTAGGACCAAAGTGAGATAGTAAATTATCAAATGAGATTGCAAAATGCTTTGTCAACTTTAAAATATTATGCAAATACAAGCTATTATCATTATGGAGTCCAGAATATATGAATACATGCATATGCACATATACATACACATACATATATACACGTTGAAGAAATTGGAGATGTTTACCTTGGAGAAATGAAGACTCTAGGGAAACAGGTAAGCCATCTTTTCCATTCATTAGAATGTAAGTTCCCTGAGGACAGAGATGCTTTCAGTTTTCTCTCTGTTTCTACAAAGTCTAGCATGTAGGTGTTGATTTTGGTTGACAAATATCAATGACTGTTATGAGGAAGGAAGATTACACTTGGTCTATCTGTTCCCATGGGGGAGATTTTGGAGAAATGATTGAGTTTTCAAAATTAGCAAACTGAAGTTTGATGTAAGAAAACATTCCTGAGTAGCTAGAAGGGTGGAGCTTTCAGTGTTCTTAGAGTCAGGAAGACCTGAGTTTAAATCCTGCCTCAGACACTCTATCTCTGTGTAATTCTGGAAAAGTGACTTAACTTCTTTCTTCTTGAGTGTCCTCATCTGTAAAATGGGGGCAATAGCACTACCTATCTCACAGGGCTGTTGTAAGAATCACAAGACATAACATGTTTAACGCACTTTGCAAACCTTAAAATGCTATGTAAATACTAGTTAATATTATTAATAATCAATTGCCTTGGGAGGGGAAGGAACAAGCACTTATTAAATGCCTACTATGTGACAGGAACAAACATTATCTCATTTGATCCTTACAGCAACCCTAGGAAATAGGTGCTTTTGCTATTTCCATTTTGTAGATAAGGAAACTGAGGTGCACAGTGGGTCAGTGACTTGCCTAAGGTCACAAAGCTAGTAAGTGTCTAAGGCTGGATCTGAATTCAGATCTTCTTGAATCCAAGAGCAGTGCTCTAAGCACCATGGCACCACCTAGCAGTCCCTGGTGGGAAGTGATTGGATTCCCATCACTAGTGGGAATTCCCTCTACCTACCTACCATGTTATGATGGTACTTTCTTTGATCCCCCAGTTGTCCTAACTTTACATTTTTAGGATTCAAGTCCAAAGTTCTTCCACTACACTTCTGGATGATATTCTATTACTAACAGTCCCTGGAGGGAACCATGGAGAGATATTACACCAACCCCCCAATGGCACATCCCAGGTCTCTACAATCCTTGAATGACTTCTCCCATTAGAGTTGCCTTATCCTAACACCCCCAAGGCTTCCTGTGCCTCCAGGAGACCTGCACAAGGCTCAAAGTGGATGTTTGCTCTTCACCTCCTTTAGGAAATCACTTTCTGAGTGGGCCTGGCACAGAGTGACCTAGCTTCTGAGCTGGGTGAAATGACCCTTGTAAATCCAACTCCCAAAGTGCCACAAGGCTCCTCTATAAGTACAGATGAATGAATACCTTGCTTGTGATGGAGGAAAATGTGTGACCTGTCATGGTCTTGTAAAGTCTCAGTGTGAAAGGGAAAGCCACGGTTAACTTGCCTTCCCTCCCAGCCCCCCAAGGGGCATTCAAATTGGAGCTGACTTATTAATTAAGGGCACCATAAAAATGAAACGCTTGTAGTCTGGGCACAGAACACCATTCTAACCTGCTTCCTTCCAGGGGGGTCACTCCTACATCCTCTTTTTCAAACCCAAATGATTTAGGCTGTTCTCAGACAAGGTCCCTGTTGTGCTTCAGAGTCTTTTTATTGAAAATCATCATAATGATAACTTTTACAAAGAGGAATCAGTAGGTGGAGCTCTTTCTTCTTTATTTTTGACTCAACGTCCCATTTTTTCTTCAGGCATGTGATGCTTATTAAGTGAATATATGTGTGTATACACATGCATTCACTTATGTGTATATGCACCTATACATGTGTGCACACACAGAGGGAAGTCAGGTTTTTAAGGAAAAGGTGATAAATTCATTTATGAACATGTTGAATTTGAAGTTTACACAGGGAGATGGAGAAGTAGGTCTAAATATAGATATGTCTAGATACTAGATATATCTACATATATTGCAATTAACAAAGTCCCTTCTATATTCAATGCATATATATATAGAGAGAGAGAGAGAGACAGAGACAGAGACAGAGACAGAGAGAGAGAGAGGGAGAGAGAAAGACAAATAGGTAGATAGATAGATAGATAGATAGATAGATAGATAGATAGATAGATAGACAGATAGATAAATAGATAGATAGACATAGATAGATAGATAGATAGATAGATAGATAGATAGATAGATAGATAGATAGATGATAGATAGATTTGACTGATTTTACAATTAGGAAAGTCACTTCTGTATGCACTAAGTCTATATCTTTATGTTATAATATTATTATTATTATATAGCATATAATGTATTATGGATGTTATATTATTATGTCATATTATATATAGATTATATTATAGATATTATATATTATAATAGATACATTATTTAGAAATAATATTAATATATCATAAAGAGAAATTAATACACAGTGCAGAAAGAGACCGACAGAGATGTATTGCATATAGAAGTAACTTTCCCAGTTGCAAAAAGTCTTTCTGTGAAAAGATAACTGTTCCCCAGGTTGAGGCTGATCCTGATACTGCCTTGAAGTAACCATAGAAACTGTAATTGACAAGATCAGTGTGAAAGAGACAGAGGACATGTGTGTGTTTAATATTTCACATCAAATCCCGAAGAGGAATTGAGGTTTTCCTTGTACAAAGTTCCTGGACATTCTCAAGCAGCACAGCCTGTCCTTTGTCATGCTGGCTGAAAACAAACCTTTCGTGGGGAATAAAAATGGCTCCACTGTGGCTCCTTTCTCGGACCCTGGGTAAACTTGGAGAACCCACTGTCTCTATGTTCCTTTTGAAAGTTGTCTATAAGGTAAACAGTTTGAAGGACTTCTCAAGGACATTATTTATTGGATAGGATATGGGGGTGGGGAGAATGGTCTTTTGGAAGAAATTACAGCAGAATAAATCATCTAGAACAAATCTGGCCTTTGTATTTTCAACCATTGCAACACTTTTCAGTTTCATTCCTAATGATATTCATGATTGCCAATAGAAACATGCCTCCTGAACATTGAGATAAAAGTTTGTCTGTGGAGTTTAAGTATATTTATTATTATTATTATTATTATTATATAATATCAGCTATTATTATAGCTGAGGCAGATAAGGTATGGAGGGAGAAGGAAATGCAACAAGACCATTTAAGATGTTTGCCACTTCTTTTCCTAATAATAAAAGTAATGTTATTAGCTAACATTTATTAAACACCTACTATGTACAGCATGCTAAATGCTTTGTGAATATTATGATGTCACTGATCCTCACAACACCCCTGAAAAGTAGGTGCTATTATTATCCATGTTTTACAGATGAATAGACTGAGTCAAACAGGTTAAATGACTTGCCCAAAGTCACACAGCTATTAAGTGTCTGAGACTAGATTTGAATTCAGGTCTTCCTGACTCCAAGCCCAACACTCTTTCCACTGCACCACCTAGCACACCCAGAAAGGAAAATGCAAATGAATTTTAAAAATACATAAATTCCATTGGAGACTTAGTTCGGCATCACCCCCAGGGCAAGGGCTGAAGTGGCAATTTGAACTGAACTTTAATTTGAACTGAACGTTGACTGGGCCATTTAGTTCTAAGACAGGCCACATCGAATAACCCCATTAAATTGGTCATTTTAACTTCAGTGTTTCAAACCCTCCATTCAAAAACCTAAACGTAAAGCCAAGATCTCCCTTCTGGGTTACTGGGAAATGTAACTGCTCTTAATCACAATGACAAGTACATTTCTAGAGTGTGTTAAGGCTTCTTTACCAAAAAGAAATGCAAAGCACGCTGTCTGGTTTGAACTTTTTAGGACCTGTTTCATCTTTGTATTAGGAGTCAGTGGGTCAGAGCAAAGCTAAACCACAAATTGTGCTCAATATTGAGGGTGAATGGAGAAGTACAAAATCAACAGCTTATGTCTTCCCTGTGTTCTCTCATGATCAGAATATCCCCCCGAAAGTAAGAAAAGAAGATTTAGGTAAAGGCCTCAAATGACTTCTTGTTCCTCAAGACTGAAAGGCCACAAAATGTTTTTGAGAAAGCTTTTTAGGCTCAGAACTATTCAGTAACTGAGAATATGCTAAGAAGAGTATCAAGGACACAGAAAATTATATGCTCAAACTTTATAAATTTTGTATCCAGTGTGATGCAATTGTTTGTGAGATTAGGTAATTTTACACTTTAAAAATGGAAGCCTCTGGATAACTCTTCTCTTATCACTTAAAATGACTTTAGCCTATAACATACCATTTTGTATTAATAGAGCATAGGAGAAAGAGGTTGAATAGAGAGGTGGATAATGGCCCTGGCCAGGTCAGCAAGACCTGGGTTCAGATCCTGCCTCTGACATTGACTAGCTATGGTGCCCATTGACAAAGCACTTTGAATCTCAAGATTGTCTCTAAGACTTACTGAGTTAAAGACCTGTTTTGTCTTAAATGTTTGTTTTAAATGTTCTGTTTTGGTGGAATAAGTTCTCATATGAAAAAATACAGATTGCTGACATATTGGCACATGTAGAAATAGCAATAAACTGCAAATCAGGCCACTTGAAGTCTACATGATTTCTATCAAACCATTCAGATTAAACAGGCATTTAAGTGACTATTGATTGCATTGTCCAGCAATAGATGAGGAGGGGAAAGGGGCGGGGGGGGTAGATAGGAAGTTTAAATATGTATAAGGCACAGTTCTTGCCCTCATGGAGGTTACAGGAGACTATGATGCACACATACCAAGAAGTAGGGATGTCTTGAGGATAGAGAGTCCACCTCAGAGGCAGGAAGTGTTGGCATCAAGTATGGCCTCTGCCACATACTGACTGTATGACCCTAAACAAGTCCCGTGGCCCCTCAGTATCCCAGGCATTTCTGCAAGCCTATTTGTGAAGAACAGGGGGTGATCTGCCTTAAAGAAGGAACATCCTGTAGCAAGATGCAATTCCTTTTTTCTCAAATGTGAAAGGTCCAGAAGAAACCACACAAAATGATTTGAGCATAACCCCCAAAGCTTTAACAACCAAGTGAATGGTGATGCCATAAAGAGAAACAGTGGAATTAAAGGAGGCAATTTTTAAGGAAAAGTGATCAATTCACTTATAAACATATTGAGTTTGAAGTCCATAGAGAAAGATAGAAAAGTGGGTCCAGAACCTCAGAACTAAAGATGACTTGGGGGAGTTGACAATGGAGAGGTAATGTTTGAAGCCGTGGTAGCAAATTATACTGGAGAGACAAAGAGGGAGACAGAATGACAAGAAGAAAGGGCTGAGGACAGAACCTTAGAAATTACATACCTTGAAACAATGTATCTTCATTTGTATGTGTGATGGATCCCTTTGATACTCTGGTGAAGCTTATGCTTTCTCAGAATTTCATTTTTTAAACTCATAAAATAAAATAAATATACAATATAACAAAAAAAACAATTATAATGAAATACAAGGGTTTTTTTTAAGTTAAAAGTCCCTGCCAGAAAAAAGGAAGAAGAATGAACAAGGGAGACAGAGGAGAAAGCCCTTTAAATTCCCTGAATTTAATAAGAATATATTTATATTTTATATTTATACATATATAATCATAACTTATGTAATCTATATAAATAAATAAACAAAAAACAAACAAATAGATAAATAAATAAATAATGGAGTTCCCTTATTTGTTGAAAAAAAAGAAAGTTCAGATACGTTGTCTAGCATCTCTCCCAACATTAAATTGTTGATACTATGAGTAAAATGACCATTGTTCTCTTTTCTGGTTCTTAAAATTCAGATGAGCTTTGATTAAACTTTCAAAAGAACTGTCTTCCACACAGCCCTATCAGATTCTCACAATAACCCTAAGAGGCAGATACAGTGGGGATCATCCCCTTGGGCTAAAGATCTCAACTTCCTTATCCAGCCCACCTGTGCACTGGCAGGTTGGGTCCATGAAGACCAAGGAGCCCTCTCTATTTCCCTTCACTCCCCTAGAACCCTGAAAATGTCTTCAAGAGGCACCAGGTGAAGGTTAATAGATGTGGTTCTTTTTTTTTTTTTGCTTTTTGGAGGGCAGTTGGGGTTAAGTGACTTGCCCAAGGTCACACGGCTAGTTTTTTGTGCTAAGTGTCTGAGGCTGGATTTGAACTCAGGTACTCCTGACTCCAGGGCCGGTGCTCTATTCACTGAGCCACCTAGCCACCCCTAGATGTGGTTCTTTTAATGATATCTGCTCAAGTCCCCATCCTACTGCATTTTTTGAATATTAATTGTCCAGCACCAGTTACTATCTCTCCACTATCACTAACAAACATGACTAGCAGCCACTAACAATTTAACTAGTTGTCTCCTCGCTATTATTAACAAGCAATTAATTTCAATTACCTTGTACAACGGTATATTTGCTAAGAAGACACAGCAAGAACAAAAGTGCAAACACATCCTTTCCTCTACCACCTCAGTTCCTGGGAAGGCTCAGACTTAGAGCAGTTGTTATAAAGCATTTGGCCACAGCAAGTTTATTTGCAAATGCAGCATACCTTCTCCTTTGCTTGAGGGCCATGGTGCCTTGGCTGCCAAGCCCTGCCAAGCCAGTCCACTGCTGGGCTGGGTCACATAGGTTACTCCTAGAGGTGAGCCAGGCTGACTTTCTGAGCTCAGTCAATGTCAGTGTGCCATGAACTGCCATGCAGTCTAGTTCATGCACCACTATGGATCCTTCCTACTTTTCACCCCATTTTCATTACACTCTGCATCTACACTACTGTATGTTCATCTATACTCCTTCACCTAAAGGCATAATGAACAAACACAAAGAACAGAGATGTGGTCTTAGGTCTTCTGGGTGGAGAGGACCTAAGGTCTCTACCTTACCTAGGAACCCTCCTAGAAAAGGAGAAAGGTCCTCCTTTTCATTCAAATATACTCAGTGGAAAAAAAAAACCCGACATAGCTGATTACTGTCTAGTGTTTGTCAAATATTCTGTCTCAAAAGCCAATTAAAAGGTATTCCTTCACTTCACAGATACTAAATAAGAAATAGTTTTAGAACGTCCTACAAATACGCACATAACTGGACCCTCACTGGCTAGTCCCCAATCCTACCATCCCCATCAAAATAATCCCGCCTCACATCATAGAAACATAGGGAATTGATCAATCAAATTAGGTGAAAGGCAGAACTAGTAGAAAGAATTCAGGGTTTGGAATCTAAGGACCAGGTTCAAACCCCAGCTTAACTGTGTGATGTTGGGGAAATCATTAAACTTCTCTGGGACTCAGTTTCTCTATTGATAAAATAAGGTGGCTGAACCAGATGAGCTCTGATACTCCCCTCCAGCTCAAAATCCATTAGCCTGAAGCAATCTGACTGGCACCCAATTCTCCACCTCCCAGGTTCACATATATCTAAATCTCTCAGCAGAGCCAAAAATCTCCAGCTAGAGGAAAGGACTCCAAATGGTCACCCGGGCTGTTGAACTGTAAGTCTGACCACTCAGATCTTGTCTCTTTCTTTCAGGCAGGAGGCTGGAGTTATATAAAGGGTTTGGACACACCATTTGTAGCCAAGCGTGGAAACTAAACTCGTCTTTCTGGCAGATGTTTAAATGATAGAATAAGGCAGATCACATACATGGGAAACTATAGCCTTCTCTTTCTAAGGCTGCCAGGGCTTCCTGCCCTGGGCCTTACTTAGTCTGTTTCCCATAGAGTCTTTAAGTAAAATTGCAGCCATTGTGGCTAGTTAAAGAGTAAAAGAAAAAAAAATAAGTCACTGCTCAAATGTTTCCCATGTAACGCATGTTGAGTAGCTCGCTGATGGACAGAAAGCTCCTAATTTTCATTAATGACTTGTCCCTTCATTTTCACAGGCCTGTGGCTGAGTTCAAATGTGATGGTTTAAATATGCCTCTAGGCATCTACAGCAAGTCATTGGAGTCATTTGCCAAGTTCTCATGGCATCAAAGTCACATGATAGGAACAGAAGTTTATTGTAAATCCTGAAAAAAATGATCTTTCCAGTGACAGATCCCAATGTCCCATTTGACTCTACATCATTGAAGCCCAGTCCAAAGACTCAGTCATGCAGAATCTCCAACCCCTTCCCTCCCCTCCCTGCTTTGGAAGCCAGGAGATGGAGAAGTCTCACCTACCACATTTGGGTAGCAGGTTTAAGGCCACCTCACGACAAATCAACATTATCCTGCTGTAGCACGAAAAACAGATCGATTACCCAATTGTCCATCCCCCATACATATTTTCTTAATAATCCATCAGGTTCTTTTCCGTCTGAGACAATAACTGTCTTCTAAATCAAGATGAAATGTGGACTTGGCAACTTGGATCTGGAGCGTTTCATTCCCCATCAATCCTGGAACCGACACTGTGTGTATTTTGTGTCTGGAGCACCTCTTCAAAACCTTGAGGTTGTGACATTGACTATCTGGGAAGCTGAGGCGTTCCCACTCTCTCCTCCCACCCCACCTCAAACTTCCCTACGTTTCTGAGAAATGGTGACATGTTGAAAGTGACAGTTACAAAGCTTCTTAATCATAGAGAGTAGTGTGTGTGTGTGTGTGTGTGTTTCATAGTGAGCCAAGTGAGGGTCCATGCCAAAACTCACTTCTCAGCAGGCTTAAGCAATAACCTTTTGCAGTCCAACATTCTTCCTTTTGTTTACACTTTCAGTCGTTATTTTCATTTCTAATTTTATTAGATTCCTAGTTTTCCACCTCCTTCCCTTCACTGATTTAGAGCCCATGATTGGATTATAAGGTTCTCTTCTGAAAAATACAATGTGACCCAAAGCACTGGGATAAATATCTCCCCCCCCAAAAAAAAGTTAGATTTAATGTCTTACATGTTTTGCACATTCTATACATTTCCAAGTGCTTTCCTGTGCCTTGTTCTCACTGAATTCTCATAACATGTAGGCTAATAAGAATTGTTCCCACTTATATAGGGCTCTTTGAGTTATTCGGTGGCAATCTTCAAAACATCACTATGAAGTATCTAGATAAGTGGATGGATTTTTGAGGGGGGAGCAAGAAGGGAGAGACTCAACTTGTAAATTCATCATCAATAAGAACAAGGGATCAAAATAATGTAAAGCAACATGGAAGGACTATAGTGACCAGTCACTGTTTCAATGGACTAATGGGCTTAAGCCTCCTGCCTCTTAGGAGAGAGGTGATGGGCTGAAAGTGGGGAATAAAAAGCATCCTTGTTTCAGATGTGGTCAATATGTTCATTTCTTTTGCTTGCTACAAAGAAGAGTTCTTTTTTGGAAGGCATTGGAAAGTGATAACGACATAAAGCAAAAGAAAAGAGCATCAGTACAATATTTAAAAGGTCAAAAAGCCATTCATATATAAGATAAAGGAAGGAAGAGAAACAGAAAACAGAAGAAAGGAAGGAAGGAAGAAAGGAAGGAAGGAAGGAAGGAAGGAAGGAAGGAAGGAAGGAAGGAAGGAAGGAAGGAAGGAAGGAAGGAAGGAACTCTGGTCCCCTGGTTCCCCGTTTGATGTATTGATTTCTCTGTAACACCTGAAAGCACCACCAACTTGCACTTGGATTCACAAGACAATGCTGTCCCAGATAGATAGTACTCTAGGTCTGTATCCATTTATATATCTCATGAGTCCCCAGCAATGACTTGACTTTTGCTCTTCAGCCAGAAGATATAATTCATTCGAAGCAAGGGCATTTAATAAAGTAACATAGGAAGAAAGATAGAAATAAAATATTTCTCCTATAAGTTTGGGGTACACATTGTCTCAAATAAGCACATAATTAATATGAAGAGTGAATCTACATAGTGAAGGTGTGGAAGAACATACACATACACAACAAATATGACGAGGGAGTGTGCATGGAGGTCTACACACATATGAAACACATGTGACCATGGTAGACTCATGGAAAGGCAACTCATGCCTCACATAGTATATGATGGCTGATGTCTTCTGGAGGTTTCTTTGTGCTGCTCCCACCAATTTTGCCTCCTACTCATCTCCCATAGTGCACAATTTCTTCAGGCTACATGGTAACTACTAGACATGGAGCTGTGTTATGTGGCCTCTGACAAGTCTTGACCTTGGCTAACTTCACTACTTGACCGTGATCTACTAGTTCCATCCTTGTTGCCATGCACAGTTCTGCAGGGTACAAGGTTGTGAGAGTTTCCTCTGGTTCCAGGTTTTGACTTCAATAAGAATCCACAGATGAGGTTCTCTGCCTTCCTCGTAGAAGGAGTGATCTTTGACATTGTTCTCTTATCTTTTATTTTATTCTATTTTTTCATTTCTTTGTATCTGTTTAATAGTATCTTGGTTTCTCATATAGTCATTAGCTTCCACTTGCTCCACTCTAATTCTGAAGGAATTATTCCCTTCAGAATGCTTTTGAGATTCTTTTTCCATCTGGGAAATTTAACTTTTTAAGGCATTCTTCTCCTCGTTGGCTTTCTGGGCCTCTTTTGCCATTTGAGTTAATCTATTTTTAAAGTGTTGTTTTCTTCAGTCAGGTTGTTGACTCTCTTTTCATGATTTTCTCGCATCATTCTCATTTCTCTTCCCAATTTTTCTTCCACTTCTCTTATTTGTTTATCAGTCTTTTTTCAGCTGATCTATAGCTGCTAGGAATTCTTCACGTGTCTTGGAAGCATTTAGTTTG